>CAUDMG010001631.1:0-12574 GCA_958450375.1 Homarus gammarus | reverse complement strand
ATCGTAATTTGTCGTCATTATCTACTACCTCGAAGACTTTCCTAAAAAACGTCAGCAGATTTGTTAGACAAGATTTTCCCTTTGTAAACCTATGTTGCGAGTCGTAGATTAATTTGCTTTTCTCTAGATGCGATCGGATGCTATCTGCTATAATTGATTCAAGAAATTTCCCCACTACTGACGTCAAACTGATCGGCCGGTAATTTGACGCTGATGCTCTGTCTCGCTTTATGAATATGGGTGCTACATTTGCCTGTTTCCACAAGTCTGGCACAACTCCGGTGTCTAATGATTTTGTAAATAAATTTACAAGGGGGTCCGCTAATCTGTTCCCTACACTCTTTCAAGACTCGAAGAAAAATTTCATCCGGCCCTGGGAATTTTGTCTTCTTTAGTTTATTTATCTTCTTAAGAACATCCTCTTTTCTGATAGTGATATTCTTTAATTTCTTTTCTTCCTTTCCCCTAAATATCAGTTCCACCTCTGGCATTTCATCTCAAATTTCTTCTATGAAAACTGATAAGAAGTAGTTGTTCAATGTTTTGCAGTTTCCTCCATTCTTATGTTTTTATGTTCCCCCCTTCCTACCTTCCCTGTCCTTGTGAAAAAGGTTGTACCCTTCTATGTGGTACTCTGATAAAAAAAATTTGCTCGCCAGAATCATCCAAGTTTCGGTGATTGCTATGCCGTCTACATTCTCGGTACATACAACAGCTCTCAGCAAGTCTATTTTATTTCTAACGCTCCTACTGTTTGCATAGTATACATTTAAGCCTACCCTTCCCTGGTCCTGTTTTACCCCTTGTCCTGAGAAACTAATTTTTCATCCCAGGACCTGCTTCCTTTTTGACTCCCACTTTCCCCGACCTCTCTCTAGTGGCGAAAGCCCCCCTTTGGAGTGACAATTTCACTCTCCAGGGATGCAGACAACGTCTTACCCCGGCACCAATGAATTTAGGAGTAACGAAATAATGGGAAAAAACACCCCCACCTACAATTTTCTAAAAATGGGAAAAATGAGCAACCCTAATGAACACACATTAGTTTTGTTTTCTATAAATACTGAACTTAAAAGTGTTACCTATTCTGTGTATCAGACAGTCTAGGAATGGCAATTTTCAGTCTTGCTCTAATTCCACAGTTGTTAAGTTGTGGCAGGAAAGCTTTTAGGTCCTCATTACATGGCCAGAGACATAATACATCATCAACATATCTAAACCAGACTGATGAAGGTGGTAAAATATTACTTAATAGTTTCTTTAAAAGAATTCCATATATAGGTTGCTTAATACAGGTGAGAGTGGATTACCCATTGCCATACCAAATTTTTGAGCATAATATTCTCCATTGAATTCGAATTTGCAATCCTTAATACATAGTTTGATGAGATCGATGAAGTCGTCTTTCGAGACGGGCAGTGAAATGTCATCCAGGGAATCTATGAGGAACTCTAGTAAATCATCAACTGGGACCTTTGTAAAGAGTGATGTTACATCAAAACTGACCAGTTTAAAATCATAATTAATGTGTAAGTTATTGAGTTTATCAACCAAATCCATGGACTACGCAGTTCAGTTCTGGTCACCGTATTACAGAATGGATATAGAATCCTTGGAAAGAATTCAGAGGAGAATGACAAGACTAATCTTGAGCATTAGGAACCTTGAGTATAGAGACAGGCTAAAGCATCTTAATTTGCACTCCCTCGAGAGACGTAGAGCGAGGGGCGACCTGATAGAGGTGTATAAGTGGAAGGCAGGGCTAAACAAAGGGGATATTACAAAGGTACTCAAACTATCCAACCAGGAGGGAACTCGTAACAATGATTTTAAATTAGATAAATTTAGATTTAGGAGTGAAATAGGTAAACGCTGGTTTGGAAACAGAGTAGTGGATGAATGGAACAAGTTACCAAATATCATCATTAACTAGAATACGCTGAATAGCTTCAAACATAGGTTGGATGCTTATATGAGCAATAGGGGTTGGGTGTAAACGGGACTGCCCAGTATGGGCCAATAGGCCCGCTGCAGTTTCCTCTATTCATATGTTCTTATGTTCTTATTCTTGATATTGGAGTTAGAAATGTTGCCAACTAGGGGATTTAGTAAAGAAACTAACCATTTAGATAGTTTAAAAGGGATTGACCCAACTGAGCTAATGATGGGTCTTGCTGGGTTATTGGGCTTGTGGGTCTTGATTACACCGTACATGTATGGCAGTGGAGGGGACGTTGAAGTAAGATGTTTAATGAGAGTAGCTTTGCCTCTCAAAAGGAACTTCAGTTTTTTGTTGAATTGGGTGTTGACAGTGTTGAGAGGATTATTTATGAGTTTAGAATATGTTGTAGTATCACATAAAAGGTCATTCATTTTAGAGATATTGTCATCTTTGTTTAAAATCACTACTGTGTGGGCTTCATTATACACCTTGGTTTGTACTTCTCCTTAGTCTGTACTCACCCCTGAAGATGTGAATTACACGAAAGCGCTTGGGAACTTCTTGTTTTCTTCTTCCCTTGTGGTTATCAGCATATATTTATATATATATATATATATATATATAAATATATATATATATATATATATATATATATATATATATATAAATAAAAAAAACATTCTCAAAAACGAAAAATTACGAAAACCGAAATGCCTCTGGCCCCAGGGATTTTGGATAAGGGATTGTCAACCTGTATATATATATATATATATATATATATATATATATATATATATATATATATATATATATATATATATATATATATATATATATATATATATAAAACAAAGAACTATGTGTGTTTGTGTGTCCGCACGAGAATCTCGGAAACTACTTTACCTATCTGTAGTGATGATGGATGGTGTTATATGTAGTAATGATGGATGGTGTTATATGTAGTGATGATGGGTGGTGTTATATGTAGTGATGATGGATGGTGTTATATGTAGTGATGATGGGTGGTGTTATATTTAGTGATGATTAGAAAATATAATAATTACACTTTAATGCTAAAAAATAATACTTTGCTATACCGTTGTAGTGGAACTTACATACACCGTTAATGAAGTATTGATGGAAGAAGAAGTTTTGGGGACTGGACAGTAGTTGCAAACAGGGAGTTGCTCAGAGAGACAGACTACTCAGTTGAAGTTCTGGTGAATTTTCTTGAAGAAAATGAGCCTCACCTGGTGCCTGATCAAGCAAATGCTTATGAACAGATCTTGCAAGCGATACAAGAGGAGCAGGGAGGTATGATCTTTCTCGAGGCTCCTGGCGGGACAGGAAAAACATTCCTGATCAACCTTCTGTTGGCCAAAGTACGTCATCAGGGGAAAATTGCTCGTACTGTGGCATCCTCAGGCATTGCTGGAACACTACTAGAAGGAGGACGTACTGCACACTCAACTTTTAAACTTTTTCTCAGCCTCGCTCATAATGAGAATCCAGTGTGCAACATCAAAAAAGGATCGGCAAAGGCAAAACTCTTAGAAAAATGCAGCCTCATAGTCTGGGATGAATGCACTATGTCTCACTAGTTAGCGTTTGAAGCATTGGACAGGACCTTGCAATACATACGAAAAAATGACCAGCTCATGGGTGGCATTACAATGGTCATTGCTGGAGACTTTCGCCAGACACTATCTGTCATTGCTCGAAACACTCCAGCTGATGAACTGAAAGCGTGCCTCAAGGCATCATACCTTTGGAGAAGTGTTCAGACACTCACCCTATCCACAAACATGAGAGTACATCTACAAGGAGATCAGGATGCTGGACGGTTTGCAAACCTTCTACTACAGATTGGGAATGGAACTTTCCCTGTTGATTCAGAAGGACAAATTATCATTCCTCATGGATGTGGAAATGTTGTAAAGTCCTCAACTGAGCTCACTAACATGGTCTACCCAAACATTATCCACCACTATAAGGATCACAAGTGGCTGCGTGAACGCGCAATTCTGGCACTAAAGAATGAAACAGTGGCTGAAATCAACATGACTCTACTCAGACAGCTTGCAGGCAGTGAGACCTCATTCAAATCTGTTGATACAGTAATCGACCAGGACCAAGCAGTCCAGTACCCTGCAGAATTCCTTAATTCTTTGGAACTCCTATAATGCTCTTAAGAAATGTTGAACCACCAATCCTCTGCAATGGCACAAGACTGGTGGTGAAGAACATGATGCCACATGTACTGGAAGCTACAATACCGACAGGAAAACCTAAAGCAGACGACGTTTTTATTCCAAGGATACCTCTCATCACCATTGACCTGCCATTTGAGTTCAAGCGACTTCAGTTCCCGGTTAATGTGAGCTTTGCCGTGACCATCTACAAAAGCCAGGGACAATCCCTAAAGATGGTTGACCTAAACCTGGTGTTTCTTTGCTTCTCTCATGGACAGTTCTATGTTGGATGCTCCAGAGTGGGAACTGGCAAAAATCTGTACATACTTGCTGCTAATGGCATAACCAAAAATGTGGTCTACCTTAATGCACTACAGTGAGACAATGTGGAGCCTCCCGGAGGGTGGCGTTCTACCGTGGCCTAGCGAATGAGCCGCCCGGAGGGCGGCTATTCCACTAGTTTATCAATAAAGTTGTGAAACCTTCTGTGTTAACTTCTATTTCTCAGACACCTTTATAGTGTTAGTTTCTATAAATGATTTAATTTACAGTATAATTAACCTCTTCTGAAGCTCTGGTGTTGTTTCACTTGATGATGATTTTATTATGTGACAATTTTCACACAGGTAAGAACAACAACATTCTGACTCACAAAGATTAATAATTTACGGAACATTTTTAGTTACAGCCAAGTATCGTTGTGTAAACGTTAAGTATTTTATTTTAGGTTGAGGTGGGGAAAGGATGGAAGGCATGCTGGGGCTCAAGGCACAGCCAGACATGAAGGATAGAGAAGTCACAACATATAGTAGTGGGGGGAAAGGATCCTGTTGATCTTTTATGTTGAGCACATGCCAAACAATTAGCTATGTGTAATTCTATGTCTTTCTTCATAGTGTTCCAGAAATACTTCTTTCGTAAATCCGCTAAGCATTTATCACGACCTTGGTGACCTGCTTGTGGGACATCGTGGAACAATGTCATTACTGCTTTGCGCAACGTGTCAGGTACGACTATTTGAGACACATTACCCTCAGGAGATTTTCTCGTCCTATTGAGTATGTTATGTCGTAATTCAAACTGACTTAAGGGAAGAAATAACTTGGGGAGTTTAACATCCTCGCCCGATTCGAGAGCAAAAATAACAGCTGACCAATATGGGTCGCGTCGTTGCTCATCTTCCAGCTGCGAAAGATTGAATGCTGATACAGGCATTACTGGTGCTATATTTCTTGACAGAGCGTCGGCGACAACATTCGCCCTCCCAGGTAAATACCTAAATTCGGGGTCAAACTCTTGAATTGTCAGATACCAGCGTGCTAATCTGCCTGATAAGTTTCTGCCATGGAACAGTTCGGTGACTGCCGCATGATCAGTAAAAACAGTTATCTTGTAGCCAAAGATAATGTCTTTGAACTTCTTAAGTGCCCACACAACGGCAAACGTTTCTAATTGCGTCACCGAATAACGTGTTTCAGCATCGATTAGTTTGCGATTTGCAAATGCTATCACTCTAAACATCCCACGCGTGTCCTCTTGCATGAGCACTGCTCCGACTCCAATTCCGGAAGCGTCAGTACAGAGAGTGAAAGGTTGAGTGTAGTCTGGGAATGCTAGAACCGGGGCATTGGTTAGCGCTGTCTTCAATGCCGTAAAACTTTCCTCGTGTTCAGCATCCCATATGAACACTGCATCTTTTTTGAGCAACCTCGTTAGGGGCGATGCTAATGTTGCATAGTCCTTGATAAAGGAACGATAATAACCAGATAATCCGAGAAAGCTACGCACATGATCATTTGAGGTAGGACGCGGGAACTGAGATACAGCTTTGACTTTATCATTAACTGTGTGTATGCCCTCACCGTCGACTACATGACCAAGGAAATGGATTCTGGATTTTAGAAACTCGCACTTTGAGAGTTTTATTTTGAGTCCTGCTGTGGAAAGTTTGTCCAACACTTCACGCAGTTTTATCAGATGGGAATCGACGTCCTTACTGACTACTATTAGATCATCCAAATAAGCGCAGACTGTGTTACCAATTAGTCCGGCAAACAGGGTGTTGATCATTCTTTGAAATGTTAGTGGGGCATTTCTGAGACCAAATGGCATTCGTAGAAACTCAAAGTGGCCTAGAGGCGTGCTAAATGCCGTGATTTCTCGTGATTTTTCATCGAGTGGTATTTGCCAATACCCACTAAGCAAATCTAAGTTGCTAAATACCGCATTATCCTTGCCTAAGGATTGCAATATGTCACTCAAGATAGGCATTGGGTACCTATCAGGGATTGTTTGATCATTTACGCGCCTGAAATCTATGACAGGGCGCCATCCACCATCCTTTTTCGGGACGAGGAATAATGGGCTATTAAAGGGGGATTTTGAGTGTCTAATGACATTCTCATCTAACATACCCTGTACCATATCTTGCACTACAGCGCGCTGGCTATGAGGTAGTCTATAAGCTGGTACGTAAATAGGGTTGGTTCCTTCCTTTAACGCTATATTATGGGATGTTAAATCTGTCTGACCTAGTGTTTCCCCTGGCAAGGCTACTATTTCTGTATAGTCGGCAAGCAGCTCTAACAGGCGTGTCTTGCCCTGAGGATGATCGATCACCTTAACATGTGGTGCTATTTGATCTATCCTGGCCAGTCGAGTCTGTTGGCAATTCGCAACAATACCTCGAATTAGGAATTTATTTGGTTACACTTCGACATTGCTGTGATATCTAGAAAATCACACACATAACATCCTTTCTGTAATTTCTTGATAATGTGAAATTGCTGCCGCAATCCCGTAGACTTGTGTGTGTGTGTGTGTGTCCCACAGTAGACACAGCTGATTCCAAGGTCCGGTGATTGGGTCAATGCTCACAAAAATCCTGAGGATAGCAAACCGCCGCTAATTGTCACACAACATCATCCACAACACCATACCTCAGAATGCAGAGACCATCTCTCAGACCGGATGTGTCATCATCACTAGGGTGGGTGCTGGGTGCTGGTAACTGGGGGTTGTTCACGCCATACGAAAGAATTTTGTTGACAGGATGTTGATTGATGAGTTGTCTCAACAACTGCAGTCACGTCCTGTCACACCCTGGGCAGTGAACGAATTATTTGCAGAAACTAATGTTCACTTCAGCTCACAGGATTGTTGCGTTGGTGAATTCCTCATTCTGGTAATGGAGAGTACTCTTCAACATTGCAGGTACTATCTTCCAACTCTTGCTGCTGTAATCACGCTGGGAAGGTGTGTGGTTGAGGTCGAGAGATATCTCTGACGCATGATCCGCCTTCCTCTTAATAGGATTGGTAGACAACACTTTCGTCCTAGCGGTGAGCATAGGTTCAGAATGACTCATTGCTGTGTAGGAAACACCTTTAAACGTAACACTATTATTACGTGGATGAACATCTATTATGTTCTTTCGAAGAGTTGGTAGACCAAGTAACCCGTCAGCTGGCAAATTGAACTGCTGAACTATATAAAAGTCCGCGTAGAAGGGCGTACCACGTCTTGAGAATCTGAGTGGTAACGTCACCATTCCTTTGATGCTCAGCTGAGTACCTGAAACTCCTTCGAGCTCAGCGTAACTAGGCCTCCATTTGAATTTGCGGTGAGGGAATTTACGTTGTAACTCGTGATATGATGTCAAGGCCAATACATTAGCGCAAGCACCTGTGTCTAAATCAAGAGCCAATCTGGTATTATCCACTCTCACCGGCACTGACAACACTTCCACTTTGCTAAGCGCCGCTATTAATGAGGCCGCTATAGAAGTGCTGTGAGGAGGGGTGGGAATTTCCCTATCTATCCCTCTCCTTGCTGTAGTGTGCGCTGGTCTTCCCCCGATGACTTGTCCTGGGGACGTTTCTGCTTGCGCCTATACGACACCTCCGTTTCACTTAGGTCCACTCCCCTAGCCTTTATTAGTGTATCGCACTCATGTGAACTATGAGATGTCGATTTGTGAAGAGCGCACCATTTGCGCGCTGTCTTGGTAGGAGGAGGAGGTGCTGCTTTGGCTACCTCTCTGTTTGACCTTGAGAATGGCTTTGCACCGGGTGTGGCCTTAAAATTAGCACTATTACCTAGGAGCTGAAAACAATCTTCCATTACGTGGCCACGTTTATTACAATGTGCGCATCGTAACGATGTTTCCTGTTTATATGTTAGGGGGGGAGGAGCGATCGGAGCTAAGTGTGTCGCATAAGGAGTCTGGAGGTGAGGCATCTGAGATGGCTTGGGTTGTGGTGACGTCACTAAGGGTTGCGCCATTAAGGGGCCCGTAGCCTGGGGACAGAGCTTGTTTGCGTATTCCACCATATCCAAGGGTGGTTCATACTGTACTTCCTGTGCCCGGCTATATAAGGGAACACGGACGGAAAGAAGAAAACTTATTAGTTCTATCAATGTTTCCACATTGTCCTGTGGCATATCACCCCGTGAGTTGTACCAGCCTGATGACCGGAAGGTCGCTTGCATGTCCTGGCGAACCTCGTTTCGTATACCTGGAATACAGCGATCCAACCATCTGAAGATCCATTGCAGTTGGCCCAGCTGTGACCTACCCCCAAAAATCCCAATTAGCATTCGCTTGAACTTTTCATAGTCAGGGCTTTGTAAACCAAACGCATTTAAACGACTGCCTGCATAGGAACCCTGCGTTATATGGGAACGTACATATGCTTTCTTTTCTTCCTCAGTCGTTATGTGACTAATGCGCATGCTATCTTTACATGCACGAACAAAATGTGCGACCCTATAATCGTCTTGTCCCGTGAAATTTCGAACATAATCGCTGCGCTGCATGATATTAATAACATTATCAGCTTTAGGTGTGGTGGTAGTACTGGTGTGAGGGTTAGAGGACGCCATTGTAACCGAAGGCTGGGTTAATAAGGTTGTTACCGATTTAGCAACAGACACACTATCACCTGTAACAGGGGTAACTGCTTTAGTATACTTAGGTGAGGTACTATAGTGATTACCAGACCGTAGGGTACGACGGTTTAAGTCGCCAAATGATTCGTCTATAACTTTCTCACTACTTCCTACCGACTCCTTTAACTGTGTTCCATACTCAAAATCTATGGCAGTCTGGGCTTGATCATTGATGAGTTGGTTATCAACAAACAGTTGCGCTAGGCGTTCGATTTCATCTACATTAGACATGGTAAACTTAGAAATTATCTATTAGCCACCTTGGGTCAATGAATACTTAACAGTAAGTAGATCACTTGCCTCTCATTTACAAGACAAATGAATATGTTTTGTAGTTAATTATTAAACTATCAATAAGAAGACAGACACTTACAAACTACTGTAAATTATAGGATTTCAATACATTAATCTTACATTCGACACTTTATCATTGAAATAATCCTATCCGACGAACCTATCGGTGTGAAGATATCTCTCGAACGTGTTCATGTGTGTAGAACTATGTAATTTAAATACCTATTTATACAGAGTAGTACGTCTGTATAGAAAATGTGATCCTTCAAGAGTTCAGGGTGGAGTGTGGGTGGGGCCTCTTCCTAGGGTGCGTGCGCTGCTGCTGGTTTCCTTGGCAACGAGATGACGTTTCTGCTTTGGTGAGAGACGAGTCCACTTGATTTAGGTGAGTTCCTCCTCCGGCGATCAGAAACTATGATTGGTTATCACACTCTTGGTTGCTGGTTCGCTGGCGAAAACTACCGTGTGCCCAGTCTTCACAGTCCACGTATATATGGAGATCTGTATGATGACACCGGAACTTCGTAATTCGCGCTGACGACACAACAATACTGCTCAGCTGCTAGTGAAATACCAATTGAATTCCAGGCTACGAAACTGTTTTTCAACACTGCAACACTGTAATGTCTAGGGAATGGTGAGTGGAGTCTATCTCAACCGGCTCAATCTGGATATGTACCAACAGGCTGTAATATTTGTATATTACGAATTCTGCACGTATTTGTAAGTGACAGAGATAAGGAGCGCTCACTACATATCGTCCCAATACGGGATATAGTTTTAAACACTCGGATTATGTAACGCGTCACTGCTGTGTGGTTTCTTGTTTTTCACAAGACACAGACGGATGATACGACTACCAGTTTGAAGAATCCGTACACACCGCTTGCCACCTATATGAATCGGCTGCTTGTCCAATTAACCAGTCCGTTCACACATATTTATATTTGGATTTTAAGTAACGAAACCCAGACGGTAGTTCCTTTGTTTTATTATAAAAGGTTGTCTAGGAGTGAATGAGAAAGGGACGGCGTTTATGTATGATAAACGTTAGGTCACGTCCTTACGATATGAGTTGAGGTGAGCTACTGAAGCTTGGGGGCATCGCAGTGCGTGCTTACAGATATGCTGAGCTATGGGTCTCGCCCTCTTGGGTAAGTTGACCGCTCACGTGTCCATCTCATGTCTTACTCATAGACAGTGGAAAGTTACAGGGTGGTGAATCTGAATATAATATCAGATGTATTGACCCATTTATATAATACGTTCTGTTGATGAGACAGGGGCCTATTACATTGCCTCCCCACGTCCACCTTGCTTCAAATTATTTTATGTTGTATAAATATGTATATACTGTTAATGTTTAGGTTAAGTATGGTTAAGGGTAAATTATAGAAAGCTGAATATTTTGTTAAGGAATTTAGGGTACTTTATTATACATAACAAAAACTCGCATCCTTTGTCTACCCTTTTATAGTCCGATTGTCTTTGTTTTTTTTTTGTTGTTGCCTGTTGGGATCTGGGTAGACTTTTAACTATATTCTAAATCCCCAACTCGTAACACCAAGCTCACCTATGCCTCCCCCACCTGGTCTTCCTCCCTAAATGCCACACAACGTAAACACCTAGAAAAAGTGCAAAAGAGGGCATGCAAGATTATTCTCTCCCCTTCCTACTCCACATATCAAGAAGCGCTCAACACACTGACCCTTTCGACTCTCACTGACCATCAGCACGACCTCATCTGCAAATTTGGTAAGAAGCTTCTACACCATCCTCGACACCGGCTCCTACTACCACCTGAGATCCCTAGCCCGAGAATTGCTGTTCGACACCACAACAGCATCCAGCCCATACGTGCACGAACTGATCGCTATAAGAACAGCCCAGTCCCAACCATTGTAAAAATTATCAATAACTTGTAATAAACCAGTGTATTCACTCCCAGTAAACACTACTCCTTGCGCTGTCGCTAAGTTGAAATGAACTGTTGTTTGACCTTTTCCCCATCTAGTTATTATATATCTTATTTGTATCACTAATGTTACTTGTGTGGTGGGATGCAATCCTAGACAAGGTTCTTAAAACTCCAGGGCACGAGCAGTAGATATATTCAATAAGTAGTACAAGACTTGGCAGGATAGCCGACCGATACAGAAGCAGGAGCGAGCACAAGGGACTCCGTGTTGTAGGCAGGCCGAAGCCGATCTGAGGGAAGTTAGCTAGCTAGGCAAGGAGAGTTGCTAGACATTACTAGGACAATAAATGAGGTCTTCTAGTTACTCGACTAGCGCGGTACAGACATAGTACATCGGTACATGGTAAGTGAACATAGGCATTAGACATAAGCATAGATATCAGACATGCTATAATAATATGTAGTAATACAGACATGTGAATAAATGGTACGATGAATGGTAACAGAGTCCTGCCGTCAGGCGCGTTCACATATCTTGGTATTTACATATCTATACACCTCCCTCCCCCTTTACGCTCGTAGTGTAATCTCGAGCGGCTACGGACTCTTTTTCCATGAGTCCGGGGGAGCGGCGAGGGACAATGGGAGGATCAACTGATGACCTTCGTTCCTGGTCTTGGCAAGGGGGCACAGGGGACAGGGAGGAAGGTTCGTCACTAGCGGATGGCACTGGGCGGAGATGGTGTCTGTTTCGCCACCACACACGACCACTGGGAAGGCGGACTTGGTACGAACGAGACTCGCCACGGCCCATGACGACCCCGACCTTGTCCCAGCGGTGTGACGTCGGGTCCTGGATTCGTACTTGCTGGCCTACGGTCAACCTGGGAAGGGGGCGAGCGTTGGCGTCATAGTGGCTTGTCACTTGGGCCATCCGGGCAGCCTCACGGCGGTCACACTCGTCCGCCTTGATCTGCCATTCATCTAAGAAGGACTGGGGGTGGGCAGGCACACAAGTACGAAGGGGGCAGCCATACAACACCTGGGCAGGAGAGCGTCCAGCAGGGGTAGGGGTGTTACGGAGTTCCAGTAGGCCCCTGTCGAACTCCTCACAGTCCAGGTTCCCCGTCGGTGCTGTCTTGAGGATGAAGTATTTTACGGACTTTACCGCTGCCTCGGCGTGGCCATCGCCTGTGGGTAATGAGGGGAGGTGACGATGTGGTGGACGCCCCAGCGTTCGGCGAAGCTCTTGAACTCGTGGCTATTGAACGGGGGCCA
>CAUDMG010001630.1:0-371026 GCA_958450375.1 Homarus gammarus | reverse complement strand
ATAATAAAGAAGTGTGTCCGCACGACAATCTCGGAAACTACTTTACCGATCTGTAGTGATGATGAATGGAGTTATTGGTGTTATATGTAGTGATGATGGATGGTGTTATATGTAGTGATGATGGATGATGTTATATGTAGTGATGATAGATGGTGTTATATGTAGTGATGATGGATGATCTTATATGTAGTGATGATGGGTGTTGTTATATGTAGTTATATGTAGTGATGATTAGACAATAAAATAATAACAGTTTAAAGATAAAAAAAATTGCTTTGCTGTACTGTTGTAGTGAAAAAACATGGTGGAACTTACATACACCGTTAATGAACTATTGATGGAAGAAGAAGTTTTAGGGACTGAACAGTGAGAGAATGTGGAGCCTCCCGGAGGTGGCGTCCTACCGTTGATTCAGAAGGACAAATAATTTCATTCCTCAAGGATGTGGAAATGTTATAAATTTCTCAACTGAGCTCACGAACCTGGTCTACCCAAACAAAATCCACCACTACAAGGATCACAAGTGGCTGCATGAACGCGAAATTCTGGCACCAAAGAATGAAACAGTGGCTGAAATCAACATGACTCTACTCAGACAGCTCTAGGGAGTGAGACCTCATTCAAATCTGTTGATACAGTAATCGAACAGGACCAAGCAGTCCAGTACCCTGCAGAATTCCTTAATTCTGTGGAGCCCGCTGGAATGCCTCCTCACCACCAAGATTGGAACTCCTATAATGCTTTTAAGAAATCTTGAACCATCAATCCCCTGCAATGGCACAAGACTGGTGGTGAAGAACATGATGCCACATGTACTGGAAGCTACAATACTGACAGGAAAAGCTAAAGGAGAGGACGTTTTTATACCAAGGATACCTCTCATCACCACTGACCTGCCATTTGAGTTCAAGCAACTTCAGTTCCCGGTTAAAGTGAGCTTTGCCATGACCATCTACAAAAGCCAGGGAGAGTCCCTAAAGATGGTTGGCCTAAACCTGGTGTTTCCTTGCTTCTCTCATGGACAGTTCTATGTTGGATGCTCCAGAGTGGGAACTGGCAAAAATCTGTACATACTTGCTGCTAATGGCAAAACCAAAATGTGGTCTACCTTAATGCACTACAGTGAGACAATGTGGAGCCTCCCGGAGGGTGGCGTCCTACCGTGGCCTAGTGAAAGAGCCGCCCAGAGGGCGGCGATTCCGTTACTACTACTACTACTACTACTACTACTTTTTTTTTTTTTTTTTTAACGTGGCCTCCAGCCTCCCCCAATAGCCACACCTTCGCCACCATTTAATTACCTTAATATTAAATATCCTAATACATAAGTAGCTATCCTCTCTGTGTTAAATTAGTTGAGCCGCAGATCTATGCGGCATTCAGTGACAGTAGCCTCATAGTCAATATCTGCAGCAATTGTCGGAGTTGGGGCAGAAGCTCTCGTTCCCCTGAGGCAGAGCAAAGCCGACCGAAGGAGAGAGAAAGACAGTCGACATCTCATCCAGGCTGTATCATAACTTCTGGGCTGCTGCTTCTGTTCGGAGATCACCTCCAGTCTGGCGTAGAAACATCTTGCACTTGGTCCCATCCCACCAGAGGTTGTGAACACGAGAGGAGTGAAGCTGCCTTGATCAACGTTTTGAATTCTCTCCCCATATGCCCTTCTCTTGTCTTTCTCGTTCCTCCTATGTGCAGCATCGAGAGCTAGGTTACAGTGACATGCGGCCATGGGATAAAAAATCCTGATGTCGAAGAAAGCTCGCTGTCCCCGCGTCCAGAATCCTCGAGCACTGACGTCCACACGGGCTTCATTAGATGTGTTTGAAGTCCTGTGTAGGAAGATCTCACCCTCCAATGGAAGGACGGTCGGTTTTACCATGACATCCCAGCAGATTTCCTTCAACAAATTTGCTGTGAGGTCCCTTACCTCGTCATGCCTCATGCATTTGAAGCCCCCCTTCTTGCACACTATGGCATGATCGCCATAATAGGAAGAGCCACACACGCATTGGGAGGGCAAACCTTCTACTGGCCGACTGTACCTTAGAGCAATGGCATCTGTAAATTCTTGTTTATTATAACTGAAACTATTTGCCCTTATCGGTAACGTAGTTAACCAGTTCGAGGCGCCCACCTACTGCTATAGCTACTTTTTTTTCAAATTTTCTGGTACCTGCAGGAACAGTTGCTGCAACTTATCATTTTGGCAGTGCTGTCGATCTGTCGTAATGGACCTACGAATCTTATTTACTTCACTGGTATCCACTTCCCCAGTTGCATTCTGGGCTATTATGTGGTCCGTGAGGGCTGCCGTGAGCTTAAGTGAATTTTGATGTTCAGTGGCAGCAATCTCCTCTGGATTTGTTAGTCCCATCCCTCCCAGTCTTGATGGAAGTGCAAGAAGTGCTCTTTCTGCTGGGGTTAAGTCAGGGTGTTTCACTAATTTAGGAATGAAAATGACACTGATAACTTCTTCCAGAGGGTGGAGGAGGGGTCCGATATCAGGGATGGTACGCATCAGGTAGTTCCATCGATGCTTGACTCCATGGATGAATGCAGCAAAGGCCGCATGTGGCTCTGTGTTAGCAATGTCAGAAAGAGCTTGGATTTCACTAACCCACTCATTCTCCTTTCCCGCTACGTACTCAGTCTTGAAGTCCGCAGTGCCAATTACTGCGCCTAGATGTCATTGGCCGTCCTTAGTTATTTTGACCTCACTTCCGCCAAAAAACTCCATTACCAGTTCATAATGCTCTGGCTTCACGATGAGGAAGGGCTTGCTGGCGTTTGGGTGGTACCCTATTTGTGGACCTTGCTTTGTTACCAAGTCCCACCACTTTTTGATGCCCTCCACTTTTCCTGCTCCTGTAAGGTCATCAGCATTTGCCACTTGTTTGACCCCAGTTGTTTCAAATTGTATTTCTTGTTGGAGCACTGATAGGCCAATTGCATACATTGCCATTGCAACAGGGTCCCCCTGTGTTGTTCCCTCGGTTAACTGTAAGATGGTATCACCTCTTAGAGCCTTGTTGTTTACTACATAGAGGAATGATGGAATCCTATACGAATTTTCAACATACATTGCAAAGATTAGACACTTGATGTTGATGTTGTGCAGTGCAGCCTTGCGGTTAAGTATGTTGAATGCGTTTGAAGCATCCACCAGGAGAACGGCCTCACAATCACGATGCTCAAATATCAATCTCATGGCGTGAATGGCGGCCTCCCCGCCAGCCTGGTGGCCAGCACACACTTGTAGGTTCCCTGCTGCTGCCCTGACATCATCCTTTACCACCTCCATTATGCATTTTCCGATGATCCGCCTCAGCACTTCCCCCACCCCTATAGACCTATATTCTGGTTTCTTTTCCAGAGGAATAAGGCGGCAGGCCGTCAGGGCCTGGCGGTGATGGCAGCAAGAGGATGCAAGCTTTCTTGCAAGGGCGGCAATGGCAGTGCAGAGATCGCTTGCTACAGGGCCAAACTTGTTTGTGCTGAGGATGACTCTCCAACCGTTTGCATCCAGACCTGAAGGGCCGGCTCCTCCTCGAGTCTTCAGTGCCTTTTTCCACACCATCTCTCCTGTTATTTTCTCGAACAGGACAGCGTTTGGTGGGGTATAGACACCCTCGAACCTGATGCCTTCTTCGTCGCTTGCAGGGGGATGTTTCTCTTTCAGTAGTTTTAATGCCTCTCTGTTTATTGGCATCACCCCACCGGAGGATTCCTCTGTGAGAGATCTTACCGCCAGAGACACTTTTCCCACACGCATTTTGTTTCCAAATTTTCTTGCCACGTCATTGGTGTTTTGCTTTCCGTCACCCGTAATTTTTAGTCTCTCCTGCAGTGTTCTTGCTTCACATAGGAGATCATCAACGGCCCCAGTCTGCCACATTGCCAATCTTCTCTTCATTGCTGCCACATTTTCTTTGTGCTTAGTTTTTGTGTGTGTCCTCTGACAAAATAGATGTGGTATTATTGCCAGTATTTGAAGAGCTAAATGGGCGAGGAAGCGGTCCGGAGTATAATCAGTAATGAGGCGAGTCATCTCCCGAATCATTTCTTTGGTGGCCGCACACTTGGGTGGTTCAAATAAGTTAGGGGGCGACCACTTGACAATTTCTGAATAGGTTTCTTTGACCCATATGTCTACATTTTCCATCGACATGCCATTCCACTGAGGTGGCTGTCTCTCATTCTTCTTGTGGACATCTGCTACTAAGGGAGCAGCATTTATTAGTACTACATTTTCGGGTTGAGTAGACTCACTGCTATCATTTCGGATATCATAGGGTGGTTGGGTCCCGGCGATATCCACTGTGGCCACCTGTGTCGGCTCCCTGCGACGTGGGTTCCGACACTGATCTCGCTTCTTGCAATCCACACATGGTCGGTTGTTTCTCGCACAAACACAATTTGTGCAGTTTTGGTTCGGGTTAGCACAGACGCAGCAATGATTGTTACCAGGCATAGTGAACAGCACCTTGGGCGACAGTTACGTCCGCCTCCGAACATCTGATATAGTCCCAGGCACAAGATAATACTGGTTCTTATGAGGGAAGGGCGGAGAGGTGACAGGCTGGACTGCTGTGTCCAGGTAGTAGGGACATACGTGCATTCGTGGGTGTGCACTGTGTGGGCTACCCCCACCTCCCTAAGGGCGACCAGCCATACGTCAGAATGATACACTATGGACTAGAATTTGTCACACCAAGCACTTGTTTATATATCCTTGGCACAAATAACCACTATATATATGGTTTCACTGGTGTATTATCAGTTATATATACTCACTTGGTTAGTCGAGACCCTACATGAAGTGTCCGTTACTATGGTGGGGAGGCGACCACTTGGGAGCACTCTCGGCCCCATAGGGGCAAAAGTCTCGAGACCACCCCTGTCAAAGTAGGCCTATCGACAGTGACCTTGGCTCCGAGCCTCGCATTATTCCACCGACCCAGCGCCGCCAGGTCACCACTCGCTTGGTGATCGCTGGTGAACACACGGAATATTTACAATTTATGCCGTAAGGGATGAGAAGAAACCTTGGGTGGCAATGCTTTGGGTGACATCCGATATTCACCGACACATTGCTAAATTCCCGCTCCCACACAGCGAGTATATCCCCACCAATAACCCTTTAGATCAGGGAGGACGTTCCACGACACCCACGCCATGCCAAACAAGGCCACTACTACACTACACTATGCGGCATTCAGTGACTGTAGCCTCATAGTCGATATCTGCAGCTGTTGACGGTTTTGGGGCAGAAGCCCTCGTTCCCCTGGCGCAGAGCAAAGCCCACCGAAGGAGAGAGAAAGACAGTCGACATCTCATCCAGGTTGTCACGTAGCTTCTGGGCTGCTGCTTCTGTTCGAAGATCACCTCAGCGAGTCTGGCGTAAAAACATCTTGCACTTGGTGCCATCCCCCCAGAGGTTGTGAACACTAGAGGAGTGAAGCTGCCTTGATCAACGTTCTGAATTCTCTCTCCATATGCCCTTATCTTGTCGTTCTCGTTCCTACTGTGTGCCGCTCCGAGAGCTAAGTGAAGGTAACATGCAGCCATGGGATCAAAAATCCTGATGTCGAAGAAGGCTTGCTGTCCCAGAGTCCAGAATCCTCAAGCACTGACGTCCACATGGGCTTCGTTGGATGTGTTTGAAGTCCTATGTTGGAAAGTCTCACCGTCCAATGGAAGAAGGGTCGGTTCTACCATGACATCACGGCATATTTCCTTCAACATATTTTTTGTGAGATCCCTTACTTCGTCATGCCTGATGCAGATGAAGCCACCTTTCTTGCACACCAGGGCGTGATCGACGTCATAGGTAGAGCCACACACGCATTGGGAGGACAAACCTTCTACTATTACTACTACTACTACTACTACTACTACTACTACTACTAATAATAATAATAATAATAATAAAAATAATAATAATTAACTGTTGATTGAGAAAAGTTCAGCAGCCCGTAGGCTAAAAAATATACAATACATTAGACAAAAATGACTTATTACATACAAAGGCATAGGGTAGGTGGGTGTAAGGGCGGAAACTATCTTCCTGCTCGTTACCGCTGCTTACTCGCTCGTTTGCTGGTGCGGACGATACTTAGGACGGTTGGACAGAGGTGAGAACGACAGGGACTATCTGGGTCACCAGCAGATTCAACCCAGCCGTCATACAGTCACTATCTAGCTACCCGGCTGATCGTCAAATTCTGGCTGTGATCTCATCATAGGTCCTGGACTCGTGGGCTGTGCCCCCAGACCTTCACCTATGGACTGTCTATTCTCTGGACATCTACCACTACCACATACCACGACCGTCAGTTCATCTCATTCCGTCTGTGCCCAAGTGTTCTCCTGCCATTTCAAGACGTTGCTCGAGTGTGGAGTTGAATGGACGCTTCCCTACCCTGAGTGTGGATCACAGTGTTCCAGAACCTTCCCCCAAGGCCCCTGCCATAGGAAATATCTGTTCATTGTTTGATGCTATGGTTGTTTGATTCCATTAATTGCTGACTCCCTTTATTGTTCGATTCTATCAATTGTTGACTTCATTTAATTGTTTGATTCCATTAATTGCTGACTCCCATTATTTGTTTGATTCCTTTAATTGTTTGCTTCCCTTAATTGATTAACTCCATTAACTATTGACTGCATTAATTGTTTGACTCCCGTAATTATTTGATGTTTGTTGAGTGGCGTCAGAGTTTTGTTATATTTTTTATAGCAAAGAGATGTCAATCTCAAACGGTTGTTTGTTATACCTCAGAAAACCATGGTCCTTTACTTTCCTTAATTAAGAACCTGATTAGTCTGGTAAGGGATTTCTATCCCAAAGTCCCAGGCCTTTACAGTGGGTCGTTTGACAAAACCTTTCATTACTAAAAGAAGGAACATGAATTGAACATAGTTTATACTTGATATCCCTGTCTGGTCTCTTGCCCTACTGTGTGAGGGTACCAATCCAGTAGTGTGTCTTAGTGTGGGAGGTAACGACATAGGAAAGGTTAAGAGTGAGGAACTTTTCAAAGGTATAGGGAGGCACTAGGGAAGGTTAGAGATAAGGGAGGGATCCCGGATAGTATGTGGTGTTTTGCATAGAAGAGGAGTGGGTCGTGAATGGCTGTCCAGGGCAATTGCTATAACATTGTGCAAGCAATGGTTGGGCATTCATTGATAACTGGCAATCATTCTATGGCAACGACTACCTGGACAGTCGTGATGAAGTACACTTGTCTCGTGCGGGGGTAAAGACGTTGTCTGCATCCCTAGAGCGTGAAATTGTCACTCCAAAGGGGGGGGGGGGGGTTCGCCAAGAGAGACAGGTCGGGGTTAGTGGGAGTCAAAAAACAAGCAGGTCCTGGGAAGTAAAATTGGGTACTCGGGACAAGGGGTAAAAGAGGACCAGGGAAGGGTAGGTTTAAATGTAAACTATACAAACAGTAGGGCCGTTAGAAACAAAATAGACTTGCTGAGAGTGGTTGTATGTACCGAGAATGTAGACGTCAAAGCAATCACCGAAACTTGGATGAATCTGACGAGCAAGAACTTTTTATCAGAGTACCACATAGTGGGGTACACCCTTTTTCACAAGGACTGGGAAGGTAGAGGGGGGAGGGGTCGCACTCTTCGTCAGGGATACACTAAAATGTTGTATTAATATTTCAATAAAGGGTGAAATTGGAACCGAGTCTGTATGGGCAGAAATTACGGAAGGAAGAGAAAAAATAATTTTGGGAGTGATTTACAGGCCCCAAGTCTCGGGAAAGAAGCAGCTCAGCCCATGTGGCAGAAAATGAGTAGGGCAGCAAAATATTGTCTGGGACAACATTGGAGGTGACTACGAATCTGTAGACTTCCTAGATGCAGTACAGGACAATTTATTGAAACAACTAATTACAGAACCTACTTGAGGTGACAAGATATTAGACCCAGTATTAACAAATAAAGAAAATATTATCAGAGATATCACAATATGGGAAGAACTAGGAAACAGTGATCACAGATAAATCAGGTTCATCCTAAATTGAGAAACGAGAAACAAGGATAATATGGTCAGAATCCCAAACTTTCGATTGGCGGATTATCAGGGGTTAAGAAGGTACCTAGGTGAGGTCGCTTGGGAACATTCAGGTCAGTCCCAGTAGGAAGGGGTGAGGTCACAGGTGAAACGACAATTGATCACGACTATAATATATTCACTAGTATACTACATAAAGCACAAGAACAAAATATATCATACAGAAAAATTAGGTCAAATAAGAATGAGCCAAGGTGGATGACCCAAAAACTTAAACATGACATAGGAATAAAGAAAGGAATTTACAAGAAAATAAAGGGAGGGGAGGAGCAGCTCAGAAATAGGTATAATGATTTATTTAAGGATATTATGAAAAATGTAAGGAAAGCAAAGAGAGACTATGAAATCAAAATAGCAAGAGAATCCAAGGCGAATCCCAAGGGATTTTTCAAGGTATATAGGACAAAGGTCAAGGACAAAGTGGGGCCTTTAAAGTCAGAGAGGGGAGAAGTAATCGATCATAGTAAGAAAATAAGCAAAGCATTAAGCAGCTACTTCTTATCAGTTTTCAAAGAAGAAATTCACGAGTAAATTCCAGAGGTGGAACTGATATTTAGGGGAAATGAAGAAGAGAAATTAAAGAATATCACTCCCAGAAAAGAGGTTGTTCTTAAGAAGATCAATAATTTAAAGAAGAAAAAATCCCCAGGGCCAGATGGAATTTTCCCCCAAGTTCTGAAAGAGTGTAAGGAACAGATTAGCGGACCCCTCGTAAATTTATTTACAAAATCATTATATACGGGGGTTGTGCCAGACTTATGGAAACAGGCCAATGTATTACCCATATTCAAAAAGGGAGACAGAGCATCAGCGTCAAATTACTGGCCGATTAGTTTGACGTCAGTAGTGTGGAAATTTCTTGAATCAATTATAGCAAATAGCATCCGATCACATTTAGAGAAAAGCAAATTAATCTACGACTCTCAACATGGGTTTACAAAGGGAAAATCTTGTCAAACAAATCCGCTGGCATTTTTTAGGAAACTCTTCGAGGTAGTAGATAATGACGAAAATTACGATTTTATTTACTTAAACTTTAGCAAAGCGTTTGACAGAAAACCTCATCAGAGGCTTCTGTGAAAAGTTAAGGCTCACGGTATCGAGGGGAAAGTTGTAAATTGGATAAAATCATGGCTCACCGATAGAAAACAGAGGGTTAGCGTAGATGGTGTTAAATCTGAGTGGGGCTGTATAACCAGTGGGGTTCCCCAGGGGTCAGTACTGGGCCCACTTTTGTTCATAATCTACACAAACGATCTAGATACTGGGATTACCAGTGACATAAGAAAGTTTGCGGATGACACCAAAATAGGGCGGCAGATTAATTCAGGGCAGGATGCAAATGCACTACAGGAGGATTTAAATAAACTGCAGGAGTGGTCAGAAAAATGGCAAATAAAATTCAACACCAGCAAGTGCAGCGTTCTTAATAGTGGAAGAACAAATACTGTCAATGTATACAGCCTTAACAACATCAACCTAGAGAAGTCGACTTGTGATAGAGACTGAGAGGTACTTGTAGGCCCGGTCTTACGGCTACAAAACAGTGCGTTAATGTTCGAAATAAGGCAAACCGAGTATTAGGTTATGTATCTAGAAGTGTAAGTAATATGAGTACAGAGGTCATATTGCAACTATATCTTGCGCTAATCAGGGCGCATCTCGATTATGCTGTTCAGTTCTGGTGCCCTTATTATAGAATGGATATCAATTAATTCACTGGAATCGGTGCAGCGAAGAATGACGAAAATGATTCCGGGACTTAGAAACCTTCCATATCAAGAAAGATTAAAGAAAGTAAACTTGTATTTCCTAGAAAGACGAAGAGTGCTTGGTGATATGATAGAAGTATTTAAGTGGGTGAAAGGAATCAATAGAGGAGAAATAGATAAAGTTCTTATAATATCCGAGCAGGATAGGACTCGAAGCAACGCATTTAAGTTGGATAAGTTTAGGTTTAGGAGGGAGATAGGAAGGAACTGGTTCACAAATTGGGTGGTGGACGAGTGGAACAAGCTTAGCAACTTTGTAGTAAGTGCTGGAACGCTGGAAAGTTTTAGAAGGAGGCTAGATAGATTCATGGATGATAGAGAGTGGTAGTAACTCTCGATAGGAGCTGCCATGCACAGGTCAACCGGCCTAATGCAGACTCCCTATTTTCTTATGTTTTTATGTTCTTATGTAGGCCATGTGGTGCAGTAACTCGTCCTCGGGTGTTGACATGAAATTCCTCACATGGTCATGGAGACACCGGATGGTGTGGTGAAACAGTACGACATATCGGGGGACCGGTGGTAGAAGCGGTACCGCTATTGCCTCGCAAGCGAGATGTCACGGGTTCGATTCCCGGCCGGTGGAAGTTGTTTGGACTTACTTCCTAGCCCCCATTAGTCCCTGTTCACCTAGCAGTAAAGAAGGTATCTGTTGTAAGTCGAAAGTTGCGAATTCGTATTCAGGGAAAGTTGTTGGAGCTTCCAATAACTGGATGACATAAACCACTGACTCTTCAGGCTTCTACGCCCTTAACTAGTGAGACATAAAGGCAAGCATGAACTTAGCATGCTTCCCTGTTGGGCGCTGTAAACGCTTCTGCGCTTCACCTTACACAAGGATGTAGGGTGGTGCCCAATAAAAAAAAAAAAGTACGACATACCGGGCGGCGTAGTGTGGTGACATAAGAACATAAGAACTTAAGAATGGAGGAAACTGCAGCGGGCCTATTGGCCCATACTGGGCAGTCCCGTTTACATCCAACCCCTATCGCTCATATATACACCTAACCTATGTGTGAAGTTATTCAAGGTATTCGAGTTAATGATGTTGTTTGGTAACTTGTTCCACTCATCCACTACTCTAGTTCCAAACCAATGTTTACCTTTCTCTCCCCTAAATGTAAATTTGTGTAATTTAAAAACCATTGCTACGAGTTCGCTCCTGGTTCGACAATTTAGTGCCTTTGTTATAACACCTTTGTTTAGCCCTGGCTTCCATGTATACTCCTCGATCATATCGCCCCTCACTCTAGGTCTCTCAAGGGAGTGCAAATGAAGATGCTAAAAGGGAGTGCAATTTAAGATGCATTCATTCTCTGCTAAGTGGTGTTGTGTTATTTCGTGGTCAGGTATAGAGCTGACTCGTGGTTGTTCCCAGAGGGGGCTGATTAGTACTATACCTCCTGTTCAGAAGATGGTGGTCGGTTCCCAGGGGTGCTTATCTCTGGGTGTGGACCTCACTGGTGGGTCACGGCTCTCGCTGGTACTGTCGAATGCTGAATTCACTAGCTTAAACTGATCCCACTACTTTCCTAAACGAAATTTTCACTTTTGGCGGGATTTTGTTGACAAACCGGTGGGGAGAAGGCGTTGAGGTGAGGGGGTTGGAGGAGTGGGCCAACACTGGCCAGAGCAGCTGCCGCTCTAGGAGCAGACGCCGAATAGGTCTTGACCCTCTGGTGGTCAAGGATGTAGTGTGCGTGCGTGCGTGCGTGCATTCGTGTGTGTGTGTGTGTGTGTGTGTGTGTGTGTGTGTGTGTGTGATGTTTCCCTTAAACAAGAAACAAGTACGATTACTTTTACGTTGGTTTGGCTTAGGAACTTTCTTTGGTTAGTGTATAAATAAGTCAATCAGTGACAGATTATATGGAAGAGCTGCTGAAATTGCCGACGATGTTGCCACTAAAACTATTGTTGTTTGAAGTTGACCACAAATGTTTTCAGTTTGTTCCATCTGGCATTTCTTTTTAGAAATATTATGACCTGATGACATAAATTAATTTATGGGCTCTGAAGAGGAAGTAATAAGTTTTGCAGTTGTTTTAGGTTTGTGAAACTTGATGGATCGTACGACAGACAGCAGCTTGGGGAAACATTGGCCCAGGGTCCGAGTTCTCAAAAGTTCGTACGACGATTATTTCTCGTAGCTGAAGATGGAAGAATTCTCATAACTGTCTGACCTAAGCCAGAACATAAAAATAATATCTGACACAACATCGCAATTATATTGTGACTACTGTAACAAACAAAATTAAGGTATACTGTACTTTCTTTTCCACAAGAAATTATCTATTTCTTTTCCTGATAAGACGTAAACGTAACTAATTAAAGTCTCATCTTTATATAAATATATTATTTTTTATTATTTTTTACGGGCAATAGCCCACCCGGGCACAGGTCATCGACCCACAACGGGGCTTAGGGGTCGAAAAAATAAGAGTAAAAAAAAATAAAAATAGAATAAAAAAAACGTTATTAATCTACACCACGGAGAAGCCGGAAAACAGGCTTTTTAAAGTGCGACACATTGTAGGAGTGTGGAAACACAGACGAAGACAGAGCATTCCACAGTTTGGCTGTGTGAGGAAAGAAGGATGTACACTCTCAACAAAAAGTATGGGTGCATACTGTAGTGTGAACAATTTGAGACCAATGACGATAGGTATTGGGAAAGGCGAGTTGTTCCAGCCGTATGTTGGCAGCCCTGTAATCCTGCTGAGCAGCTACTATGGCCTGGTCAAGTGAAACAAACCGTTATAAATAAAGTCGGGAAGTGATAAATAGACAGTATGAAATATGAGGAGCTCCCTGTTAACAAAATTTTTTGTGATACTTGTGAATATTGCCACATTAATTTATGCTACCAAATAAACCACTCAACCTAGTCGTCCTGAGGGGTGGTGCAGCCGCTCCGAGACCTGTCGTCTGTAGCACCAGTTTCGAGGTATCGCCGAATCCATCGTGCAGCGGTGTTCCTGTGGACACCAACCCGCTGGCTAATATCTGTGACGCCGAACCCTTCGTTATGAAGGGCAATACTAGCTCCTCGTGTTCCCTTTGACGTTTCCATGTCGTCTGGCATGTGTAGATCTCTACTGCTTCATATTGCCTCTGTTTTATACCCACGTTCACCGAGACCGAACCCAAGCTCATCATTCAGTCGACACAAGGCAACAATCCGAAAAGAGGAAACAAACACACTGATTGTCAGCCATATGGCAACACCTAGTGGGGGAGGGGGGGGGGGGGATTATGAGGATACACTTACCAACCTTCCGACATATCACACTTATCACAGTGTATACGTATCGTTTCAGAAGTCGTCGATCACACCCTGCACGGATACTTTTTGGTGCGAGTGTACTTACTATAACGGGTTATTGTAGTGTGACCGACATCCACAGAGAAACGGTGGGCACCGAGGGCAAGACGTCTGCAAGGTCAATGTGGACGTGTGTTACGAGCCCACGGCCTTGCCGGCGGTACGTAGGATGCCAAATCCACCGAACTTAATTTTTGTGTTTTATCTTAAGTCAACCAGTTGGATGCATTACTATACCATCACTTATGAGAGATATTCATCACATGGCCATTGTGAATTTGAACCCATGAAGTTATTCGTCGGCGATGAGAATGAGAGTGGTGACCGGGACAGTGACTCACCTCTCAGACAACCTTCACATACAGTTCACACATTATTTCACTAATGCTGGGTTATTCTTGGGCCTAAAGACTTACCTGTGGTGGCATTTTTCCGGGGGGGGGGGGGCGGAGGGAGTGTCGGGGGAGGGGCAATACCAAAGGGGCAATAGGAAGCACAATACCAAACACGGTGTACAAGGATCCTTGTATCCTGGGAATATTAAGGAAGTGAAAAAGAAGATACAGTAGGTATGTCGTTAGGTCTAAGCATTAGTGAAATTAATAATATGTGTACTGTATGGAGTCTAGGACAATTGCCCCCCCCCCCCCCCCCCCCGGACAACTGCCTCCATTGCCAGTGAATCTGTGCTGACATTTACTGTTTTTCACAGAGGAAAGAATGGCTTTACCAATAACTGGCATAAAACATGGAACTGACCGAATAGAGAAAACAAAACAACATTAAGAATTAATGTTTTATTATATTGCTATATTTGTTAAGCATAATATTAATTATATACACAAAATGTACCAATCACACAAAATTAAATTGTTAACACAGCAAACCTGCAAGAACACTAGAATTAATAAAACACTCATATACAATTGAAGATAAGTGGAAAAATGTGGATCAGTCATACTCAATATTAAAAAAAAAATCACTGATGTTATATCAAGCAGAAAAATTTAAGTTGTGGGATAATCTCCTCAAAAGGTCCAACACATGACAGTTCTCAGTCTTGTACGATGGTTGCTATTCTGGCTGTTGAATCTTGATAACGTTTCCGCTTAGGTGGTGTTGGCTCTCCTGCAATCATCTGATTGATAGTGCCTGCTCCCTCTTCAGCACTTCAAGACACTTCCATATTTTTGGATGGAATGAGGCATTGTTTGCTACACGATCATACATATTCCATATACTAACAGGGAAACGTGGAGCTTGCGTGTTACAGTACGTCGACGTTGTCTGCCAATGTACTGTATATACAGGTAATCTTCCTAGTTATCTATTGCAGGACCAGCTTCACGTGGCACATTGTGTTGAAGTGCCTCAAATGCATCGACCACTTATCTCTATTCAGTCAGCTCCATATTTTTTGCCAGTAATTGGTAAAGCCATTCTTTCCCCCATGAAAAACAGTAAATGTCAGTATAGATTCACTGGCAATGGAGGCAGTTGTCCGGGAGCAGTTGTCCGCTGGCAGTTGTTGGGGGCAATTGTACGGGGCGGACAGTTGTCTGGGGGACAGGTGTCCGGGAACAGTTGTCCGGGGATGGGCAGTTGTCGGGGATAATTGCCCGGGGGGCCAGTTGTCCTAGAACCAGAGACTGGTTTAGCCACTTAACTTTTATTTTGTAATGTACACTCACGCGCCATAGTTTCGATGCACCCTCTACCCCTACCCCTGACTCGATGGAAGTCTTAGCCTTGGCTTAATACCGAACGCCCCCCCCCCCCTCCCATATCCCCCACCCATCGTTCAGTGGTGCAATGTGGTAAGCTCGAAGCTTCGCTGGATTGTACGAATTGCAGTTCATGAAGTAATATTTGAGAGAATATATGCACGATGCAGGATTTTAGTGACTCACAACGCTTAATTACCATTACTATACTTAACATCACAGTATACGACTTCCCTCGAGCCAGGAGTAGCGGTAGAGGGTGCATCGAAACTAGGGCGCGTGAGTGTACACCTACAGTCAGGTGTACCACATATTGTGTTCCTTCAATGATGATTTATTTATTCACAAGTCAGGATATTAACTTTTTTTTCTGTCAAGTTCAATTATATCTCAGTATGTTTTAGTTGTTATGATAGTTGCACCTGTTACAAATTACTTCCCTATTGGTAAACTAAGTAAGACTCTTTCCTTATGTCATCAAGAATTTTCTAAGTATGATCAATAAGAAAATATATACTGAACATGGACTCAAGCGTAGTTCATTGAATTCGTGCAGGGCGAATTTTATCTGTATCAGAAATACGTCCCAGGTGCTGCTGACTTAAGGCCAATCAGCAATCAGGTAACAGTGTTATTGTTCCAATGCTAATTGGGTGATTTGGTTGCGGCGCAGCTCATAAACCCTTTGTTGAACATACAGTGAATGAATAATGGTGTACTGAAAAAATTGGTTTTGCTATGTTTAGGCGAAGGAATAAAAGGGTGATGATGTCGGATTGGTTGTCACATACCCTGGGGAGAACAAAGAAAAAATCTTGGTGAGTGAATGGGCAAGACATCAATACAATGGATCAGTCACCCACACTGCCAACACGCGAGAACAAAGAGCCGTTTTGGTGAGATGAACAAGTGTATCTGTCTGGTGTAGGAAGCGTGGGGGATTTGTTGCTTTGCATGATGGGGGTGAGAATGATAGTACGGAGCGATGGGGAACTTTTACAAGATTATAAAGCACTGGGGTGACTTGTTAGGTTAAGATGTTGATTTTAGGCAGGCATAAATACTGTACGTGGATTAATTGTGAATATATAATTTTATATATATATATATATATATATATATATATATATATATATATATATATATATATATATATCTTGATAAATCACTGGAAATGGAAACACGGAGTACCTAGCTTCGTATTATTCAATACATCTTCAGAGCAACAGTGCTCTGAAGATGTCTGAAAAGACGAAGCTAAGGTACTCGTGTTTCCATTTCCGTGTGATTTATCAAGATTTTCTGATCCACGTTTCATGTGGATTTCAAAATGTATATATATATATATATGTTTTGACTATAGCGTGTTACAGCAGCTGGCTCTGATTTATTGCAGATTAACTCTTCAAGTTCGATGTTAACCCCCTGAGGAGAATGAATTACTCCATTAAATGATAAATCTTAATCCTTAGCTTAGCTTCTTAAACACAATGGGTTAATCCCTGAGTGCGATGTCATAATCTTTTTTAATTCGAGAACAATGATTTAATCCGTTGAGTATAATGTCTTAACCAATGCAATGAGAGAACAATGAGCTAACCCCCTTTGAGTACACTGACTTAACTTTTGGAATAGGAGAACATTGATTAATTCCTTGAGTACGATGTCTTAATCGTTGGAATACGAGAACAATGAGTTAGTCCCTTGAGTACGATGGCTCAACCCTTGGAATACCTTGACCTAATCCCCTGAGTACGGCTCTATTCTCATTGTACTGTAAATAATCTATAGTTTCGTAAATCACAGAAGGCCACAGTGAACATTAAACAGACAGGCAATGATTTTCATGATTAGGTAGACGTAACATTTAGCCTGCTCTGTGACATACTTAACTGACATGTAAAACTGTAACCAATTAAGCTTTGCAACTTCTGGGTTTCTCTATTAGATACAATGAGAAACAAAAGCTAATTACTAAACCGAGTTCGTTCCATATAATCTCTTTGACTGTGATTCTTAGTTCCCTGACACGCTCACCGAGGGTGCTGAGGTGATCCTAGCGTTTACCTGTTGTCTCTGTATTTAAAAATAACAAGGCGCCAGTTTAGATACTTTCTGTTGATTCCGAAAACCATCAAAGATAAATGCCACAGTGCTATTTCACCATTTTTTGTTATTATACATCGTCTGGTTAATTAATGATAAAATATAATGCAGCTTAAGCCACTTATATGTAGATGAGCTGTATGTAAGTGAAATATGTAAATTAAGCTTGAATTATGTTTTTGTCGGCACGGGCAGAGGACCGGTGTGATTATGCAAGAGAGGTGGTGACGCTTATGGTATTAGTGTTGTCCATTTAGAAAAAAAGATTGTCCTTAATCTTTATTTTTATTGGTGCTTTTATTGGCAGAAATTTATCTTATTATTCTTATTGATACTGTTATTATTATTATCGTTGATTGTTATTATCCTCATTATTATTATTATTACTATTTGTATTATTATCCGTCCAGTTAAGATAGTCTCAGTATAATTCTGATGACTCTTTTTTTTCATTATACCTTAGGTCAGCCACTGAGATGCGTTTTTACATCTTAAGCTACGAGAAAAATTCAATGTACGATCCTTTGAGCACCCAAATCTGTATGTTCACTATTACTTGGCGGTTTCTGGATAATAATGTTACAACGAAGTTGAGTACAGGTGTTTTGGGAAGCAATACTGTAAATATAATCTGACGCTTTATTATTAAATCAAGAAGGGAAACTGTGTGTGTGTGTGTGTGTGTATGAAGATGGTTATATGATTTCATGGTTGCCCCTAGTGTAACGAGGATGGCCGGTCCTAGGGTCACCTAGGCGTGAATTTGCTTAAGATGGAGAAGCTGTCGCCAACACAGCAACCATGCCCTGAGTTAACGAGCTGCATGACCCAGTGTCAAGGAATAGTCTGAGAAGACCGGACAACTAGCCAACTGCACTGGCTAACCATTACCCCGGAATACGATCCCCAAATCGATTAACATCCAGGTTCCCAATTACTGATGGGTAGACAGAGGCAAATGGCGTAGCCGTAAAGAAACTTGCCCATAGTTTCGCCCTGCCCTGGGATCTCAACCGGGTCCGCTCGTTTGCAAGGCAAGCATGCTGACCATTACACCACAGGTCGCACAATGTATTAATAAGCACATTTACGCTCATACATAAAGTAATCAGATTTAGTGGTTGTATGCCGCCTCACTACTGGTATTGTGGAGGTAACACGTAGTTGTAAGCCGCCACACTGCTGGTACTGTGGAAGTAACGTGTGGGTGTTAGCCACCACACAGACTATACTACCTGAGGCGGAAACCTCCTCCCAGAATCTCATTGTGTGTTTAGAACATCATGTGGCACCACTGACATGATCTTTGCTATCTGCCAGATACAGGAAAAATGCAGAGAACAGCGTCGTGACCTGTACATGGCCTTCATCGACCTAACCAAGGCCTTCGACTCAGTCAACAGGGAAGCCCTCTGGTGGACCCTTAGCTGGTTTGGCTGCCCGCCAAAATTCATCGCCATTGTGAGGCAACTCCACGACGGCATGAACGGCAGTGTCCTGCACAATGGCACCCAGTCTGAGTTCTTCACCATCCAAACGTAGGTAAAGCAAGGATGTGTACTGGCACCAACTCTCTTTTTCCATTTTCTTGGCTGCCTTCCTTACTCGTACTAGCGCCAATTTAGCCTGAGGGGTGGACATGGCGTACCGGATGAAGGATCCTTTCAAAATAAGACGACTCCAGGCAGGAACAAAGGTGTCGGCAGCTTCCATTACTGAACTTCAGGATGCAGACGACCTCACCCTTGTCGCTCACACTGAACAGGAGATCCCGAACACCTATGCAGATGAGTTTGCACACTTCGGTCTTGAGGTGAATGTGCGTAAGACTCAGATTCTCTTTCAGCCTGCCCCTGGCTCAACCATCCCTCCACTATTCACCCAGCTTAATGGTACTACCCTCTCTAATGTTACCCACTTACAGTATCTTGGCTCCCACCTGTCCACCACCACGGACATCGATGAAGAGACTCAACATCGGATGAGATTTGCATCTGAAGCCTTTGGTAGACTCCGTACCCGTGTCTTCAGCTGTAGGGAGCTGAAATAAACTACAAAGTTGCACGTATGTCGAGCAGTGGTCCTCCCCAATATGGTATATGGCAGTGAGACATGTTTTACATACAGGAGGCACCTCAAGGCACTTGAAAACTTTCACCAACGTAGTCTACGTTCCATCTTCCGAGTTCGCTGGGAAGACAAGAAAACAAATGCCAGTATTCTTGCTGAAGCCAACTGTAGGAGCATCGAGGCGACCATTATCCATGAATAACTACGTTGGACTGGCCATGTTACCCGCATGGACGACAATAGATTTCCAAAGCAGCTACTTTACAGTCATCTAACGAATAGTAAACGTAAAGTTGGCGGGCAATTGATCCCCTCACCTGGGAGACGATCACTCCACACCGTAACGCTTGGAGGATCACCACACGAGATGGTGTCAATACTTTCGAATTAGCCCGACTGTAAACCGAGGCACACAAACGCCAGCGCCGGAAAGACGCTGCCGCTGCCTCTCCCGCACTAGATGGAGCCATCCACAGGTGCAACATCTGTGAACGAGTCTGCCGGTACCCGTGTCGGTCTCTTTAGTCACCTTAAAGATCACCAACCTAGGTGACATCCCTAATAACTCATATTATTGTATCATAGCTTGATGATCGTCTCCTCGATTCCGAGTGCCAGCAAAGTAGTAGTAGTATTGTAGAGGTAACACGTGGTTGTAGGCCTCCACGCTGCTAGTATTGTGGAGGTAACACATGGTTGCAGGCCACGTCCACTACTGGTATTGTGAAGGTAACACGTGGTTGTAAGCCGCCTAGCTTCTGGTATTGTGGAGGTAACACGTGGTTGTAAGCCGCCTCACTACTGGTATTAAGAAGAAGAAGAAGAACATAAGAAAATAAGGAGTCTGCAATAGGCCAGTTGGCCTGTGCATTAGGGTGTGTCATATGGAGGCGAATTTTTTTTTTTTGAGTTTGAAAAATCGGCCCATGGTATTAATAATGTAGTTCTATGTGCAAAATCATGTGATATCTTCAGATTTGAAAAGTTTTCATTTTTTGCTAGGTAAATTTTAACTTGAAATCTTATGAAAATTCAGTATTCCCACCCTTTTACCAACACCACTAAATAGCTTATTTAAAGTAAAGTAAATGTATCAGGTTAATTTATTAGGATGAAAATGATCCAGAATATTGAAACGAATGATCTTGACACATTTATTAAATTTAATATTCCTTTAGAAAACAAAATCATCAAATACAAAAACCGGTTTTACTACTACGACCCGGTGTTGCTGCACACCATAGAGAACATGTCTTTCTTGCTTCTGTTTCTACTCATCACCTCCCTGCTGACCACCTGGGCTCGGATGTAGCCTTCCCTCCTCTCCTGGCTGTACATGTGACTGCTGGCCTCGCTCACTTGCTGTACACAGCGCTCTATACTCTGGGTGTGCGAGGGCCAGGCAGGGACATGCATGGGGTTGTCCAGGAAAGCTCTGACTTGAACATTGGTGAGGCTGCAGGTAAGAGGGGGCTCACTGCCAGCCTGGATGTTATCCAGATCTATGAGATCAGTGAGGGTCTTGGCACCTAGATTGACTTCAGGAGTCTTCCTGACCCTGAAGGAATCGTCACCAACTGATTCGTCATGCCCAGATCCTCTCATAAGTCTCATATCCAAGATCTTTTTGACTGCCACTCTTCTCTCCTCCTCATCCTTACTGCAGAGCATTGTCTGCAGAACTGCCTCGGGATGAGCATACCAGGAAGATCTCCTCACAGTCTGCTCCACAATCTGAACAACCTTCCTTGGCTGACTCCTCAGGAGCTCAAGCTGGAAGAGAACATGCTTCGGACCTTCGGAGAACGATGACTTGACCTTGGTGTTGAACCAATTTGGCAAGTAGACACTCACGATGAATTGGACAATAAGTCTCAGGTTGTGAAGCTGCTTCCCTTTCAGTTTATGATGAGCGACCCAAATTCTGCAGAACCTGACAGCCGTTGTGAGCCACCTAGAATGTGAGACTGGACCAATCTGCAGGTAAGCAAGTCTATCAGGCATGACCCCAGTTTTGATGGCACTACAAATCATGTAACCATAGTACGGGTCAGTACTCAGGTCGTCAATGACAGTATGTGCAAGCTCAACGAGTGGAGGGCCAACTGTGATTTTTTCAAAGCTCGGATTTATTTCTAACTCAATGGCAGAGTCCAGCATCTTGCCAAGAGGACCAGACCATCTGTTGTTTGAAAGAGTCTTGCCATCCAGCTCCTGGATCAGATGTCTGAGTGGCAACTCGTTGGTGTGGAGGTCACAAACAATCCAGACCAGCTTCCTCCCAATCTTCCGCTCTATCCACTGTATGACCCCCCCTTGCCACCCTGTGTTCGTGTTGGTGCTGTCCCCTCCAATGGCCTGCAGGGTCTGGTCTACGTTCTTCTCTCTGAGCCAGTTCACAATGTTATCTGCCACTATCTCAGCTGGTTTCCTGATGTCATCTTTCTCTGGAGTGAAATGCCACAAATACTTCCCGCCTGGTTCACTGCAGCAGGAGTAGTGTTCCTCCTTCACCATGGCAGGGAACAACTTGTCAGAATCTCCAACTTTCATGAACACTTTAGTGTCATCCCTTCTCCCATCAAAGAACAAACAATTGATTCCATTTTCTCTTATCCCCTTATCAAACTCCTCTTCTAGGTTACTGACAAGTTTCTCCTGAGCTCTCCTTACTTTGTTATGATCTATCACCAGGTGAACATCATCAGGTTTAATCAAACCACCGTCAACCCAGGCAGCTGTTGCTATCTCTGCAGTTTCTCTAAGACCAGTGTGGTGTCGCATGCTGGCCAGAGCTATGCTCGGGATATCTTTCCTATTTCGAATCTTATGCCTGGAAGGTTTGGGATCATTATTTTCTGGGTTAGGGACAAAGTCACCATTCTCCTGGTCAGCACTCGGATCAGCCATGGGGAAGTCATTAAACTCTGACTCAGCTTGACTCCAATCATCGGCCTTTTTTACCTCACCCTGGGCCTTCTCAAGTCTCTTTTCCTCGGCAACTCTTCTCCTCTTCTGTCTCTCTGTGGCAGCCTCCTGTCTCTTGGACTCCGGAATATCTTGGCTAGAAATCATGAGAGCCCCAATACTGCCAGTCTTCTCTGTCTGTGCTTTGACAAATGCCAGTTCGATCACAGGAATCTTCAGTTCACGCTTGCAAATACAGGAGATGTGGGCCTCGGATTTACAGTCACGATCGCATCCAAACTCAGGACAGAGAACAATTGGGCACTTGCAAGTAATTATGTCAAATAACTGGTCCAGTTGCTTGGCAAAGCTGTCCTTAACTGCAAGTTTTCCTCTCCCAAGAGAGATATCTCTTGCCTTTTCCCAACTGGCTAGCAGTCTCTCACTAATCTTCTTCTGACTTGTTATGACTGGAGGCTTGAACTGAGCGTTAGCCAGAGTGTACTGTGCCAGGACAGCTTTGGTCATATCACTGGCAATGTCTTTGTGTGTGTAAGTTCTTTGGTTCTTTTCACTGATTTGCCTGATTAAAACACCGTATCTCAAAGCATCTCTCAATGTAGGCAACTCCGACTTCAGGAGCTCTCTCCCAGACTCAAGATAGTGACTGAGATGGCTGGATTTTTGGTTCCTCGTCCTGACACAAGCAGCCATCGCAAATATTATCAACTTATAAATGCATCAGAATCTGAAACAGAAAAAATATTGTTAATTGGGTTGTTAAAGAATGAAGTCAGAAAGCAATGTTCACTATTTAATTGTAATGCACTAATGCAGCTGTACGTTAGATTTTCGATAAATTTCACGCTAAAATTTACCTAGCAAAAGGTTGCAAAATATTGAAACTGAAATTATTTTCTGTTTATATACACTAAACTCTACCAAAAAAGTGATGGGCCATTAGTTTTAGCTGATCTTCCCTCCTATGACACACCCTACTGTGCATGGCAGCTCCTGTCGAGAGTTACTATCACTCTCTATCATCCATGAATCTATCTAGCCTCCTTTTAAAACTTTCCAGCGTTCCAGCACTTACTACAAAGTTGCTAAGCTTCTTCCACTCGTCCGCCACCCTATTTGTGAACCAGTTCCTTCCTATCTCTCTCCTAAACCTAAACTTATCCAACTTAATTCCGTTGCTACGAGTCCTATCCTGCTCGGATATTATAAGAACTTTATCAATATCTCCTTTATTGATTCCTTTCACCCACTTAAATACTTCTATCATATCTCCCCGTACTCTTCGTCTTTCTAGGGAATGCAAGTTTACTTTCTTTAATCTATCTTGATATGGAAGGTTTCTAAGTCCCGGAATCATTTTCGTTATTCTTGTCTGCACCGACTCCAGTGAAATGATATCCATTCTATAATAAGGGCACCAGAACTGAACAGCATAATCGAGGTGCGGCCTGACAAGCGCAAAATATAGTTGCAATATGACCTCTGCACTCTTATTACTTACACTTCTAGTTATAAAACCTCATAATCTTTTTGCCTTACTTCGAACATAAACGCACTGTTTTCTAGGCCGTAGGTCCGGGCTTACAAGTACCCCTAAGTCTCTTTCACGAGTCGACTTCTCTAGGTTGATGTTGTTAAGGCTGTGTGTATACATTGACAGTATTTGTTCTTCCAACATTAAGTACGCTGCACATGCTGGTGTTGAATTTCATTTACCATTTCTCTGACCACTCCTTCAGTTTATTTAAATCCTCCTGTAGTGCATTTGCATCCTGTCCTGAATTAATCAGCCGCCTATTTTGATGTCATCTGCAAACTTACTATGTTTCTGCTGATCCCAATATCTAGATCGTTTATGTAGATTATGAACAAGAGTGGGCCCAGTACTGACCCTTAGGGAACCCCACTGGTTACACAGCCCTACTCAGATTTAACACCTTCTGTGTTCTATCGGTGAGCTATGATTTTATTCAATTTAAAACTTCCCCTCGATACCGTGAGCCTTAACATTTCTCAGAAGCCTCTGATACGGTACTCTGTCAAACGCTTTGCTAAAGTCTGAATAAATAACATCGTAATTTTCGTCAATATCTGCTACCTCGAAGATTTTCCTAAAAAACTTCAGCAGATTTGTTAGACAAGATTTTCCATTTGTAAAGCCTTGTTGAGAGTCGTAGATTAATTTGTTTTTCTCTAAATGCGATCGGATGCTATTTGCTATAAATGATTCAATAAATTTTTCCACTGCTGCCTTCAAACTAATCGGCCGGTAATTTGACGCCGATGCTCTGTCTTCCTTTTTGAATATGGGTACTACATTTGCCAGTTTCTACAAGTCTGGCACAACTCCCGTGTCTAATGATTTTTTTAATAAATTTACGAGGGGTCCGCTAATCTGTTCCTGACACTCTTTCAAAACTCGAGGGAAAATTTCATCCAGCCCTGAGGATTTTGTCTTCTTTAATTTATTGATCTTCTTAAGAATATCCTCTTTTTTCTGTGAAAACTGATAAGTAGCTGTTTAATGCTTTGCTTATTTTCTCACTATCATAGATCACTGCCCCTCTCTCTGACTTTAAAGGACCCCACTTTGTCCTTGACCTTTGTCCTATATACCTGGAAAAATCCTTTGGAATTCGCCTTGGATTTTCTTCCTATCCTGATTTCGTAGTCCCTCTTTGCCTTCCTTACATTTTTCTTAACATTCCTAGATAGTTCATTATATCTATTTCTGAGATGCTCCTCCCCTCCCATAAATTTCTTATTAATTCCTTTTTTATTCCTATGTCAAGTTTTTTTGGTCTTCCACCTTCCACAATAATAATAATAATAATAATAATAATAATAATAATAATAATAATAATAATAATAATAATAATAATAATAAAGAACCACAAATAAATACAAAATGATAGAAAGATCATGAGTGAGAAACAATATATGTTTGTTGTGTTGTCAAGGGTAAGAGAAACAATTGAGACCCTGCAATTATGTGTAAATGAGGCAGATAGTCAGATCAGCAATCTGGAACTTGGTCACAATTTTCGTGATGCCATATGGCAGCAGGGTCTACCATTAGACAATACATTATGCTTCCAATATCTTCCCAGGCGGCAGTACCTCCCTGTTTGGTAGCTGCCTACTACCTACTACACCTTCCCTGTCCTTGTGAAAAAGTTGTACCCTTCTATGTCGTACTCTGATAAAAAATTCTTGCTCGCCAGATTCATCCAACTTTTGGTGATTGCTATGACGTCTACATTCTCGGTTCATACAAGCGCTCTCAGCAAGTCTATGTTATTTCTAACGCTCTTAATGTTCGTATAGTATACATTTAAACCTACTCTTCCCTGGTCCTCTTTTACCCCTTGTCCTGAGTAACCAATTTTACTCCCCAGGACCTGCTTGTTTTTTGACTCCCACTTACCCTGACCTCTCTCTACTGGCGAAACCACCCCCCCTCCCTCCCCCCAATTTGGAGTGACAATTATACGCTCCAGGGATGCAGACAACGTCTTTACCCCCGCGTGAGACAAGTGTACTCCGTCACGACTATACAGGTAGTTGTTGCCATAAAATGGTTGCCAGTTATCAATGAACGTCCAACCATTTCTTGCACAATGTTTTTCCAGTCGGCAATTTATAGCAATTGCCCTAGACAGCCATTCACCGCCAACTCCTCTTCTAGGCAAGACAGCCCATACTATCGGGATCCCTCCCCTATCTCTAACCTTCTCTAGCGCCTTCCTATACCTTTTGAAAAGTTCCTCACTCCTAGCCTTTCCTATGTCGTTTCCTCCCACACTAAGACACACTACTGGTTTGATTCCCTCCCCTGACAAATCCCTATCTATCCTCTCAGCTACATGCCCTATCCCAGCCCCAAGAAAACACACCCTAGTCTTACGCTTCCTATCTCCTGCACAAAAAGTCCTATCTAAGAACCTCACCTGTGGAGGTAACTCGTGGATTTAAGACGCCATACTGCTGGTAATGTGGAGGTAACACGCGATTGTATGCCGCCTCACTACTGGTATTGTGGAGATAACACGTGGTTGTAGGCCGCCACACTGCTGGTATTGTGGAGGCAACGCGTGGTTGTAGGCCGCCACACTGCTGGTACTGTGGAGGGAACACGTGGTTGTAGGACGCCACACTGCTGGTATTGTGGTGGTAACACTTGGTTGTAGGCCGTCTCCCCTCATGTGCTGTAGGGGGAACACTTGGCTGTAGGCTGGCTCCCCTCTGGTGTTGTAGGGGGAATACGTGGTTGTACGCCGCCTCCACGCTGGAGGTGTAGGTGGAGACACGTGGTTGTAGGCTGTCTCACCACTGGTATTGTAGGTGGAGACACGTGTTTGTAGGCCGTCTCACCACTGGTGTTGTAGGTGGAGACACGTGATTGTAGGTCTCCTTCCTGTTGATGTTGTAGGTGGGGGTCACGTGGTTGTAGGCAGCCTCATCGCTAGTGTTGTAGGTGAGACACGTGTAATGTAGAATGTGTTTCAATTCATCGTCAATAAATTCAGAGTCACAAATACGCAGACATCTTAAGAACATAGCAGAAAACGATGAATTGAAATACATTCGTTCCATTGCACAGAAACTCGGGTACCCTTCTGTGTTTGTTGATCGTTGTTTTAAAAGGGCTAAAAAATCCTTTCATTCCTCTCAAACCAGGCAAATTCCTACACTTAAGAATATTTTGACTCTGTCCTATCGTAATGAATTTGTCCCGTTAGTTCGGTCCCTCAAGCTACTAAATATTAATGTTGTTTTCAAGTATGACTCAACCATTACCAATATGTTAATAAGAAATAGCCCAAGTTTGAATGTAAATGGAAGTGTTTATTGTATTCCATGTAGCAAATGTAATTGTAATTATGTAGGACAGACAGGAAAAACACTGCAGCTCAGAATCAAACAACATAAGTACAATATCAGAACAGCATCTGAAAGCAGTGCCGTGTTCGTTCATGTTAGGAATAATAATCATCCCTTTGCTTGGGGAAAAAAGCTTAGAAGTATTTAAATCATCTTGTGTCACAGAAAGACTTCTGGTTGAAGCTAGTTTGATAAAGGAATTAAAATCAATAAATCTTAGTGATGGTCAGTTCAAAACTGATAATATGTTATGTAATGGTCATGATAAGAGCTAACCTGAAAACCTTAAGGATTCATATTACGCTCAAACGTCCACAAAACCCTCTTGAGTCCCCCAGTGGAAACGTACTCCGTTTTCTCGGTTCCTTGGTGACGTCACCGAGAGCAGACGCTGTATGCTGGGACCTGTTGCCATCCAAACCTTTGTAATCAATTTAATTTTGCTTTCGATAGCTGAGTCAGAGCATTGTTAGTGAAGGTAATAGTAGAGAATGAAAATGAGTCCATAGTCTCAGTTTCAACGTCAGAGTGTACCGTAAATTAATTCATCGGAATAGGAGTAGCTGGACTCCCTAGCCTGTTTTGAGTGAGGGCGCCGCGGGCATTTCAACCGTTAGTAAGTGCCCGTCCCTTCATCCATACAGGTAGGCAAATCCACGCTGTGTTGTAATTTGCCCTTCTTTAAGTGATTTGACCCAATTAATAGTTGATTGTGCAAGTGTTACAGTAACGTAGTTGATATGCTCTGAGTGAAGTCATATTTACGTCTTTAACGTCCCCTGAAACGTGATGTTGTTGTCACCGGTAAGTAAGTGCCCGTCCCTTCATCCATACAGGTCCCTAACGCAGCCTAGGCCGTGTCTGTAGGGTGGATGTTGTATCCACAATGTCTGGGGAGATGTCCGAGGTCCAGTAGGATCTTTTACCTTCGTGAGACCTGGCCGTCAGACACTCCAGACTACCTATAGCCCCCATAGCTGGCTCGTCTGTCCCTAACGTTCGGCCCACGAGGTGACGCCGGGTCACCAAGCCACCCACCACTACCAGCCCCCATCATTGGTGGATGAGTGCCTAACTCAGTAGAGTTATTTGTGTGGTGGAATTACTCCACTGGGATCTCCAGAGTCGTTGGAAAGTACTCCATGGTGGCTGGACCCCATGGCTGTGGCTTGAGTATCACACCTGACGACTGAGTATTGTAGTGGCAGTTGCCCTAGTATTTTTGGTGCTAAGTGACTACACTAGTTGTGTATTGAGTATGTCCACCCGGTAGGGTTGGAAGTGTTATTATGTCCACCCAGTAATGGTGTGAGTATGTTGAGCCTGAGGGCCTAGTACTAGACTTCGTCTGTTAGTACAAATCAATCCTTTCTTTTAATTTCATATTCATGTTAAATAAACTTTGTATTTGTATAATTGTGTCTATTAATTACCTACAGTATTTACCGTTATTTCTTCCCTATTGCTCGATGCTATCATTACACCTACCCACGAGCCTCCTATCGTCACGCTACCAATGATGATAAGTAAGAGTAAAAGGAATTGTTACTGGCACTCAGAGGCCCTTATAAATGGTGGCAGTACCAGCCCTCATAAATGGTGGCAGCTATGGTGATTAGGGTGTGTCAATTTAGGGGGTGAACTGGCTAAATTGAAAATCGAGTAATTTGGTAGCAATTTATTGTAGTCTTTAAGCATGCAAAACAATATTCTGGCATAAATTTTTTTTTATAATAAGTCCTACCTACATCAAATGGATTTTTAAATGTACATATTTGTGAATTTATAACATAACCAGCGTTTGCACACATGTTACTGTTTCAAGTTTCAAATTATTATATTTTATTATCCGTAGTCTATTTGAAAGTAACCGATGCCTTCATACTCTCTTTGCTTTGGTTTCTTGTCATCAGTAGTCTGCTTGCTATTTGTGCTTTGATGTAACCTTCTCGCCTCTCGTGGCTGTAAACATGGCCCGCTGCTTCTGTGACCATTTTCACACATCTCTCCACACTTTGAGTGTGGGAAGGCCACTTCGGCACCTGCATTGGAGTCTCTTTAAGGTTTCTCAATTCTTGGCTAGTTAGACTTGTTGTCAATGGTGGCTCTAAGACTTCCAAACTCAAGTCAACCAATTCTGACAATTTGGTGGCATTGACGTTTATTGGGGGAACTTTTCTTGAATGAAACGAACAGTCTCCCAACTGGTCGTCATCTATTAGCGTTCCTCTAATCTTTAGAATGACTTCTACAGCCTCGGTTCGGAGATTGGTACATTGACTGCAAAGCATTGCTTGCAAAACTGCTTCTGATCGAGCATACCTAGCGGACCTTCTTGCCACAGGTAACACGATGTCCCTCACTACCTTCCTCTGTGTTCTTACTAGCTGCAATTGAAACAAAAGGTGATTGGGCCCATCCACCCACATAGGATTAAGTTTCACACTAAACCACTGGGGAAGATAAACTCCAATAATAAATTCAACAATTAACCTCAAATTCTTCAGCACTTTGCCCTTCAATTCGTGTTTGGAAATCCAAATCCTGCAGAAACGAAGAGCTGTAGTTAACCAACGGCTGTGACTGACAGGTCCAATCTCCAAGAGAGCCAATGACTGAGGCACTTCTCCTGATCTTATTGCTTGGGCAATACGATAAGCATAGGATTGATCTGTGCTGAGATCTTTGATGACTCCTTCAGACAACGCCGGAAGGGGAGGGCCAACTTCGACCTTTGGAAAGGTTGTATTTATTTCTAGTTGTGTTGCTTCATCCAGCATGATGCCAAGGGGACCTGACCACTTGTTGTTGCTCTTTGTAGGACCATCAAGTTCCTGGATGAGATGACGAAGAGGTAGCTCGCCTGTATGTAAATCACATACAATCCAAACAAGTCTTCTTCCTAGTTTTTTCTCTAAATGCGTCATTACACCCCCCTGCCATCCGGTGTTCACTGCAGTTGAATCTCCACCAACAGCCTGCAGTGAACTGCCAAGTCCTCTCTCCTGAACCCAACATAAAATATGATCAGCAATGACCTCTGCATGTTTCTTCCCTTCTACTTCAGTTTCGGGAGCAAAGTGAAACAAAAACCGACCACCAGGCTCAGAACAGACAGAGTAGTGTTCTTCTTTGATGAGACCTGGAAACTTTCTGTTCACTCCCTCTACTTCTAGCAAAACTTTTGTGTCATCTATTCTTCCATCAAACAAAAGACAGGAGAGCCCTCCCTCGCTTAAATCTTTTTCATGCTGATCAGATATTTCCTTCATTATTTTTTCTTGTGCTCTTCTAATGTTATTATGATCTATCACCAAAGATACATCCTCTCGGCTGATGAGGCCTGCATCTATCCAAGCGGCAGTTGCAATTTCTGCAGCCTCACGAAGTCCAGCATGGTGGCGAATACTAGCTAAAGCAATGTTTGAAATATTTCTTGTGTTGTATTTCATTTTCTTTGGTAAAGGTTCAGATGGCTCTTTGGAACTATCATCTGATGTTGCTTCCTGTTCATCAGAAGAACTATCAAAGAAGTGATAAACATCTTGACACAGCTCTTCCTCTCTTTGGATGGCTTCTTCACTCTTCATTTTCTTCTTTTGTTCCCTCTCTCGGATTTGTTCTCTCTTCTTGGCATTAGCAATCTGCTTCTTTGTTTCTGAATAATCTATTGAACCCATTTGCATACTTCCTTGGCCTTCTTCCTTTGTCCTCTGTGCCTTTATAAATTCAAGCTCTAAAACAGGGATCTTCTTTTCACGAGGACAACCACAATCAATGTGGGAATTATTTTCTCTCTTACATGAGTGAGAACAGTTGGATTCAGAACATAATTGTATGGAGCACTTGCAGGTCAAAATGTCAAACAGAGTATCAAGTGTGTGCAGAAATTCATTTTTCCTGGCCAAGTTTCCTTTACCAAGTGATGTTTCAACTGCTTTGTGCCATAATTTCGTTAGTTTTAGCTCAATAGTTCGACACTGATTAATCACAGGTGGTTTGAATAGTGCATTAGCTTTTGTCCATTGATGCAGAAGAGGGACTATCATGTCATTTATGAGTTCTTTATCTGTATAGTTCCTTCTGTCCTTTGCATTTTTTTCTCGAAGGAGTAACCCTAATCTTAGCATGTCTCTCACTGTTGGAAGTTCTGATACAGGAAGCTCCTTCCCTATACCAACTAGCAGGCTCAAGTGGGTTGACAACTGACTTCTTGTCTTCAATTTTGACATCTTCACACTATCTGACAAATAGAAAAATATTTCAATGTTTCATAATTCAATTGTTGTTTCAAAAAATATTAATTTGTTTATCAAAAATGCTGTAACAGAAATAACATAATAATTTCTTAGAACATAATGTTTTATACAATGATATAAGTAACTGCGACAATCAATATGCCCCACTTACAATAATTAAAATGTAGAATTCGTCTTGTAGAGTAGGTGCAAGTGCAATGAGAGCAAACCACCGTCTATGATATCTAGAAGGAGAGTGAGCCGGGCGCCTTATCCTCACGCTTGGTACAAGTCAAAACAAGAATTAAACTGTCCCACACGGAGAGCCTGTTCATGTTCTGACATGCATATTGTACACAAGCTATAGAACCATAAAATACTCCATAATCCATATGCTTACATGAGATTAGTTAATATCAAGTGAATAATTCTAATCAAGTCTCATTAATTTGTTGAAATACTGATATTTGAAACTTTAAGGTATAATTGATGTAGGTGAGGGTTATTTCAATTCATTTTTGTTTGCTAATCTCAAGTTTAGACATAAAGAGGCACAATATTTTGACTACCAAATTTGATTTTTAACATGTTGACAAAATTGACACACCCTAATGGTGATGTAATGAACATAGTGTCGAGTTGGGAAGAATGACTGTGATACTGTAGTTTTAACTGAGTGATAACCATTTCTCTGTACGGGTATTTAATAACCATTCCACTGTAACTAATGAGTATTTCAGATTGCTAATGATTTTGTTCCATATTTTTCCGAGGTACAGCTTTTTGTGGTGGTTTGCAGAGAAAGTGAAATATGTTCAAAGAAATACCTTGGAGTTAGGTTAGAAAAAAGTCTTGTTTAAAGTAAATGATACCTGCAACAATAACTTGAGGGTAGAGTGTGAGTAAGGTTCGTTAATATTGGGAGAATTTTGATGTGTAACAGTCTGCCAAATTTTTTTCCGTTGTTAACTCAGTATTACTTACAGACAGTGAATACATGTTTGGGCTGTGGCACTAGTTGTGAAATGTTCCATCGTGTGAGTGCCCAGTGTTTTAATTCTGAGTGCTAACAGAAGCATTGCACTATATGCAAAAGGTTAAGTGGATGCTAATTCTGTACTGCAATATTCTTTAGTTTATGTGTTAGGTAGGATATATATTCCATTTACTTAATATCTCAGGGCATTTTACAGTTCCTCATATTAATATTTCTATGTATACGCTATAATTTTAAAGTTTATTTTAATCAGGTGCTAACGGTTCATTATTTGGTGAAACGTATGTTATGTGAACTCTAATGCCAGTATACTTTCAGAATACAGTATTATATATGTGAGGACCTTATGGTGATACGGTATATGGAAAATGTTATACAGGTGTATGGACCCAGAATTGTGAGTACAGAAATTCGTGAAATGTTCACGCAGTGTTGCACCATACTGAGTTTGTGAATGGCAAAATGTCTCAGTGAAGTTTTCATGCAATAATATTATCTTTTGGGAGATTAATAATCTGAACAGTATTTTGAATAGTTGATGCATGGAATGTTTAGTGGAATTGCAGTAAATTAGTACCAGTCCTTGGGTCTTAAGTGAGAACTGTGCATGTATCGTATTTAAAGTGGGTTATAGTAGTGATTTGTTGTAACACGATGGCAGATGGTAACGTGAATCAGGGGACCATGACGGCCAAAGCCGCTGTTGATTTAGCAACAAAAGTCCAAGCTCTTCTGGCTAAACTCGCTAATGCCATGGGTAAAGGAGGAGAAAACCAGTGGTTAGACTGGATCTTCAAAAAACAGTGGGCTTTGTAAGTGAACCTCCTTGGTTGTTGATGGGTAGTGAAGTGCACAATCAGTTATAAGTAACTTGTGGTAAAGGGAGAGGTAAAGAATTGATGATTTTTTTTTATTAAAAGTAGTTTGCAGAGGAAGGGTCAATTTGCAGTAAAGACAGAGATTGGAAGATGTATTGGCAGTTATGCAATCATCTGAAGGGTATCTGTTACTTGTATGAGTAAAGATACCAGTGGTGAATTCTCAAGTTCCGGTTGGTAAGTCCTACGTAGGCTGGGTGTTGTTGGTATATAGGTGTAGAGTTCGTGACTTTCAGGGAGTAGTCGGGCATAGAAATATGGTGCTATTACTTCTACATGGCAAATGCCATAAGTACAGACAGTTTTTGGTTTGGTAGTGTTCTCATGAGGACCGTTTCGTTAGCATTGAATTCTTGGGAATACCCGCTCGTTCGGAGTCCCTGGAATGGTGCTGCCTCTCGCGAATGCGACACAACTCTTTAGATTAAGGGCAACAAATCATTCCTTTGACTTGATGGGGTCCGTTCGTCTATGTCCTAGCTTGAGAAATCTATGTTAAATCTCAGTGTGTCCTGTAAGCATTTGACCAATCCCGTAAAAGAAACTTTCATGATCTATGAACATTGAAATTTGAGTTCTGTAAGGAAATTTTGAGTGTGCACTTTATCTACCGATGTGAGGATATATTTTGTAACATGTAACCCCATTTATTATTATATGATATGAGGTATCTAACTCAAATCATTATTATTCTATGATGATGTATTACCCATTTATATTATATGATATGATGTACGTAACACCATTTATTATTATGATATGATATGAGGTATTTACCACCATTCAGTATTATTATGACATGATGTACCTAACCCCATGTGCTATTATTTTTGGTGCTATTTTGTAATATGTATCCCACTATATATTTTTTATGAAGGTGTGTCACATTCTAGTAGTATGTTAACAGATTTCCATTTCTTGTACCTAACCCTGACCACCGGTAGGGAATTATTTTTCTATTTTTATTGATGATTTGTGCAATGTTTTGTATGAGCATTCATACTTTATATTAATGATTTAATGTGTCTGTCACTACTTACGTGTTTTCTGAACGTTACCGCATAATATAAATCTTGAGGAAGGAGGAAGCTTTGTAATGGTCATGATAAGAGCTAACCTGAAAACCTTAAGGATTCATATTACGCTCAAACGTCCACAAAACCCTCTTGAGTCCCCCAGTGGAAACGTACTCCGTTTTCTCGGTTCCTTGGTGACGTCACCGAGAGCAGACGCTGTATGCTGGGACCTGTTGCCATCCAACACTTTGTAATCAATTTAATTTTGCTTTCGATAGCTGAGTCAGAGCATTGTTAGTGAAGATAATAGTAGAGAATGAAAATGAGTTCATAGTCTCAGTTTCAACGTCAGAGTGTACAGTAAATTAATTCATCGGAATAGGAGTAGCTGGACTCCCTGGCCTGTTTTGAGTGAGGGCGCCGCGGGCATTTCAACCGTTAGTAAGTGCCCGTCCCTTCATCCATACAGGTAGGTCAATCCACGCTGTGTTGTAATTTGCCCTTCTTTAAGTGATTTGACCCAATTAATAGTTGATTGTGCAAGTGTTACAGTAACGTAGTTGATATGCTCTGAGTGAAGTCATATTTACGTCTTTAACGTCCCCTGAAACGTGATGTTGTTGTCACCGGTTAGTAAGTGCCCGTCCCTTCATCCATACAGGTCCCTAACGCAGCCTAGGCCGTGTCTGTAGGGTGGATGTTGTATCCACAATGTCTGGGGAGATGTCCGAGGTCCAGTAGGATCTTTTACCTTCGTGAGACCCGGCCGTCAGACACTCCAGACTACCTATAGCCCCCATAGCTGGCTCGTCTGTCCCTAACGCTCGGCCCACGAGGTGACGCCGGGTCACCAAGCCACCCACCACTACCAGCCCCCATCATTGGTGGATGAGTGTCTAACTCAGTAGGGTTATTTGTGTGGTGGAATTACTCCACTGGGATCTCCAGAGTCGTTGGAAAGTACTCCATGGTGGCTGGACCCCATGGCTGTTGCTTGAGTATCACACCTGACGACTGAGTATTGTAGTGGCAGTTGCCCTAGTATTTATGGTGCTAAGTGACTACACTAGTTGTGTATTGAGTATGTCCACCCAGTAGGGTTGGAAGTGTTATTATGTCCACCCAGTAATGGTGTGAGTATGTTGAGCCTGAGGGCCTAGTACTAGATTTCGTCTGTTAGTACAAATAAATTCTTTCTTTTAATTTCATATTCATGTTAAATAAACTTTGTATTTGTATAATTGTGTCTATTAATTACCTACAGTATTTACCGTTATTTCTTCCCTATTGCTCGATACTATCATTACACCTACCCACGAGCCTCCTATCGTCACGCTACCAATGATGATAAGTAAGAGTAAAAGGAATTGTTACTGGCACACAGAGGCCCTTAAATGGTGGCAGTACCAGCCCTCATAAATGGTGGCAGCTATGGTGATGTAATGAACATAGTATCGAGTTGGGAGGAATGACTGTGATACTGTAGTTTTAACTGAGTGATAACCATTTCTCTGTACGGGTATTTAATAACCATTCCACTGTAACTAATGAGTATTTCAGATTGCTAATGATTTTGTTCCATATTTTTCCGAGGTACAGCTTTTTGTGGTGGTTTGCAGAGAAAGTGAAATAAGTTCAAAGAAATACCTTGGAGTTAGGTTAGAAAAAAGTCTTGTTTAAAGTAAATGATACCTGCAACAATAACTTGAGTGTAGAGTGTGAATAAGGTTCGTTAATATTGGGAGAATTTTGATGTGTAACAGTCTGCCAAATTTTTTTTTCCGTTGTTAACTCAGTATTACTTACAGACAGTGAATACATGTTTGGGCCGTGGCACTAGTTGTGAAATGTTCCATCGTGTGAGTGCCCAGTGTTTTAATTCTGAGTGCTAACAGAAGCATTGCACTATATGCAAAGGTTAAGTGGATGCTAATTCTGTACTTGTAATATTCTTTAGTTTATGTGTTAGGTAGGATATATATTCCATTTACTTAATATCTCAGGGCATTTTACAGTTCCTCATATTAATATTTCTATGTATACGCTATAATTTTAAAGTTTATTTTAATCAGGTGCTAACGGTTCATTATTTGGTGAAACGTATGTTATGTGAACTCTAATGCCAGTATACTTTCAGAATACAGTATTATATATGTGAGGACCTTATGGTGATACGGTATATGGAAAATGTTATACAAGTGTATGGACCCAGAATTGTGAGTACAGAAATTCGTGAAGTGTTCACGCAGTGTTGCACCATACTGAGTTTGTGAATGGCAAAGTGTCTCAGTGAAGTTTTCATGCAATAATATTATCTTTTGGGAGATTAATAATCTGAACAGTATTTTGAATAGTTGATGCATGGAATGTTTAGTGGTATTGCAGAAAATTAGTACCAGTCCTTGGGTCTTGAGTGAGAACTGTGCATGTATCGTATTTAAAGTGGGTTATAGTAGTGATTTGTTGTAACACGATGGCAGATGCTAACGTGAATCAGGGGACCATGACGGCCAAAGCCGCTGTTGATTTAGCAACAGAAGTCCAAGCTCTTCTGGCTAAACTCGCTAAAGCCATGGGTAAAGGAGGAGAAAACCAGTGGTTAGACTGGATCTTTAAGAAACAGTGGGCTTTGTAAGTGAACCTCCTTGGTTGTTGATGGGTAGTGAAGTGCACAATCTGTTGTAAGTAACTTGTGGTAAAGGGAGAGGTAAAGAATTGATGATTTTTTTTTATTAAAAGTAGTTTGCAGAGGAAGGGTCAATTTGCAGTAAAGACAGAGATTGGAAGATGTATTGGCAGTTATGCAATCATCTGAAGGGTATCTGTTACTAGTATGAGTAAAGATACCAGTGGTGAATTCTCAAGTTCCGGTTGGTAAGTCCTACGTAGGCTGGGTGTTGTTGGTATATAGGTGTAGAGTTCGTGACTTTCAGGGAGTAGTCGGGCATAGAAATATGGTGCTATTACTTCTACATGGCAAATGCCATAAGTACAGACAGTTTTTGGTTTGGTAGTGTTCTCATGAGGACCGTTTCGTTAGCATTGAATTCTTGGGAATACCCGCTCGTTCGGAGTCCCTGGAATGGTGCTGCCTCTCGCGAATGCGACACAACTCTTTAGATTAAGGGCAACAAATCATTCCTTTGACTTGATGGGGTCCGTTCGTCTATGTCCTAGCTTGAGAAATCGATGTTAAATCTCAGTGTGTCCTGTAAGCATTTGACCAATCCCGTAAAAGAAACTTTCATGATCTATGAACATTGAAATTTTAGTTCTGTAAGGAAATTTTGAGTGTACACTTTATCTACCGATGTGAGGATATATTTTGTAACATGTAACCCCATTTATTATTATAATATGATAGGATGTATGTAACACCATTATTATTATATTATGACTTATATGATATATGATGTACGTAACACCATTTATTATTATGATATGATAGGATGTATTTACCACCATTCAGTATTATTATGACATGATGTACCTAACCCCATGTGCTATTATTTTTGGTGCTATTTGGTAATATGTATCCCACTATATAATTTTTATGAAGGTGTGTCACATTCTAGTAGTATGTTAACAGATTTCCATTTCTTGTACCTAACCCTGACCACCGGTAGGGAATTATTTTTCTATTTTTATTGATGATTTGTGCAATGTTTTGTATGAGCATTCATACTTTATATTAATGATTTAATGTGTCTGTCACTACTTACGTGTTTTCTGAACGTTACCGCATAATATAAATCTTGAGGAAGGAGGAAGCTTTGTAATGGTCATGATAAGAGCTAACCTGAAAACCTTAAGGATTCATATTACGCTCAAACGTCCACAAAACCCTCTTGAGTCCCCCAGTGGAAACGTACTCCGTTTTCTCGGTTCCTTGGTGACGTCACCGAGAGCAGACGCTGTATGCTGGGACCTGTTGCCATCCAAACCTTTGTAATCAATTTAATTTTGTTTTCGATAGCTGAGTCAGAGCATTGTTAGTGAAGGTAATAGTAGAGAATGAAAATGAGTCCATAGTCTCAGTTTCAACGTCAGAGTGTACCGTAAATTAATTCATCGGAATAGGAGTAGCTGGACTCCCTAGCCTGTTTTGAGTGAGGGCGCCGCGGGCATTTCAACCGTTAGTAAGTGCCCGTCCCTTCATCCATACAGGTAGGCAAATCCACGCTGTGTTGTAATTTGCCCTTCTTTTAGTGATTTGACCCAATTAATAGTTGATTGTGCAAGTGTTACAGTAACGTAGTTGATATGCTCTGAGTGAAGTCATATTTACGTCTTTAACGTCCCCTGAAACGTGATGTTGTTGTCACCGGTTAGTAAGTGCCCGTCCCTTCATCCATACAGGTCCCTAACGCAGCCTAGGCCGTGTCTGTAGGGTGGATGTTGTATCCACAATGTCTGGGGAGATGTCCGAGGTCCAGTAGGATCTTTTACCTTCGTGAGACCCGGCCGTCAGACACTCCAGACTACCTATAGCCCCCTTAGCTGGCTCGTCTGTCCCTAACGCTCGGCCCACGAGGTGACGCCGGGTCACCAAGCCACCCACTACTACCAGCCCCCATCATTGGTGGATGAGTGTCTAACTCAGTAGGGTTATTTGTGTGGTGGAATTACTCCACTGGGATCACTTCTCGCATCGCTCCTGGACCAAGAAGACCTCCCAACAAGACCTCCTGCTGGACCCGGAACTCTGAAGACCGCCTTCTCCCCTGCGCCATTGTTGGCCATCTTCCCGGACCGGACCACCCACGACCGTCATCGTCCACATCTACTCACGAGCGTTCTCGGTTTGTCGAGCATTAGCTTGCCCTCCCTACTGGTGGTGTGAGTGACCCACACTCCAGCTGGAGAGCAGTTATAGCGCGATATTCCCGGCGTGGTTTGAGCTCTTTTCCTTCTACTACTATTTTTCCTTTTTCGCTCTGGCCTAGGGACCTGCACCCTCAAAAAGTGTATTCGTCCTGCGGTCCCCCCTGTAACTGTTCACCTCCCTCCCAGGAGATTGTGAACACGAAAGGGGGTCGGAGCAAAACCCTCCCCAGCCGAGTCTTTCCAGGAAAACCGTGATCGTGCGGGTCCACCTGGAAAGAGGGTAGCTATCCTTATCCTTCCCAAATAGGCACACTTAGCTCACGTCTATAAGTGAGCAGTCACCCACACTAGGAAGTAGGCTTCCCCAATCGGGGCTCCGGGAGAGAAGCTCAGGAACCACTCTACGACCACCAGCCAGTGGGGAGTGCTGTAATTCCTCTGCTATTTACTCAAACGGAATAGGTAGGATCTAAAAAAAAAAAAAAAAAAAAAAAAAAAAAAAACAACGGTTATGGAGCGCGTACGCCCTCCTAACCGCGATCCCCGCCTGAACCGCCAACCTGACGACCCGAACTACGACAGGCTCCGCACTGAGAAAGCAGACCAGTTACGTGCCTTCAATGAAGCTCTGAAAAGTAAGAACAACACCACCACCTCCAACATCACCACCACCTCCAACAACTCCACCACCACTGCTACCGCCACTGAGGACAACTGGACGAAGGTAGAAAACAAGAAACGCCGACGTGCTTTTTCGGGAAACGATTGCCGTCAAGCAGCCCCCAAGGCACCCATCACCACCACCAGCTCACCCTCAACGACACTGCCAAAATTCCGGATCACGAAAACGGACGCAAAAACAACATATGCCGCCGTCACAGAGATGGAAAAGCTGAATCCACTGGCCAAATTCTCAGTGCGGCCCAACCTAAAGGGGGAGATGATCGTTCACCCCAAAGACAAGAACTCCGCCACCACCCTCGACACTTACCTGCAGAACACCACCACAGTTACTTCAACCAAGCTAGACCCCGCCCAGAAACTGATGAAGTCGGTAGTCCTCCGGTACCCGAAGGAACTACCTCTCGAACCCCTGGAGAACCACCCGAAGATTTTAAAAGCCGAGAGATGCTCTCCCATGTCCGACAAGACGGCCACCACGAAACAAGTGCTCATAACGCACTACGGCTCACCCCCCAGCACCATAGACCTCAAAACCTGGGGGACCTACGAAGTGAGGCCCTTCGTCCCAGAGCCCCTGCGGTGCTTCAGATGCCAGAAATACGGGCACCATCAGACACGGTGCACGTACAAGGAGATCTGCGCAGTCTGCGCACAGAAGCACGGCACACACTCCTGCCTCACCAAGCTGAAAAATGGAGAAAAAATTGCCCCCAAGTGTGCCAACTGCGGGGGCAAACACCACGCCTGGAATCCTGGATGCTCCGAGAGAACAAAGAAGGTACAGGCAAACCGACCAGCAGCAAGACCGGCACCCACCGCCTACACACCAGCCCCACCAAGTACCTTCGTGTGGGGAACCCAGAGGCCAAAACAACCAAGACAACCTCCTCAGCCAGTCAACACCCAAAGTGCAGCCCAGTTTCCTGGCCTCACCACGGCCACACCTCAGCCACCCAAGCAGCAGACAACCACGAGACAGACAAAAGAAGCACACACCAAGGCACCAGAAGGAATGATACACGTATCAGACCTAGCCAAGGTACTGACAACCTTCGCGGAGGGCCTAGCCGGACTACTGGGCCACAAGATCCAACCCACACAGCTCCAAATACTCATGGGGAGCGTCCTCGGGCAAGTCGCCACAGCTCCAGCCACCTCAGTGGAGGAAGCCACGCCGGTCCCCACACGAGTGACAGCCGAGGTACACTCCACACCGAAGAAGGCCACCAGAGAACCCAAGATACCGTCAGCTCCCAGAAAGAAACTGGACGTCTCAACTCCCCTGAACCGAACCACGGCCCAGAAGGCAAAAACCACAGAACACGAAGATATGGACCTGATCCAGCTGGAACCGAACTTGGACATCTCCATCGAGGACCACCAGAAATCCCCGATGAAACAGTGGTGGAAACCACCAGCACCCTGAACATCCTAACATGGAATGCTCAGGGCATCAAAAACAAGAAACACCTCCTACAAGAAGCAGCAGCCAAGGACAAGCTTGACATCATACTGCTACAAGAAACACTACTACAAGAACACCACTGTTTCAAATTCAGCGGTTACAAGACATACAGGAGGCATTTCACGCAGGCGTCAACAAGAGGATGCATGATCTTGGTCAAGTCAAGCATACCCTCCGCCGATGTCACGCAGCAATTTCCATGTGGCGAAAACATCGAGACACAGGCCGTCAAAGTAACCCTCCAAGAACGGGAACTAACGGTTCACAACATCTACAAGAACCCAAGGGGCTCACTGGAGGTTACTGAATTATTTGCTTCGGCCGCTGACCACGCCACACTCATAGGAGGGGATTTCAATGCACATCATCCCTTCCTAAGCTCGGCAAGCCCCACAAATGAAGACGGCCTACACCTATACACCACCTTTCAAGATACACCCGAGATCTGCCTCCTGAACACCGGTGAGCCCACCCACACTAGGGGAGGAAGGCTAGATCTAACCTTCGTCTCCAGTGCACTACAGCCCTCGGCCTCCTGGCAGATACACCCCACGCTGACCAGCGACCACTTCGCCACCCTGACAACACTGAAGGTGAATAAACTCCCCACTCCACCCCCCCCCGAGATGGAGATACAATACCCAAAAGGCAGATTGGGGACTCTTCAAGAAACACCTAGCTAACTGGCGCGAAAAATCACAGCCGGCCGGCCCAGCACCCGTGGATGAGACAACCCTCCACCACCAATTGGTCGAGGCATTTCACCAAGCGGCAGAAGAGGCCATCCCCAAAACAAAACCCACATCAAGACAGTACAATGACTACTGGTACTACTGTCCCAGGGTGAAAGAACTCAACCACAGAGTGAACATGGCACGAAGAAACTATAGGAGACATCCCACGGCAACAAACAGACATCTCCTGCAAGTCATAGTTAAGGACACCAGGGAAGAGAAGCAAGAAATAAAAAACGTAAGCTGGCTCAAGTGGTGCTCCGAACTGAACGAGCACACCTCCCTTGGCAAGATGTGGGCCCAGATCCGAAGGGCATCTGGGAAGGCAACACCACCACCACCAACCCATCCCAACCCAGAAGAAGAAGCCGAGAGACTTGCAAAACTGTTCGCTGACCGAGCAGCAACGAAAAACCTCCCGAGACAGGCGGAGGAGACACAACGGCGTCTGCGACAGATCAGACTCCAGACGATCGAAGAAGCCTGCAACAGTGAAGATGACACTGACAGACCATTCAACCAGCAAGAACTCCAAAAGTCGCTAAAACGAAGCAAGGACACAGCTCCAGGGGCAGACAGGATAACCTACTCGATGCTCTTTCATGCTGGTACAGCCGGACACGAGGCTCTGCTGCAAACCATCAATGCTTCGTGGACAGCACAAAGACTCCCACCGGAATGGAAGAAGGCAGATATACAGCCCATTCCGAAGCCCAGAGAACCAGACAAGCCGAGGCCCATCTCCCTTCTCAGCTGCATAGCCAAGACGGGAGAAAGAATGGCTCTCAACCGACTCAAGTGGAAAGTAGGCAGCCCACACCCTCACATCTTTGCTTACACCGAGAACACCGGCACAGGCAACAACATCGCCGAGATACTCAGCACAGTGGACAACAAACCAGCTCTGGTGGTCTTCCTCGACCTGGAGAAAGCCTTCGAACTAGCCAATCCATTGGCCATTACAACTACGCTCGCAAAAAAAGGCGTCAAAGGAAGGTTGCTGGGGTGGATCCAGAACTACCTCACACAGCGGGAAGCACGAGTACGCTTTCAGGGAACAACCTCAAGCTACAGGGTCCATGAAAACGGAACCCCACAAGGAGGCATCCTCAGTCCAATGCTGTTCAATGTCCTGATGGAAAACCTAGTCAAGCTTCCCTTCAGACAAACAGCCAAGCTCCTATGCTATGCAGACGACTTACAGCTCATAGTAAGAGGATCGAACAGACTGGCCAACACGCAACACGCACTCCAACTTATAGAAGAGGAGTGCAACAGACTTGGACTCAAGATAAATCCAGCCAAGTCGAAAGCGATGGCCATCTGCACTGACACACCAGACAAGATGCTCTCCATACAAAACACGCCGGTAGTCTGGACCAACGCCCACCAGTGTCTTGGAATCTGGTTTGACCAGAAACTCACCTTCAAGCCACAACTCGAGTATCTCAGGCACAGGACGAAGAGCAGACACAATATAATGAGGTCGCTCACCAGCAAATCCGCAGGAGCAAACCTTCATGTGCTCAAAGCCTACTACACGGCCGCCATCAGATCGCTGGTAGATTACAGTGCTCCAGCACTCATTGGACTGAGAGAAGACCAAATGGCTAAGCTAGAAGTCATTCAAAACAATGCTCTCAGGACCATGCTCGGAGCACCCATGTGGACCAGAATTTGCAACCTGCAAATGGAAACCGAGCTACCACCCCTGGCAGTACGAGTCAAGCAGGTGACAGCCGGCCTCCTCGCCAAAATCTGTAGAGCAGACAAGCCCACAGCTGCCAAGATTCGAATCAGTGCCTCCCTCCACCTCGACCACAGAGTGCGAGGGGCCACCTGGTCGCACGAGGCAAGCGAGGTCATCCGACACCTGCAAGCAGAAACACTCGTCAAGAACAACCAAGACACACGAGACAATGGTTACGCTGTTCCTCCACCATGGAGCCCTCCACCAGCCACACTCAAATTCACCGACCTAGGTGATAGTAAGGCCAACCTCCAGAAGGAGGACCTCCAAAAAATAACTCTCAAAGCCATAGCCACCGAGACACCGGCTGATGCAGCATCATACTTCACAGACGGCTCGGTGGACCCAAAACATCATAGATCCGGAGCGGCCTTCTACACCCAAGGTCAGACCCTCCAATGGAGACTTTCCAATGACTGCTCCACCCTACAAACAGAACTGGTAGCAATCTCAAAGGCCCTACAACACGCTGCAACCCAACACAACAAGTCCATCATAATTCATACGGACTCGAAATCGGCCATGCAGGCGCTGCAACACAGTCAACCAAGAGACAACGTCCACATCATCACCTCGATCCTCGCACAGCTACAGGAATTCCAAAGCCAAAACCGACCAGTCGTCTTACACTGGATTCCCAGTCATGTAGGGATCGGAGGAAACGACGTGGCAGACGAAGCAGCCAAGGCAGCTACACGTTCTAGTAGCGTACACATCCAAGTTCCAGCAAGTGTGCAACAGATAAAGAATCACCTCAGAAAGACCAGCAAGCTCCACATCAAAAAGAGCTTCCTTCATGCACTCAACGCCGGGTCCCAATCAGCCAAATGGTACCTGGCGGCCACAAAAGGGGAACCACCTTTCGCTGACAGGAAAACCCCAAGACAAACCCAAGTCAGCCTTCATCGACTACGACTAGGGTACAAGTGCTCCTGGCAGATGATCGGCAATGACGTCATGGATTGCACCTACTGTCAGGAGCCAGCAGCCAACCCACTTGAGCATTATCTCCTCGACTGCGAGGTCACACAAAGCCTCCGAAACAAAGCTCAAATCTCCCCAGAAACACACACAACACCAGCGGCCACTCTAACCCGAAAGGCCCATACAGACCACATTCACCACCTACTCCGGGTCATCACACGATACCCACCACCCAGATAGCTTAGAAAGCATCCTTTCCCAGCAAGTGCGGACCCCAGTTCGGGGGGCGCGCCACTCCGAAACTGACCACGTCCAAGAGTGGGGGTTGGTGGTAAGCGTCCACTGATCGGGGGTCCGCTCACACTTGCAACCTGCAGTATCCTTCCATCTGCAGGTGGGACCAACTCCAATCCCAATCCGGTCTGGCTGCTCCTCGAGCTCCAGCCGGAACCACCAAACGGGCCGCCTATAGGCAAAGGCCCGTGTCGGACTACGGTCCGACAATCTCAACAACAACAACAACATCCACTGGGATCTCCAGAGTCGTTGGAAAGTACTCCATGGTGGCTGGACCCCATGGCTGTGGCTTGAGTATCACACCTGACGACTGAGTATTGTAGTGGCAGTTGCCCTAGTATTTTTGGTGCTAAGCGACTACACTAGTTGTGTATTGAGTATGTCCACCCAGTAGGGTTGGAAGTGTTATTATGTCCACCCAGTAATGGTGTGAGTATGTTGAGCCTGAGGGCCTAGTACTAGACTTCGTCTGTTAGTACAAATCAATCCTTTCTTTTAATTTCATATTCATGTTAAATAAACTTTGTATTTGTATAATTGTGTCTATTAATTACCTACAGTATTTACCGTTATTTCTTCCCTATTGCTCGATGCTATCATTACACCTACCCACGAGCCTCCTATCGTCACGCTACCAATGATGATAAGTAAGAGTAAAAGGAATTGTTACTGGCACTCAGAGGCCCTTATAAATGGTGGCAGTACCAGCCCTCATAGTTACATAAATTTATTTGTCGGTGGCCCAAGGTTAAAAATGCTTTGAAAACCTTTGATCTAGATGTATGATAGTTATTTAGTGGGTCCCTTATTTTTGACCTGACCTGACTAGTCTCGTCACCCCCCTTCTCTTAAGCTCCTCTACGTCTGTGTTGGTGTGGGGATTAGTGGATGTCATTATTATGACCTGACCTCATGTTTTTAAGGTCACCCTGTATATTTAAGCCTCTCTCTGTCCATGTAATCCAGTTGCCTCTGAAGATGTATTGAATAAAGCCGAAAGCTAAGGTGCTCCGTTGTTTCTCTTTTCCCGTGTGATTTTATCAAGATTTATCATATCCACGTTCTCATTGTGGATCTACATGCTATATAGATAGATATAGATGGTCTACGGACAATTAATGTAAGGTATTAACTTAACAGACACTATGAGTTATGAGTGTTAGTATAGTTGAGACTAGTTATAGCGAGGATCATCAACACACATGTGGTGTGTCTGGAGACCTGGGATCACTGAAGTAACCGCAGGTAGTAGGCAGCTATCAAATAGGGAGGTACTACCGCCTGGGAAGATATTGGAAGCATAATGTATTGTCTAATGGTAGACCCTGCTGCCATATGGCATCACAAAAATTGTCACCAAGTCCCAGGTTGCTGATCTGACTTTCTGCCTCATTTACACACAATTGCAGGGTCTCAATTGTTTCTCTTACTTGGACAACCCAACAGACATATATCGTTTCTCACTATTGATTTTATTTTTATTTGTTTGTATATATTTATGGTCTTTAATTATTATTTTTATTATATTTCTTACTATTGTTTTAACTCCCATTGATTTTTATTAATTTATCTATTATTATTTTTATTATTTATCAAGGCCATAAGTGTTTCCAGCCTGAGGGTTCCCGCCAATTTTTCGAGCCAAAAGAATGAATGCCTTAGGCCTTGCCTTGACTAATGAGAAAGCCACGAGACGTGACATCATGATGATGGAGCGTCCCTTTGGTGCCCATGCAGTTTGAAGAGGAAAGTTGGGTTTTGGTCAGAGCTAAGTGTGGGTGTTACCTCCTCATATGGCGAGCTATAATGTGAGTAGTACCTTTTAGGTTTGATCCGTTTCACGAAATGTATTGTGATTAGTGTGACCTCTGGGTAACTAGCTAGGAAGATAGGTTATTGTTTTGAAAGTGTAACTGTTCATTTTGAGTAACGTCGTTAATAAATGAAGAATCGTTATGAGTAGTTCTCAATTCCCTTGTGTTGAGTAAAACATTGTCATGCATGTCTATGGTATTATACAGTAATATAGTGAGTCCTAAATAATAAGTATTTCATATTTCCCCCTCTAAAGTGTTGTATCGTAGTTCCCCTTGCTGGTGTGAGAGCGGACTGTAGGCCTACCACCACTGACCACAACATTCCTTCCCCCCACTCACACCTTCCCCTCAAACGTAAACAAGTACCCCCCTCCCTTCCTCACTCCTTCTCTCCTCAATTCTCCCTCCACCATCTTACTAGTATAACGAGACAGAAGAAAAGAGAATTATACAATAAATAAATAAATAAAATAAAGGCTTAAGTGAGTGAAAAAATAACAATATACATTTAGTTTCCAAATCTGTTTCGTTCACTATGTGGCGTTGTGCTGGCGGCGATGTTTCCTCCCTGCCCCGTCGTTGTCTTCCGCAGGTGGTGAAGATCTTACACCACCACATAAACTTGTCTCGTATTCACAAACACTGACGTGAAATGGCTTTTTAATCTCTGAGTTTAAACCAGTTTTAGAGGCTGTTTAAAACCACATCATTCAATTGTCAGGCGCACGACACGGTAATGGGTATTTTAATTAGCTATTAGCGGAAAAGGCCTGAGTCTGGCCTGTGTACAGTACAATGGAAAGTTTTTTGGAGTGACTGTACATTTGTTTGTTTTTACTGGTAATCTATTTATTTATCACCTTTGTGTTAATTTTATGTTCGTTCAATAATTCCGTTTCATTTTTCATTACGAGATATTGGTTTTTAAATGAGTCAGATTACATCCCCTTGTGTTTAGTTCGGTGGTTGTGCCTCCCACTCTGGGTACATTACCGGCCCGGGGTACACGCCTGTTTTTTTCATTTGTTTTTAATTGTTAAATTTGTTTTACTATATACAATATCTCTATACTTTTATATCAGACCCTAAACGGATAAATAATTATTTAAAGAACATCATTGGCCAAAGGAAGGCTATAGGTAGAAGGATAAATCGTGGCGAAATTCACCTCCGGGACTATTATAGGGTATTGGCGAGTAGGGTTAAAACCGAGATAAGGATAGCAAGGGAGGCGAAGACAAACCCAAAAGGATTCTACCAAATGTATCAAACTAAAACACGAGAAAAGATTGGACCAATACGGTCAGACACCGGCGAGCTCACTGATAAAGACACAGAAATGAGCAATAATTTGAATAAATATTTTTCAACAGTTTTCACCACCGAAAATTTAAACATGATACCCGAGGCACCGACTCTATTCAGAGATAGTGAAGAAAACACATTAAGTGAGATAGTAGTGACTAGTAACGATGTTAGTAAGCAAATAGACAAACTAAAGCCTAATAAGTCACCTGGTCCCGATCAGATATTTGCCAGAGTATTAAAGGAATGTAAGGAAGAGCTTAGTATGCCCTTAGCAAAGTTGTTTAACATGTCCTTAAAAACAGGTGTAGTACCAGAATCCTGGAGGATAGGGAATGTAATACCGATTTTCAAGAAGGGGGATAGATCACTATCATCTAACTACCGCCCAATCAGTCTAACATCAATTGTTGGCAAATTACTGGAAGCAATCATCTCAAACTCTATTCGAAATCACCTGGAGAAGCACAGATTGATCAATGATTCCCAGCCTGGCTTCACAAGCGGACGTTCTTGCCTAACTAATATATTAACATTCTTTTCATCAGTTTTCGAATCGGTGGACGAGGGGCACAATTATGATGTGGTATATCTCGACTTTAGCAAAGCCTTCGACAGAGTCCCCCACGAAAGACTAATTAGAAAGGTAGAAGCACATGGCATCAAAGGTGACATCCTTAAATGGATTAGGGTGTGGTTACAGGACAGGAAACAGCTAGTGAGCATTAACCACACTAAGTCCCATTGGAGCAACGTCACAAGTGGAGTTCCCCAAAGCTCAGTACTTGGACCAGTATTATTTATTATATACATAAACGACATAGATATCCGCATAGACAGCAACATAAGTAAATTTGCTGATGACACTAAAATAGGACGTGTTATTAAATCTGACGAGGACTCGGCAAAACTACAGGAAGATCTAAACAAATTTTTCGAATGGTCTGAAAAATGGCAGATGAAATTCAACGTAGACAAATGTAAAGTACTCAGTATAGGAGATGTAAACAGGGAAACCAGATACCAGATGAACAACGATGCCATAGGGAAATCCGACTGAGAGAGAGATTTAGGAGTAATGATAAGTAGGAACTTTAAGCCAAGTAAACAATGTGTTTTTGCTCGTAACAAGGCTAATAAAGTACTTGGGTTCATACAAAGGAGTGTTAGTTACAAGACCAGCAAGGTCATCCTAAAACTGTATCTTGCTCTTGTGAGACCACACCTGGACTACGCAGTTCAGTTCTGGTCACCGTATTACAGAATGGATATAGAATCCTTGGAAAGATTTCAGAGGAGAATGACAAGACTAATCCGGGGCATTAGGAACCTTGAGTATAGAGACAGGCTAAAGCATCTTAATTTGTACTCCCTCGAGAGACGTAGAGCGAGGGGCGACCTGATAGAGGTGTATAAGTGGAAGGCAGGGCTAAACAAAGGGGACATTACAAAGGTACTCAAACTATCCAACCAGGAGCGAACTCGTAGCAATGGTTTTAAATTAGATAAATTTAGATTTAGGCGTGAAATAGGTAAACACTGGTTTGGAAACAGAGTAGTGGATGACTGGAACAAGTCACCAAATATCATCATTAACTCGAATACGCTGAATAGCTTCAAACATAGGTTGGATGCTTATATGAGCAATAGGGGTTGGGTGTAAACGGGACTGCCCAGTATGGGCCAATAGGCCCGCTGCAGTTTCCCCCATTCTTATGTTCTTATGTTCTTTGTTTGCCCAAGATTGACGAAAACTACGCTTCTGTATTTATTTATGTATTGTTCATCTCAGCTTTAGTACGTTACTATAATAGTAATTTATTTTTGTGATAAGATTTTTTTTTATTGCAGAGTTTGATTTAAATATTTCTGTTATCTTATGGCAGAAGGAGTTCCCGCCATTGCAAAATACACACACACACACATACATCCTTGACCACAGGAGGGTCAAGACCTATTAGGCACTGCTCCCGTTGCACAGCTGCCCCCCCTTGTCCATTTCATCAAGTCCCTCTCCTCGATGCATCCTCATCACCGTGATATCAACATAATCCCTACAAAAGTGACAATTTCGTTTCGGATGGAGGTGGGATCAGTGTTAAACAATGATGGACAGTGTTTAAGCCAGTGAATTCAGCACTAGACAGTACCAGTGAGAGCAGTGACTCACTAGTGAGATAAGCACCCCTGAGAACCGCCCACCATCTTCTGACCAGGACGTGCTAATCAGTCCACCTTGGGAACAACAGTCGGTTGGTTTCACGTCTGACTACGAGATAACACAACACCACCTAGTAGAAAGTGAGGTACTGTGACACCACCCCATACCACATGGTGTGTACATGGCTGCGTGAGGTCCTTCACATAAACACCTGACGACGAGTCACTATACCACGTGAACACCACACCACCTGCTGTAATAATAATAATAATTAACGATTTATTGAAAGAGCATGGCAGCCGGAAGGCTGAAGATATACAGTTACATAATTGGGGAATGGGTCTCTTGATTTACAAATAACGTAAGTGATACAAATATGGTACATAATAACTAGGTGAGGAGAGGCTCAAACTACAGGGCATTTCAACATAGTGACAGTGCAAAAAGTAAGAGTGGCTGGAAGTGAATACATTGGTTGATTACAAGTTATTGATAATTTTAACAATAGTTGGGACAGGGCTGTTCTTATAGCGATCAGTTCATGCTCGTATGGGCTGGATGCGGTTGTGGTGTTGAACAGCAATTGTCAGACGAGGGATCTCGGGTGGTAGTAGGAGCCGGTGTCGAGGATGGGGCAGAAGCTTCTCATCAAATTTGCAGATTAGGTAGTGGTGGTGGTTAGAAAGAGCCGAGAGGGTCAGTGTGTTGAGAGCTTCTTGATACGTGGAGTAGGAAGGGGAGAGAATAATCTTGCCTGCCCTCTTTTGCACTTTTTCTAGGTGCTTACGTTGTGTGGCATTTAGGGAGGAAGACCAGGTAGGAGAGGCTTGGGTGAGCTTGGGAAGTATGAATGTTGAGTAAACAATGAGGAGCTCGGGCGCAGGAACTCCGAGGGACTTGAATCGGGAGAGGAGGTGGAGACAGAAACTGGAGGATTTGACAACTTCACTGACATGTGGTTTCTAATTTAGTTTGTTGTCTTTGGTGACGCCGAGGAGTTTAGTGGAATCTACAACCTGGAGTGTGTTGGGACCTAAAGTAATGGAAGCGGGTGGGACAACGTCGGAGGAGAGGTTGATGTGCATAACCATGGTGTTGGTATAGTTGATGGTGACGTGACTGTTGGTGGCCCAGTTTTGGAGACTGTTCAATAAATCCTGAAGGGCGGTATAGTTGGGAGCAGAATTGTTGACACTGATCCCAATGGTGGAGTCGTCGACATATTTCCAGCGAGCAGGGGTTTCTCTTCGGGCATAAGAAAGCATGGTGGTCCCATCTTGGTGCCTTGGGGGACGCCACAGGTGAGTGACTGAAAGGTGGAGACAGCCCCTCGGAAGCGTACAGCTTGGCGTCTGTTACTGAGGAAGTCTGTAAGCCATGGTATAAATGACTTCTTCGAAACCCGAGGTAGATAGCTTTGTCGATGATTAAATTGTGGTCGACTTGGTCAAATGCCTTAGTGAAGTCAATGAAGGAGACAGCTACAGACGTTTTTAGTTTTTCCAGATGGCCGTATATGTAGTCGAGAAAGCTGACAAGACAGTGAGTGGTGGAGGAAATTTTCAGATTACCAAATTGCTGAGGTGTCTCCATGACCACGTGAGGTCCTTCATATCAATACCTAAGGACGAGTCAATATACCCCGTGAACACCACACCAGCTGGTGTCTCCATGACCACGTGAGGTCCTTCATGTCAACACCAAAGGACGAGTCACTATACCACGATTGAACACCACACCACCCGGTGTCTCCATGAGCACGGGGGTGGAGGAGACTGCAGTGGGAGTGGGTAAACAAAGTGAAAAGTTACAGGGAAATAGTGCTAGGAATGATGACAAAACTAAATTAGGCAAGGAGTTAAAACCTAAACACCACAAAAAGAAAACTCAGAACACGACTACGTTAATGTCTACTTCGCAAACAGTAGGAGTATGAGAAATAAAATGGATGAAATCGAGGCGTTGGTATACCGAAAAAATCGATATAATACCATTCACCGAAACCTGGACAAACTTAGACTCACGTGAGTTAGCTGTTGAATACCAAATTGCAGGTTACAAATTATTCCATACAGATAGGCAGATTATGAAAGGAGGTTGAGTAGCAATCTATGTCAGGGATAATCTGAAGTGTGAAATAAATAAGGAAATAAAAACTGAGCGGAATACAGAAACAATTTGGATAGAATTAATCACAGGAGTAATATATAGACCTTCTAATCTTGATAGAGTTTATGAGCGACTTATTTGGGATGAAATGTGCAGGGCTTCCATACATAGCAAAGTCTGTATAGTAGGTGACGTTAACTTTAGCCAAATAAATTGGATTGACCTTATTAACATAAGACCATAAGAAAATAAGGAATCTGCAATAGGCCGGTTAGTCTGTGAATGGCAGCTCCTGTCGAGAGTTACTACCACTCTCTATCATCCATGAAGCTATCTAGCCTCCTTTTAAAACTTTCCAGCGTTCCAGCACTTACTGCAAAGTTGCTAAGCTTGTTCCACTCGTCTACCACCCGATTTGTGAACAAGTTCCATCCTATCGCCCTCCTAAACCTAAACTTATCCAACTTAAATCCGATGCTACGAGTCTTATCCTGCTCGGATATTATAAGAACTTTATCTATATCTCCTTTATCGATTCCTTATCCCACTTAAATACTTCTATCATATCTCCTCGCAAGTTTAGTTTCTTTAATCTATCTTGATATGGAAGGTTTCTAAGTCCCAGAATCATTTTCGTCATTCTTCGCTGCACCGAATCCAGTGAATTAATATCCAATCTAAAATGAGGGCACCAGAACTGAACAGAATAAATAAGGTCCAGCCTGACTAGAGCAAGATATAGTTGCAATATGACCTACGCACTCTTGTTACTTACACTTCTAGATATAAAACCTAATACTCTGTTTGCCTTATTTCGAACATTAACGCACTGTTTTCTAGGCCGAAGGTCCGGGCTTACAAGTACCCCTAAGTCTCTTTCACAAGTCGACTTCTCTATGTTGATTTTGTTAAGGCTGTATACTGTTCATTGACAGTATTTGTTCTTCCAATATTAAGTACGCTCCTCTTGCTGGTGTTGAATTTCATTTGCCATTTTTCTGACCACTCCTGCAGTTTATTTAAATCCTCCTGTAGTGCATTTGTATCCTGCCCTGAATTAATCTGCAGCCCTATTTTGGTGTCATCCGCAGTACTGACCTCTGGGGAACCCCACTGGTTACACAGCTCCACTCAAATTTAACACTATCTATGCTGGCCATCTGTGTTCTATCGGTGAGCCATGATTTTATCCAGTTTAAACTTCCCCTAGATACCATGAGCCTCAACTTTTCTCAGAAGCCTCTGATGAGGTATTCTGTCAAACGCTGATGCTCTGTCTCCCTTTTTGAATATGAGTACTACATTTGCCTGTTTCCACAAGTCTGGCACAACTTCCGTGTCTAATGATTTTGTAAATAAATTAACGAGGGGTCCGCTAAACTGTTCCTGACACTCTTTCAAAACTCGAGGGAAAATTTCATTCGGCCCTGGGGATTTTGTCTTCTTTAATTTATTTATGTTCTTAAGAACATCCTCCTTTCTGAGAGTGATAATCTTTAATTTATCTTCTTCATTTCCCTCAAATATCAGTTCCACCTCTGGCATTTCCTTGTGAATTTCTTCTGTGAAAACTGATAAGAAGTAGCCGTTTAATGCTTTGCTTATTTTTTCACTATCATCGATCACTTCCCCTCTCTCTGACTTTTAAGGCCCCACTTTGTCCGTGACCTTTGTCCTATATACCTGGAAAAATCCCTTGGGATTCGCCTTGGATTCTCTTGCTATCCTGATTTCGTAATCCCTCTTTCTCTTCCTTACATATTTCTTAACATTCCTAGGTAGTTTATTATACCTGTTTCTGAAATGCTCCTCCCCTCCCTTTAATTTCTTTTAAATTCCTTTCTTTATTCCTATATCATGTTTAAGTTTTTTGGTCATCCACCTTGGCTCATTCTTATTGGAACACATTTTTCTGTATGGTATATTTTTTCCTGTGCTTTACGTAGTATACGATTGAATATATTATATTCATGATTAATTGTTGTGTCGCTGGTGAACTCACCCGTTCTTCCGGGGACTGACCTAACTGTTCCCAGGTGACCTCACCTAGGTACCTTCTTAACCCCTCATATTCCGTCAATCGAAAGTCTGGGACTCTGACCATATTGTCATTGTTTTTCGTTTCCCACTTTAGGGTGAACCTGTGATCACTGTTCCCTAGTTCCTCCCCAATTATTATATCTCTGATAATATTTTCTTTACTTAAGAACATAAGAAAATAAGAAAATAAGGAGTCTGCAATAGGCCGGTTGGCCTGTGCAAGGCAGCTCCTGTCGAGAGTTACTACCACTCTCTATCATCCATGAATCTATCTAGCCTCCTTTTGAAACTTTCCAGAGTTCCCGCACTTACTACAAAGTTGCTAAGCTTGTTCCTCTCGTCCACCACCCTATTTGTGAACCAGTTTCTTCCTATCTCCCTCCTAAACCTAAACTTATCCAACTTGAATCCATTGCTCCGAGTCCTATTCTATATCCCCTTTATTGATTCCTTTCACCCACTTAAATACTTCTATCATATCTCCCCGCACACTTCGTCTTTCTAGGGAATGCAAGTTAAGTTTCTTTAACCTATCCTGATATGGAAGGTTTCTAAGTCCCGGAATCATTACTTGTTAATACTAGGTCTAATACTTTGTCACCTCTAGTAGGTTCTTTAATTATTATTTTTTTTAAATTGCCCTCTATTGCGTCGAGGAAGTCTTCACGTTCATAGTCACCTATAATGTTGTCCCAGTCAATATTTCTGAAGTTGAAATCCCCCATAATGCATAGGTTGTTGTATTTTGCTGCACTACTCATTTCCTGCCATATGGGCTGAGCTGCTTCTTTCCCAAGACTTGGGGGCCTGCAAATCACTCCCATAAATCGTTTTTCTCTTCCTTCCACGATTTCTACCTATACAGACCCGGTTCCTATTTCACCCTTTATTGAATTATTAGTACAACATTTTAATGGATCCCTGACAAAGAGTGCGACCCCTCCCCCCTTCCTACCTTCCCTGTCCTTGTTATAAAGGTTGTACCCTTCTATGTGGTACTCTTATAATAAGTTCTTCCTCGCCAGATTTATCCAAGTTTCGATGTCTACATTCTCGGTACATACAACCGCTCTCATCAAGTCTATTTTATTTCTAAAGCTCCTACTGTTTGTATAATACACATATAAACCAACCCTTCCCTGGTCCTGTTTTACGCCTTGTCCTGAGTAACCAATTGGACTCCTCAGGACCTTACGGGTAGCTCAGAATGAGAGGATTTTCTTGAAACAATCGAGAACTGTTTCCTAAGCCAGCATATAACTGAACCCACCCTGGGTAATAATATACTCGATTTAATTCTGTCAAACAGAGAGAACCTCATTAATAATGTCGAGGTAAGGAACGAACTTGCTAACGGTGATCACAAAGAAATATGATTCCAATTAGAATTTCAGGGCAGCCGCAAGGATAATTCCTCTAAAGTCCCAGATTTCAGAAGGGCAAACTTTGATAGTTTGAAGGGGCAACTGAGAGAAGGGGTATCACGCTTTGGGGTGAATTCCATGACCTCACATGAGGTGACTTCAAGCAATGTACCCACAGAGGGCGACCTTGCCTTACCTGGAGACCTGACGGTTGAGGATGACCTGATCACGAGACCTGAGGTTGACGAGTTCCACGACAATTTAAATAATGAGTTACTTAATGCACAAAGGCAGAACCTACCATACAGAAAACTCAGATCAAACAACATTGACCCTACATGGATAAATAATTATTTAAATAATATTATTGGACAAAGGAAGGCCTACTGCACTAAGGCAGATAATGGGTTTATTCCCATTACCAAACAAAATATTGTCGATCCTGTCAACTATATCCGCCATACCAGCTCCTGGTAAACACACCCTCATCCTATTTTTATTTCTACCACAAAAGCTCTAACCAGGTACCGCACCTGGAAATCGCCAACAATTAAGGTTTTCGTACCTTCCCTTTCAGCCCTGTCCCTGACTATGCTAACGTGCAATTCGTCTATCAAAGGACTAAAAGAGTTTTTATACTAAGCTGTTGTCGTTTCTTTGATAGCTTTTCTCACTACCATTTTGGTTGTTCCTCTTCACCCGAGTTTTCCTCAGACATGGGCTTTCCTTGTCTCGTGTCTTCTTACTTCATCCTTACTATCACTTCCTTTAGTTTCAAGTTTTCTTCTTTGACCTTCTCTACCTTGGCCCTCAGAAGGGCACAGCCCTGTTCACAAGTAGCACTCGCCATTACCGACAATTTAACTCCGGGAGCTAAGTCTGCCGTGACTTTTCCTCTAGCAAGGTCAGAACACAACTGTGAGCGCGGTCACAGCACAGGACATCAATTGTAAACTATATTAATTTGTATGTTCAATTTATGTTCCGTCTCCATTTAGTAATAAAAGCTTTTGTTAAACGACCCAACTACCCCATGTCTTTGTATGTAATAAGTCATTTTTACCTAATGTATATTTTCAGCCATTGGGCTGCATAACTTTTTCAATAAACCGTTAATTATTATTAATATTATTGCCCGCACACACACACACACACTATACTGTTGGTGGGAGGATGTTGATAAATCCAGATGGGGGAGGAGGAGATGGGGAAGGGGAATGCCCAATAAACCAGGCTGGCAGCTGTCTCCATGGTTAGAAGACCACGGCCGCTCTAGCGGGCAGCGCCGACATCCTCACCCTTTGAAGGCTGAAGACGGTGTGTGACTGTGTGTGTTTGTAAATAATAATAATAATAATAATAATAATAATAATAATAATAATAATAATAAAAATAATAATAATAATAATAATCATAAAAATAATAATAATAATAAAAATAATAATAATAATAATATTAATATTAATAATAATAATAATAATAATAATAATAATAAATGGTTTATTAATAGAGTTGCAGCTGGTGGCTGAAAATATACAAACTTACATATGTCTAATCACAGTTTTCACAGAAGACATTCACGAGGAAATGCCAGAGGTGGAACTGATATTTAGGTGAAATGAAGAAGAGAAATTAAAGAATATCACTATCAAAAAAGAGGATGTTCTTAAGAAGATAAATAAATTAAAGAAGACAAAATCCCCAGGGCCGGATGAAATTTTCCCACGAGTTTTGAAAGAGTGTTAGGAACAGATTAGCGGACCCCTCGTTATTTATTTACAAAATCATTAGACACGGGAGTTGTGCCAAACTTGTGGAAACAGGGAAATGTAGTACCCATATTCAAAAAGGGAGACAGAGCATCAGAGTCAAATTACCGGCTGATTAGTTTGACGTCAGGAGTGAGGAAATTTCTTGAATCAATTATAGCAAATAGAATGCGATCGCATTTAGAGAAAAACAAATTATTCTACGACTCTCAACGTGGGTTTTTTTAGGAAAGTCTTCGTGGTAGTAGATAATGACGAAAATTACGATGTTATTTACTTAGACTTTAGCAAAGCGTTTGACAGAGTACCGCATCAGAGGCTTCTGAGAAAAGTTAAGGCTCATGGTATCGAGGGGAAAGTTTTAAATTTGATAAATTCATGAGTCACCGATAGAACACAGAGGGTCGGAGTAGATGGTGTTAAATCTGAGTGGGGCCGTGTAACTAGTTGGGCTCCCCAGGGGTCAGTACTGGGCCCTTTCTTGTTCATAATCTACATAAACGATCTAGATACTAGGACCAACAGTGACATAAGCAAATTTGCGGATGACACCAAAATAGGGCTGCAGATTAATTCAGGGCAGGATGCAAATGCACTACAGGAGGATTTAAATAAACTGCAGGAGTGATCAGAAAAATGGTAAATGAAGTTCAGCAAGTGCAGCATACTTAATATTGGAAGAACAAATACTGTCAATGTATACAGCCATAGCAACATCAACCTAGAGAAGTCGATTTGTGAAAGAGACTTAGGGGTACTTGTAAGCCCGGACCTACGGCCGAGAAAACAGTGCGTTAATGTTCGAAATAAGGCAAACAGAGTATAAAGTTTCATATCTAGAAGTGTAAGTAATAAGAGTGCAGAGGTCATATTACAACTATATCTTGAGTTAGTCAGGCCGCACCTCGATTATGCTGTTCAGTTCTGGTGCCCTTACTATGGAATGGATATCAATTCAATGGAGTCGGTGCAGCGAAGAATGACGAAAATGATTCCGGGACTTAGAAACCTTCCATATCAAGATAGATTAAAGAAAGTAAACTTGCATTCCCTAGAAAAACGAACAGTGCTGGGAGATATGATAGAAGTATTTAAGTGGGTGAAAGGAATCAATAAAGGAGATATATAGTTCTTTTAATATCCGAGCAGGATAGGACTCGTAGCAACGGATTTAAGTTGGATAGGCTTAGGAGGGAGATAGGAAGGAACTGGTTCACAAATAGGGTGGTTGATGAGTGGAACAAGCTTAGCAACTTTGTAGTAAGTGCTGGAACGCTGAAAAGTTTTAAAAGGAGGCTAGATAGATTCATGGATGGTAGAGAGTGGTTGTAACTCTAGACAGGAGCTGCCATGCATAGGTCAACCGGCCTATTGCAGACTCTTTATTTTCTTATGTTCTTACTCTTATTGAAAGCTTTTGTCAATCATATGTAACTTAGCATCTCTGTTCATTGTATAATTGCATCCTTCAGGCTGCCATTTTATCTTAATAAACCGTTAATTATTATTATTATTATTATTATTATTATTATTATTATTATTATTATCATTATTATTATTACGCACACACACACACAAACACACACACACACACACACACACACACACACACACACACACACACACACACACACAGACACATACACATGCACATTTGTCTGGCGCCTCCCTTACCCATATCGCCTGTCTTTTCTCATTTCTATCTAGATTCTTTTCATCCCCTCCCCTCCCCCCCTCCATCCTCTTTAGTTAACCCGTTCCTCTAGATACCAGCCCGCAATCCAGCATCCCAGCCTCCTCTTAGTTATTCGTGTTAGCAACCCCTCTTCCTTCTTCTCCTCCTAGTTAACCTTCCTAGAAATTCTTCCTCTTCCAAGTTACACTTCATTGTGACTCCCCTTCCTCCTCCTTCTTCTTGCCAACCTTCCTACTAACCATATCAATTCCTAGCTATCTATCTCTCTCTGTCTCTTCCTCATAGCCAACTGCACGTTCTTGCTGTATCCTCCTTCCCCTCTTTTTCAAGTTGCCTCTCGCTCCTAGCATCTCTATCTTTACCCATCTCCTTCCCATTGATTTCCCTTATCCCACGTCCTTCTCTTCCTTCTCTTTCCACCCCATAACGTGTCCTTTATACTCGGCTCTTCCTCCTCTTCCTCCTCATAATTTATCCATATTTACCCATTTCTTCCTTTTCCACTTCTTCATAATGTACCCATCTTTACCCACTTATTCCTCCTCCTCCTCCTCTTCCTCCCCGTAATGTATTCCTCCTTACCCTTCTTCCTCTTGATCCTCCCATTAGTTATCCACTCCTACCTACTATTTCCTCCTGACCATAAATCCCCAAATTGTTGCTTGCCTCGACTTTAGCTTCCCCTTTCTCTAGCCGACCCGTCTCATAGCTTTGCTCCTTTCTCTAGCTGACCCGTTTCCTAGTTTTACCCTCTCTCTAGCTGACCTGTCTCCAAGCTTTGCCCTTTCTCTAGTTGACCCGTCTCCTATCTTTGCTCTTTCTATAGCATAACCCTCTTTTTGTTTGGCCTTTCCTTGAGCTAGCCCTTTTTTAGCTTTGCCTTACCTTTAGCTGATTTCGGTACTAACTAGCCCCTACCTATTGCTGACCTCTATTAGCTTTGCTTTTCCTATTGCTGACACCGACTAGATTTGCCCTACCTATAGCTGACCTCTACTAACTTTGCCCTACCTATGGCTGACCTCTACTAACTTTGCCTTATCTATAGCTGACCTCTATTAGCTTTGCCATACCTATGGCTGACCTCTACTAGCTTTGCCTTACCTATAACTAACCTCTACTAGTTTTGCCCTACCTATAGCTGACCTCTATTAGTGTTGCTCTACCTATAGCTGACCTCTACTAGCTTTGCCCTACCTATAGCTGACCTCTACTAGCTTTGCCTTACCTATAGCTGACCTCTTCTAGCTTTTTCCTGTCTATATCTCACCTCTACTAGCTTTTTCCTGCCTATAGTTGACCTTTACTAGCTTTGCCCTACCTATAGCTGACCTCTACTAGCTTTTCCCTACCTATAGCTGACCTCTAACTGGCTTTGCGCTGCCTATAGCTGACCTCTACTTGCTTTTTCCTGCCTATAGCTGACCTCTACTAGCTTTTCTTTATCTATAGCTGACCTCTACTCTGTTAAGGCATCTGATAGAATTGCATTTTAATGTTCCAGGGTCTTGTATGCCTTTCCTTGAATGACCATACCAACACATTGACCATGCCACTTCGCTGACCATACCACCACATGGACCATACCACCACTTGGATCATACCACTACATGGACCATACCACCACATGGACCATACCGCTACCTTGACCATACCACCACATTGACCATGCCACAACATTGACCATATCACGGTTACTTTAGAACGCCAACATATTTTTTCTTAATTACCAAATTTTCCTAAAGTTTCAAGTTTTCTGATTTTGACAAAATCCAGATTCTCTCCTCTATTGTCTTCATCGAAATCAAAAGTTTACGTTCGTTTTGTCAATGAAATGTTTTTCTTTTTTTTATGTTTTGTTGAAATTGAAGGCCAGATTTTCCTCCTGTTCTCCAATGAAAGATTAATATCTCCTCTTTTCACTTGCATCATAGATTCTGAAATTATAGCCCCACGTGTTTTAATGTATCAAAGCCATTATTTTTCTATTTTCTCCTTCCCAGGGCTTAACTTAGCCTCTTTTGTCCTCATAGTTTTCACGCACATAATGTTTCTTGTTACAACCTATTTTAAATAGGGTTATTTTTGGCCAGTAGATTCATTGTATATAATTACTTGTCACAAACCAGATTAACTTAGAAGCTGGTTCTTTAATATGGGTTTATATACCACATGATCGTGTATTTTAGCTGCATCAGCAACTAATATATCCCTCTGTTACTCACACACTTGTCGAAAAAAAATCTTTGCAACAAGGAAGAGTGATTTTCAGTGACAGGGCTGTGTATTCTAACACCACCATTTATTTTGATTTTATTCTACCAGTCAACAGTTTACATGAATCATTGCCCCGCACCTGACGTCTTCACTCTCTCGTTTATTGAATTTGTAATAATACCCACTGTTGGTTCAGTGCAATTTGCCATACTGTATATCTTACATAAATTACGTAATTATTAATAGTTGATAATAAAAATACCATCTTTCATAGTCTTATAACATTGTTGTGTAGTGTAGAATACTATAAGAGAGAAAACGATGCTTAACACCCTGGCTACCGAACCACCTGGACACATTATGACAGCAACAGCGACTCTTTATAACTTATCATCAAGGTATTATTTACGTCAGTGCTGGAGGATGTTCTTAAGTATTGAAGTAAAATTCGGTCGTTAGTGATTATGTATCTATCAAGTGTAAAATTCAGTAAGTGCTGCGTTTATTATTTAACACGCACAGAAGGGATGTCAAGTTTCCATGTCTTTGTCGATGGTGAGAGAGAGAGAGAGAGAGAGAGAGAGAGAGAGAGAGAGAGAGAGAGAGAGAGATGCAAGAAAAATAAACTACTCAAATTAATAGAGAGAAGTTGAAATAATAAAGAAGGCCAGAGAAAGAGAGACTGAGCGAAAGTAAAAGTGAAATAAAAAGGGAAAATCGAGAGAGGAAAATAGCGAGAGACAACAAACAACAAGGATGAAGCCAAAAGCAAAACTAAACCAACAGATACCAAAACAAAACAAAACTCTTACCTGTTAAGGAAGGCACTCCAAACTTTTTGTGTGTACTGTATGTGTCGCTAGTCCAAAGTTACTGTGCGCTGACAGACGCTTATATATTATAATGGGTGTCCCTTGCACACACACACACACACACACACACACACACATTTAAACCACCGTGAAACAGCCAAAAAAAATATTTACTCTCAATTACCCGACAGTGAGGGCTCAATAGGAGACGTATACATACGATAGTTTGTGCCCACTTGTCTGTCTGTCTGTTGGTCTTTTGATTTCCTTAACTTTTAGTTGTTATCCTTCACATTTTCATTTCAGACTTGAAAAATCACAATATTAACAGATTCCAAGGTTATTATGGTGGTTTTAAGTAAATCTTATATTCGTTGGTTACTGCCAGCTCCTATATATGAGTCCAATTTTGTTCAACAGTCGCCACAAGCTTATCAAAGATTTCCGCTGAAAATTTGTTATGCCATCTCTTAATAATGACATAAAGTGAACCTGGCCCTTGTCATTTTGAGTCTCCCTAAATTTTCTCGAGGCTAAGAGTCCTCTCCTTCCAATTATTATTTTTTTCTTATCTTGATCTTGTTTAAATTTATTAGCCTCAATGTTTCAGATGATATGTTACTCAGCTCAGTTCCACCATTCCTCATATTAAAGATTTTTTTCTCTCATAATGGATTTTTTCTTCAACTGCGGCTTAACTTCTTCCTCATCCTTATACCCTTTTGAGTTAAGAAAGTAAAATTTTAATGGAGCTTCATGTAAGAGACGTTACGGTAGTATGTAATCTTTCACGGAAAAACAGTTTAGAGGAGAGTGAGAGCCACGACGAATATACAGTAAGTACAAGGACGGATTTAGTTTTATAGTACAGGAGCATTAATTCCTCTGTAGTGACATCATTATAGAACTGCCGCCCAGTCGAATACTAGATATAATTATACTCGTAGCTACCTACAAAGATTATAGCAGTCATGTAAATGGCATTAAATCAAAAGACATGAGCAACATCAGCCACCACCACCACCATTGCCCACCTTCACCACCACCGCTGTCCATCGCCCTGCCTGCCGCCGTCGCCGCCTCAAACATCAATAGTAACGATACCAATAATGCATTTACAAATAAGTCAATAGTTAGAAAGCAAATCATACAATAATACAAACAGCAACACCGATATTAAATACAAAGTTTAAGAACGTGTACAAAAACAACAGCATCGATTATAACAACACATCAATAATATAGACAACAAAATTAGTAACATCATCTGCAATAACATAATAGAATCAAGACCTTTTACCTAATAAAACAAAATATCTTCCATTATGTTTAAAGAGTTGTTGTCTAGGGTTGAATCTATGAGGTGATGAGCGTTGATTTACCTGAATATATCAACACAACACGAACAGCCCTCAACATTACTATGAACAACAACGACAGCAGTAAAACCACAACAGTTGTACTTCGAGTTGTAGAAGAAACACGTGGACAGTTAGCATAAAATAGCACGATCATGAACTGAGAATGGCAACCGGTGTAGAGGAAAAGGCGCCAATGTACCCAGGAATGGACCTGGTAATGTCAACATCCATCACGAGATATTAGCGCCACACACAGCGAGGAGCGGTGGTATGGAAGGCGGCGGTGCATTTACTTTTTACCCATTTTAAGGATATTTCGAATGTCCCATACTGAGTGTTAATGGCTTCCTCCTCCTGTCTACCCTCCACTCTTTTTCATTCCTTTCACTTTCCTCTTTTTTCCGCTCCATTCCTTCCACCCTCTCGTCTTTTACCTCTCCACTCCCTCCCTTTAAGCTCCTGTTTTTACCTCTCCACTCCCTCCCTCCACCCTCGCGTCTATACCTCTCCACTCCCTCCCTCCACCATTCCGTCTTTTCCTCATCGCTCCCTCCCTCCACCCTTCCATCTTTACCCCTCCAGTTCCTCCCTCCACCCTGTCGTCTTTACCTCCCCACTCCCTCCACTCTCCTGTTCTTACCTCCCTACTCCCTCCACCCTCTTTCTCTTCCAGGTATTGACGTCTCCCACTCTCTCTCCACTACTAACTACTACTAAGAAGCTCATTCCTCCTTCCTGTACACTCACCAGCTGACCCCAAACTGCTATCCTCCCGTTACTTGTTGTTCTTTGGTTCCACGCTGATTCTTTAATCGGGTCCACTCTTCCTTCTCCTCTTCCTTACTTTTTTCTTCCTCTTTTTCCTCCTCTTCCTCCTCCCCCCTCCCTTTCCCACGACACACTGTGGTGGCCCCTCTATCACCTACTTCCTGCCTAATAAAAACCCATCACTCCCCGATCTTCCCCTCCACTCCCCGGTCTCCTCTTCTCTTCCTTTCCTTTGCCCCCTTTCTCTCCCCTTAACCCCTTTCTATTCCCCTATCCCATTTTCTCTCCCTTCCCTTATTCCCCTTTCTCTTACCTCCCCTTGCCCCCTTCTGTTCCTTCCCCTAGCACCCTACTCTTTCCTCCACCATCCCTTATCTTTACTCTTCTAACCCGTTTCTTTCCCTTCCTCTAGTTCTTTTCTCTTTCCTACCCCCTTATGTTCCTTCCCTACCCCCTTATGTTCCTTCCCTAAACCCCTTTCTTCCTAGACCTAACACCTTCTCCTCCCCCCCTCTCTTCTCTTAACCCCTTTCTCTTCCCTCCTCCAGCCATTTTCTTCTCGCTCTCCTAACCACTTCTTTTCTCTACTCTTCCCTCTACTCCCATAATTTTCTCTCCTTCCCTCATCTCCCGTATCCTCCTCTCTCCCCTCCCCTACCCCAGCTTCCTCTCCCAGCTTGGCGGAAAGGCCAGGCAGGCGATAACAGCAGCAGTAGGCGTGGCAGTAAGTGGGGCGGGTTGGCGACGGTCGGCGCCAGCGAGGCTCCCCCCCCCCCCCCCCCGCCAGCGCGCTATACACAGTGCAATAATAAATTCTCCATTTGTGTCCCTCTCGCTCTGAAATGACCGTGTGAGCTGCTGCATCTGAACTGTACAATGCAGGCAGCTCCACTAGCTCCCCCTCACTCCCTCACACTGCATCTCTCCATCATCCACTCCCTCAACCGTATTTTCCTAGTTTCTCCCCTTTATCTCCCACCCCCCCTCTGTCTTCACTCTCTCTACCCCACCATCGTACCTCTCTAGTTCTTCCCCTCTCTTGTGTCTTCCTCTTTCACTCCTTCATCCACTTCCTCCATTTGTTTTTATAATTTCTCGTATATCACCCCCTCTCCCTCCATCTCTCCATCACTCCCTCATCTCTTTCTCCATCTCCACTTAATTCTTTCCTTCTCTCTATTTTATCATCTATTACCCTCCCAAATTCATGCTTTCCCTTCAACTTTTCCCTTTCCCTCTGATTTTCATCCTTTCCCTTCCCTCTTCCTCCCATCCTTTTCCTTCATTCACTCACCTCTGTTTTCCCTATATTCTTCTTATCTTCTCCAATTACCCATGTTCCTCCTCCTGCTTCTCTCCCATCTTCTGTTCCTCTCTTACAAATTTCTTATTAATATGTCCTTTAGTCTTCTCAACTTCCCTCACACCATGACTCGTATATTCTAAAGGGGGGTAATGGGAGATTGGTGGATAAGTTAAAATATTCTCATGGGGTAATGTATGGTAAATATATAGGAGTTAATGTAGGGTAATTGGCTAGGAGGTGATATATGGGATAAGTGGATCGAAGACAATTGGTGTGAGGTGGTTAGGTGGATAGAAAGCAATTGGGGTGAAGTGGATAGGTTAAAATTATTCTTGTGGAGTAATGGATGGGAGGTGGAAAGGAAGTAATGGATGGGGAGGTGACTATAGAAGGTCATGTAGGGTAAGTGGTCAGTTGATGTACGAGGGGGAGCTGGTGGTAGAGCGGTACCGTTCTTGCCTCACAAGCAAGATGTCACGGGTTCGATTCACGGGCCGACGGAAGTTGTTTGGACACTCTTCCTAGTCCCCTTCGTCCCTGTTCACCTAGCAGCAAAGTAGGTACCTGCTGTAAGTCGAAAGTTGCCAATTCGTATTCAGGGACAATTTGTTGCAAGCATGAACTTAGCATGCTTCCCTGTTGGGCGCTGTAAACGCTTCTGCGCTTCACCTTACACAAGGATGTAGGGGGGTGCCCAATAAATGAAAAAAAAAGTTGATGTATGAAAGAGCCAAAGTACTACCGATAATAAGGTGCTGAAAAACTTTCATGAATAACTCACAATATAGAAGGAAGCCTGGCAGAGCGAGAGTCCTTCAGACCCAAGGGGAGGAACAAGACCCATACAGAGGTGAATAAACGTAAGATATCATCCCTTAGCGACCACAGCGACACGATTTGACACTCAAGTCTATTGAGCCGGGCTGGAAAAAAGCATCACATGGTTTAAGAGAAAAAATAAACTGTTGGCTTGGCTATAAGGAGACGAGACTCAGCATACTTGAATGAGATTGCTGGAAGTTCCCTAACGCCTCGAGCAGAAGAAGAAGAATGTACGTCAATTTACTCTCTAATGTCAAAACTTTGTAACTTTGTTTTTGGGAATTTGGTGAATATTTGTATTTATTGTTGTTTGTTGTCCATTGATAAAACAATCCGGCAGGTGATCAGTCAATCAAAGTATCGTCTTTATATTTGAAGGTTGGCGACCATAGTCATCCACTCTTAACTGTTTTCGGGCTGTTTTTGCCAGTCATCCAAGATTTTGCATCTTTCTAGGAACCTAGTTTTAAATTTATTCATCACTCCCAGTCCCTGCTTTCTCCTGGCCCTCCTACCCTCAACTTTGCCCATTAATATTTGTCATTATCCCTTCATCCCTAATTATGTGATCAAAGTATCTCATTTTCCTTTTTCTATAAATTTAAAATATTTCTCTTAAAGTTTTGCCAATCTTAGTACTTCTTCATTTGTTTACTCGTCAGTATAACATATTTTTAACCTTCGCTTATAATGCCACATTTCAAAGGCCCCTTACCTCACTCTGGTTTCTGCTGAAAGTAAGTGATGCCTGAACATAAATCCTCATATTCATGGTGGTGGCGGGGAGCTCAAAGTACTAAAGCCAGCACCCTAATTTACCGATGATAATGAAAGTTTCTTGATGTGAATCAGATAAAATCTGATATATACGTCTTTTTTTTTTTTTTTTTTGAGTAGAAGAAAGGTTTTGTTGGGTGTGAGCGAGCGAACACGACCTATAGTATACGGTACAGAATATATCTTAGGAGGATGGCTGGAAGTTGCCTCCCCACACCTGGACCAGTCAACGCTGTCGAAGAATCCACGCCAATATAGTCTTTAACGACGAAAGTTTGGTCATTTTATTTTGTTCGTGTCTCTAATACTTCCATTTAGTAATACAAGATTCCCGTGTACGGCTGTAAAGGAGCATAATTATATAATCAGATGTTTTTAAAACTTAGCCGGAAGCTCCACAACGAGTTGATAAGACAACACGACGAAATAATGGATTTAATTGTGCTGGATTATTCCAAAGTTTCTTTAGGGTATTTAACTACATCTCGATACATAGGTCTAGCTTGTATTTCTCTCTCAAGAGGAATATCTGGTACATTAAGTTTAATGGTATGTGCTCGTTTTCAATGCATATGACATAAACTTGGTGAAGTGCACTTCACTGGCGGACAAACTTGCCTTAACTACCAGCCTCGGAGGCTGGTAAGAAGAGGCTCGTAGAACATTTCCATAGTATTATGTAAGCGTTGAGTGTAGGCGGACCTTCAGTCATGGATATGCCATTATTTCTGTTGGTGCGTCTGTATCTTGCATGTTGTTTACTGTCTATACAGGATATAGTCCACTTCAGTATTTTTCTAAGTTAGGGTACCGTGTCATATATGTCCGTCTCAAATTGCAAAGATAACACTATCACCTATGTTTAACTGCTACTTAGTTTTACCTTAGATACAAAGTATGTATCTAATGAATGAAGAGACCCCTGTCTTTATTCACCCAGCTTCGTCAAAGGTCAAGATTATGTAAAATGTGCAGAACACTTTCTCTTCTTTAACTCGAGAACTGAATATAAATGTCTCCACGTCTCTCTTTATAATCTTCGTTTCATTTATCTGTATTTGTTTGCCGAAAGTTGTTAATTGTTGTCATTACGCTTTAATATTAGAGCCCTGGGGTGTACTCCCTGTAGCCTATTATTTGTGTTCGATATCAGAAGTCAATGTCAAGTTTGTGTGTGACGTGCTAAAGGTATATTAAACCTGGTACTGTACCAAGAACTAGAGGTCGATGAGACTTGTATCTGCCTCTGATATTATTTTTAAGAGGTGTTGTATTGCCACGGAGGTAAAGGTTATTTGTAATATACATCATTTCAAGCAATGGTTACAGTCCAAGTCAAACTATTGACCCTTGAGTGTTAGCTCTCTGCCGTTCAAACTCACTGCGTTATTGCCTTCATAAAACTTTCAGAATATTATACTTGAGAGCTGTTCCTGGAAGCTTCTTTTGCCTGGTTGAGATTGATGAAAGGTCAAATTGAAAAAGTTTAAATTGAAATTAAAGCACCTAATGAATCAGAAAGTTAATACAAAAAAATTGAACAATCACACTACTACAAACATGCCTAAGCCCGTTGAGAACTGATGTGAAAAAACAAATATATAACACGGAATGTATGACCTGACATCTAGCAAATATATACCGCCAAGGTCAAGGTCACATGGCTATTCAGAGGTCATTGGGCTGCCTGTGACCTATTGCTTTTAAACTCTCCCAATAAATTTCACTGATATTTAACAAATTCTCCTTGACAAACCAGAAAAACTTTCGCCTGGGATCTTTATTCTTGTTTTGAATGTTGTTGCTGGTGTAGAAAATTAAACTTAAAATATTTCTTACATATAGACTCTTATAGAGTCGCTGAAAGTTATAAATTCACTTCTTTACAGCTGCAAATTGCAATCATGGCTCGAGGTGTTGACGTCCTGAATATGAAAAAGGCACAGAACGTTTGGCTGTTAATGTTGGTCTGTGTTGTTTTAGTTGCTAGGGGTTTAATTACATTGGGTTTAATTACGTGAGGTTTAACTACAAGAGGTTCAATCACGTACGGCTTAATTACAGGAGGTTCAATTATCTGGGTTTAATTAATTATGCGAGGCTTAATTACAGGAGGTGCAATTACATGAGGTTAATTATATTGTGTTAAATTATGTAAGACTTATTTACATCAGGTATAATTACATTACATATAATCACATTTTGGTTTGATTACATGTAATTCAAATTAATCTTTGTGTCTCTCATTCATTAATTGTTTCCTCACTTCTACTTCCTTTCCATTTCTTCTTGTCTCGCTTTCATGCACTTGTTTCCTTGAATGTTATTCTGGGTGTATACATCTTTGTAATCCATCTTGATAAGTGATACAATGCAAATGAACCCTCACTAAATCTCTCGAATCTACACTGGAGAAATTTTATTCATATTCTCTCGCCTTCTCTAGTTTCCTATTGTCTCTTAATCTCTCTCTCGTTCTTTTTGTCTTATCTTTCCTTTCCCTTTCCCTCACCCCACTCTCCCTTTTTTCTATTATTCCATTAATTATTTTTATCTTCGCCTTCCTCTTGTTCCTCCTTTTCCTTGTAATCTTATCTTGTTCCATTTTTCTCTTTTTTTTCTTCTCTCTTTTTCTCCTTTCTCTTATATCTTTCCTTTCTTATTTTGTTGTGCCTTCTTCATCTCTCTTTAATCCCGCCTTCCTCTCCCTCTTCTTTTTTCTTCCTCTATTTCGTTTCTTCTCACCCTTGGCTGATTCCTTTTTCTTCTCTTCATTTACTCCTTTCTACTGCTTATTACTTTCTATCTCCCTCTTCCCATTTCCCTTTCTTTCACTCCCCATGTTTTCATTCTTCTTTATCCTTTTCTTTTTCCCCTCTCCTTCCCCATTCCTCTTTTATTCTCCTTCCCTCCACCCATTCTCTCTCTCGCTCTCTCTCTCTCCCTCCTCACCTCTCCCCACAATCCTCCACCCACTCCCCTTCTTTACCCAGACTCACACTCCTGCTACTCTTCAACTTCTCCCCTCCTCCTCCTCTCACCCTCCTCAGCACTCTCCTCCCTGCGTTTCGACGTGCACAGGATGCAAGGGGGTGCTCAGTAAACTGGCCCCCCTCCGTGGACAAATCTGAATCTCCTCCCCCGCACTCTCCTCCTCCTCCCCGCACTATCTTCCGTCTCCCCCGTACTCCCCTCCTCTTCCTCCCCTACAGTTTTCTCCTCCTCCTCCCACACACTCTCCTCTTCCTCCTTCCCCACACTCTCCTTCCTCTCCCCGGCGCCCTCCTCCTCCTTCACTCACTCTCCACCTCTTCCTCCCCCTCTTTACCGGATACACAGCCACACACGTCTTCACACACTCACACGCCCAGCGCAGTAAACTCCCTGAAAGGACTGGCCGGAGAGAGGAGGAGGACCAACCATTATAAAACTCACTCTTATATGCTAGAATTGGAGCGTGTCGTGGGCGTGTGGTGGTGCGGGCGTGGTGGCGAGTATTCATTTGAGCGCGTGGTGATGGGAACTTGGCGTGTGTAGAAATGGGCGTGTAGGCGTGATAGTTGGGGCCCCCGTGTGTGATAATGTGGGTAATGAGGCGTGCTGCAGTATGGGAGTTTAGCAATGGAAGAAAAAATATAGTGTGGGCTGTTGAGTAAGTTTAGAGGGCTATGAAAATAAGCTCGTAGACGTGTGTGTGTGTGTGTGTACAGTAGAGTAACAGTAACAGCAGCACTTCGATTATACCATGAATGGAGCAGACGTAGAAAGGAAGGAGAAGGAAAGGAAGGAGGAAAGGAAAGAGGAAGGAGGGAGTAAATAATTGCCTCTTAAAGCGTGGAAAGTTTTGGTAGTCCTAGTCCGTCTCTGTGGCACCATCCATACATACTAAAACACCTTCCTCTTGGCTATTGTTATGCACTACACGTATTTAGCAGTATACTATTTCTCACTTAACGTTGTAATTCACTCGTTTCTTCCTTACATAATAAATAAATTTTCCTTGTCCATGCTGTAGGTATTTGGTATTTTAATTGTACCTAAGTTCAGTAGTGCAGTATATATATATATATATATATATATGCAAGTAAATCACTGTAGGTGCGCGTGATCTAGGTATATGCTGATAACCACCAGGAAAGAAGAAAACACGAAGTTCCCAAGCGCTTTCGTGTAATTCACATCTTCAGGGGTGAGTACAGACTAGATAGAGTAATGCAGAACAAGATGAATATATACAGAGGAGGGTGAGACCAGGTCCACAATGGTCAGGTAATGACCCTACTAATCTTTAAATGGCACACAACGGTTGGTGGTTGGGTCAGATGGGACAGTGACCTGCCCTCTCACCTGATCACAAATCTTCTTAATTACAAAGTTGTCCAGCTTGTACAAGCCGTTACTCAAATTCATGTTGAATGCTTCGGTATGTTTAATAAGACTAGATTCTATGATGTTCCTACTATCAATTGAATTACATGGTAATATTGAGGAGGCATTATCCCAGTCAATGCAATGCTTGTTATCCCTCAAATGAACAAACAGAGCATTGGATTCCTGGCCTGTCCTGACAGGCACTGTTAAACAAATGTTAATCAAGAACTCCCCCAACAACACAATTGGTTGCATTTATAAAGTTCCTTGCAAGGAATGTAATATGTTTTACTTAGGCCAGACAGGTAAAGATCTTGTAACTAGAATTAAACAACACAAATACAGTGTCAGGACAGGCCAGGAATCCAATGCTCTGTTTGTTCATTTGAGGGATAACAAGCATTGCATTGACTGGGATAATGCCTCCTCAATATTACCATGTAATTCAATTGATAGTAGGAACATCATAGAATCTAGTCTTATTAAACATACCGAAGCATTCAACATGAATTTGAGTAACGGCTTGTACAAGCTGGACAACTTTGTAATTAAGAAGATTTGTGATCAGGTGAGAGGGCGGGTCACTGTCCCATCTGACCCAACCACCAACCGTTGTGTGCCATTTAAAGATTAGTAGGGTCATTACCTGACCATTGTGGACCTGGTCTCACCCTCCTCTGTATATATTCATCTTGTTCTGCATTACTCTATCTAGTCTGTACTCACCCCTGAAGATGTGAATTACACGAAAGCGCTTGGGAACTTCGTGTTTTCTTCTTTCCTGGTGGTTATCAGCATATATATATATATATATATATAATCAACGACCTCACCAGCAAGGAATCGAACCCTCGACCTACTGAGTGGAACTAGGGAACGCTTTGTGTGAAATATAAGAGAGTCTAGAACTGCTTTTAGTGTCCTTGTGGGCTAGCCGGTAAGCGTTCCCTAGTTCCACTCAGTAGGTCGAGGGTTCGATTCCTTGCTGGTGAGGTCGTTGATTATATGTTCAAAGTCCGCGTGTTAAATGGACTAAAAATGAAATATATATATATATATATATTAATTTTTTCCTCTCTCTCTTGGTCATTCTTATACACTATTAATATTTAGCAATTATCTTCTACCTTGTATTCCTCTTGTTCCTCTTTAAGTGAATTTTGTTTCTTCATGTTTTCTGTATTTCTCCAACGATTTGTTGTTCTATTTTTTGGCATTTTATTTATATTTTACTTATTCTGTACCGGTTCCTTGTATGTGGAATATTATATCTAATGATCTGCTACAGATATTCCGTTGTTATAATCAGAAAGTTCTAGTTAATATTTTAGTTATTGTAAATGCTTCTTAACACTTCTGGTGAGCACTTGTTGATAATTGTTGTATGTGGCACGGATCTTCTTAGACACAAATTTGTCTTTTTAATTTATCTGTGAGCTCGTGTCCAGAGGGCGATAGAGACCTGCTCTCTCAGTGATAGTCTGCCAATCTCTCCTCTGTGTGTGGGAGAGTCGGGCGCCGGTGAGGCTGATGTTTAGATCAGCATTGACCTTCTTAGCCCTGCCCTGGGGTGGGTTGTTTCTCAGGAATTACTAATATAAGTAATTATAAGTATGATGACCCAAAGTATATAAGAGTGTTGGAATGTAATATTATGGTATTATTCATAAAATATTTCACAATAACAATTCACCATATATCATTCACTTATCTTCTTGTTTAGAGTTTAATCTTTTCCTAAGGTGTTTGTGTTGCATTTGTTTATTTAATTTTGATGATACGTTATGTTTATCTCTTTCACTGTCATGTGTTTTTGTGATGAATATTTACTTCTCTTCTCTGCTGTCTGCTAGTGCACGCTTATTGCCTCTTTTGCCTCTCTCTCTTGTTTCCTCTTGTCATTCAACTTGTATCATTTTGTTGTTCTCCGACCATCCACTTTCTGTTCACTTTTCTTCTCCGTTTATACTCATTATCTGTATTTCTTCTCTATCTCCCTCACCGCTTAATCTCCCTTAACACTTATTTTTCCTTAATACTTATTCTCCCTCACCACTTACTCTTCCTCACCTCTATTCTACCCCACCACTTAATCTCCCTCACCACTTCCTAGGTTCCTCTTCATTTTTGTGGTTTTTCTTTTGCTTCCGTTCTTGATTTTTTTCCATCGTCATCCCGTTCTCTCTTTTTATCCCATCTTTTATTTATGTTTTCTCTCTCTCTCTCTCTCTCTCCTCACACCACAGTAGCCTCATGCCTCCCTCTTCTCCTCCTCCCTCTCCTCCTCCTCCTCTTTACACCTCAGTAGCATCATACCTCCCTCTCTTCCCCATCCTCCTCCCTCTCTTTCCCATCCTCCTCCCTCTTCCTCATTCTCCTCCTCCTCTTTACACCACAGTAGCATCATACCTCCCTCTTCCCCCTCTCTTCCTCCTCCTCCTCCTCACATCACAGTAACATCACACCTCCTCCCCCTCCTCACACCACAGTGGCATCACACCTCCTCCTCCTCACACCACAGTAACATCACACCTCCTCCTCCTCCTCCTCACATCTCAGTAGCATCACACCTCCTCCTCACATCACAGTAGCATCACACCTCCTCCTCCTCCTCACACCACAGTAGCATCACACCTCCTGCTCCTCCTCCTCCTCCTCACACCACAGTAGCATCACACTTCCTGCTCCTACTCCTCCTCCCCACACCACAGTAGCATCACACCTCCTGCTCCTACTCCTCCTCCTCACACCACAGTAGCATCACACCTCCTGCTCCTCCTCCTCCTCCTCACACCACAGTAGCATCACACTTCCTGCTTCTCCTCCTCCTCCTCACACCACAGTAGCATCACACCTCCTGCTCCTCCTCCTCCTCCTCACACCACAGTAGCATCACACTTCCTGCTCCTCCTCCTCCTCCTCACACCACAGTAGCATCACACCTTCTCCTCCTCCTCCTCTTCGTAAACGAGACACGAGGGAAATTATAGCATATATACTGTGTTGAGAGGTGTGGTTAATACCACCAGGAAATACATCAACACTCCTGGGGGATGTAAGACCCTACCTAGCTGTCGTGTGTTACATGGTGTGACCTATTAGTACGCTGCTTAGAGGTTTTGCTTCTTGTGTACAGTACACCCTACCATTTACTTTTAATGCACTCAGTATTACATTATGTTCGTGTTGTGCTTCTGTTGTATAATGCTTAGAGGATTTAATTCTTTATTATTTGGCAATTAACCTGCTTCTGGTGCCGGCGATAGCGTTACAAGTATGCGTTATTAGGGTATGTCATACGGAGGCGAATTTTTTTTTTTTTGACTTTGAAAAATCGGCCCATGGTATTAATAATGTAGTTCTATGTGCAGAATCATGTGATATCTTCAGATTTGAAAAGTTTTTATTTTTTGCTAGGTAAATTTTAACTTGAAATCTTATGAAAATTCAGTATTCCCACCCTTTTACCAACACCACTAAATAGCTTATTTAAAGTAAAGTAAATGTATCAGGTTAATTTATTTGGATGAAAATGATCCAGAATAGTGAAACGAATGATCTTGACACATTTATTAAATTTAATATTCCTTTAGAAAACAAAATCATCAAATACAAAAACCGGTTTTACTACTACGACCCGGTGTTGCTGCACACCATAGAGAACATGTCTTTCTTGCTTCTGTTTCTACTCATCACCTCCCTGCTGACCACCTGAGCTCGGATGTAGCCTTCCCTCCTCTCCTGGCTGTACACGTGACTGCTGGCCTCGCTCACTTGCTGTACACAACGCTCTATACTCTGGGTGTGCGAGGGCCAGGCAGGGACATGCATGGGGTTGTCCAGGAAAGCTCTGACTTGAACATTGGTGAGGCTGCAGGTAAGAGAGGGCTCACTGCCAGCCTGGATGTTATCCAGATCTATGAGATCAGTGAGGGTCTTGGCACCTAGATTGACTTCAGGAGTCTTCCTGACCCTGAAGGAATCGTGACCAACTGATTCGTCATGCCCAGATCCTCTCATAAGTCTCATATCCAAGATCTTTTTGACTGCCACTCTTCTCTCCTCCTCATCCTTACTGCAGAGCATTGTCTGCAGAACTGCCTCGGGATTAGCATACCAGGAAGATCTCCTCACAGTCTGCTCCACAATCTGAACAACCTTCCTTGGCTGACTCCTCAGGAGCTCAAGCTGGAAGAGAACATGCCTCGGACCTTCGGAGAACGATGACTTGACCTTGGTGTTGAACCAATTTGGCAAGTAGACACTCACGATGAATTGGACAATAAGTCTCAGGTTGTGAAGCTGGTTCCCTTTCAGTTTATGATGAGCGACCCAAATTCTGCAGAACCTGAGAGCCGTTGTGAGCCACCTAGAATGTGAGACTGGACCTATCTGCAGGTAAGCAAGTCTATCAGGCATGACCCCAGTTTTGATGGCACTGCAAATCATGTAACCATAGTACTGGTCAGTACTCAGGTCGTCAATGACAGTATGTGCAAGCCCAACGAGTGGTGGGCCAACTGTGATTTTTTCAAAGCTCGGATTTATTTCTAACTCAGTGGCAGAGTCCAGCATCTTGCCAAGAGGACCAGACCATCTGTTGTTTGAAAGAGTCTTGCAATCCAGCTCCTGGATCCGATGTCTGAGTGGCAACTCGTTGGTGTGGAGGTTACAAACAATCCAGACCAGCTTCCTCCCAATCTTCCGCTCTATCCACTGTATGACCCCCCCTTGCCACCCTGTGTTCGTGTTGGTGCTGTCCCCTCCAATGGCCTGCAGGGTCTGGTCTACGTTCCTCTCTCTGAGCCAGTTCACAATGTTATCTGCCACTATCTCAGCTGGTTTCCTGATGTCATCTTTCTCTGGAGTGAAATGCCACAAATACTTCCCTCCTGGTTCACTGCAGCAGGAGCAGTGTTCCTCCTTCACCATGGCAGGGAACAACTTGTCAGAATCTCCAACTTTCATGAACACTTTAGTGTCATCCCTTCTCCCATCAAAGAACAAACAATTGATTCCATTTTCTCTTATCCCCTTATCAAACTCCTCTTCTAGGTTACTGACAAGTTTCTCCTGAGCTCTCCTTACATTGTTATGATCTATCACCAGGTGAACATCATCAGGTGTTATCAAACCACCGTCAATCCAGGCATCTGTTGCTATCTCTGCAGTTTCTCTGAGACCAGTGTGGTGTCGCATGCTGGCCAGAGCTATGCTCGGGATATTTTTCCTATTTCGAATGTTATGCCTGGAGGTTTGGGATCATTATTTTCTGGGTTAGGGACAAAGTCACCATTCTCCTGGTCAGCACTCGGATCAGCCATGGGGAAGTCATTAAACTCTGAATCAGCTTGACTCCAATCATCGGCCTTTTTTACCTCACCCTGGGCCTTCTCAAGTCTCTTTTCCTCGGCAACTCTTCTCCTCTTCTGTCTCTCTGTGGCAGCCTCCTGTCTCTTGGACTCCGGAATATCTTGGCTAGAAATCATGAGAACCCCTATACTGCCAGTCTTCTCTGTCTGTGCTTTGACAAATGCCAGTTCGATCACAGGAATCTTCAGTTCACGCTTGCAAATACAGGAGATGTGGGCCTCGGATTTACAGTCACGATCGCATCCAAACTCAGGACAGAGAACAATTGGGCACTTGCAAGTAATTATGTCAAATAGCTGATCCAGTTGCTTGGCAAAGCTGTCCTTAACTGCAAATTTTCCTCTCCCAAGAGAGATATCTCTTGCCTTTTCCCAACTGGCTAGCAGTCTCTCACTAATCTTCTTCTGACTTGTTATGACTGGAGGCTTGAACTGAGCGTTAGCCAGAGTGTACTGTGCCAAGACAGCTTTGGTCATATCACTGGCAATGTCTTTGTTTGTATAAGTTCTTTGGTTCTTTTCACTGATTTGCCTGATTAAAACACCGTATCTCAAAGCATCTCTCAACGTAGGCAACTCCGACTTCAGGAGCTCTCTCTCAGACCCAAGATAGTGACTGAGATGGCTGGATTTTTGGTTCCTCGTCCTGACACAAGCAGCCATCGCAAATATTATCAACTTATAAATGCATCAGAATCTGAAGCAGAAAAAAATATTGTTAGTTGGGTTGTTAAAGAATGAAGTCAGAAAGCAATGTTCACTATTTAATTGTAATGCACTAATGCAGCTGTACGTTAGATTTTCGATAAATTTTACGCTAAAATTTACCTAGCAAAAGGTTGCAAAATATTGAAACTGAAATTATTTTCTGTTTATATACACTAAAATCTACCAAAAAAGTGATGGGCCATTAGTTTTAGCTGATCTTCCCTCCTATGACACACCCTAATACGTTATATATTGTGTTCCTCGTTAAGATGCTGTCCAATGCCAGGAGGCTGCATTAATTTAGTGACTAGTCCTATTTTAACCCCTTCACAACGGGGACGCCATTTTCCATCTTTTATTTAGCTAAAACCAGACTATTTTATTCATCACAGAGGGCAGCCCGGATACAGGGGGTTAGTCGACCATTTCCACCCAGCTATAAAAGGCTTAATCTCCAATGTGCTGAATCCGCACTACTCCTAATGGGCCGTCAGATCTATGGGACAAACTTTTTTTTTTTACTTTTAATACCCCAGAGTAAGTATTGGCCTAGAGTACATCTTATGTACATTCAAGTACTACTTGTGCCCTCAGTAAGGTACTTTTGTACTCAGGGTATTGTGCGTCTTTTCATACCTTTATATAAATTACTGCGTGTGCTCCAGCAAGAAATACGGGCAGTACTCGTATGTAATATCATTTAACATTTGTACCGTAATCAGGAAGTAGGACTGTATTATTCTAGGTCCTGGTTCCCTAGTACACAATAGTACAATTCTCAGGGTAATTTTCTTCTTGGGATAAAATAAAGGGTTAGTAGAGCCCTTAGGGAGTTTCATGCCCTATGTACTGTACTGTAGAGGAAATAATACACATTTTTCTCTGTCTTGGAGCAAGTCATTCGTTGATGGGAACAGCTTTAAGTCACCCCTGAAGATGAAACCAATACATTGTTGTGAGATAGTATTCAGTTAAGAAAATCGGATTGTTGTACTTGCAGGTGGTGACGTTAATTTATACTTGCTCGTTGGTATACAGATTGTCTCGGGCAAGTGGTATATCGATCCATGATACTGTTAATGTTATCGTTACATGTATTATGCCCTGTTTCTACTCAAGCTAGAAGAAGTACATCTTTTTGCGATATATTAAGTATATCTTATGTACTGTTGAAATATTTTCTCCACTCGTACTCACATGTACTCCGTCTGCTCCGGCCATATCTAGTACATTGTTACTGGTAAGGAGACGTATTTACAGTACTTGTTTATGATTCCCTTGAGGCAATTAGTAAAGCACACAGAATAGGGCTGAAGACATCATTTACAACCAACTCGCACTTAAAAATAAACTGTGCTTGAAAAGCATCACTACAAAACAAGGTATATGTCGTATGTGCTCGAATGTAGCACCATAATAAGATTTTTTTAAATGTTAGAGTGAAGTTATATTAAGGAACATATTTTTTTACATTTTCTTACAACCACCATGTGAGTGTGACGTCACGAATAAACACAGACTCCTGTGGATGGTGGAGTTGGATGCTTGCCATATCAGCTGGTGGTCTGGTCGCATATTTGGTTATGAATATTTACTCTCTTTCATTCTCTCCTTCCTTCCCTAGTTTTATATTTGATTGTTCTTTTCTCTCTTGTTTTGTTTTATTCCCTTTCTTCTTACTCCCTGGTCTCGTTTCCACTCCCTCCCTCTCCCTCTCTTTGTTGCACGACATACTGGCGATGTTCATTCATATGGGAAGAAAATCGCTTGCTGTACACACTCATTCTTTAGGTGGTAAAAATATCATAAATGTAATGAACGCTAATTGTTCTTGGCTCCAATATTTCATTTTCAGTCATTGATCTCCACAAAACAAGTCTGTTCTTTTGTCATGATTAAAAAGAAAACTCCGAGTGTCAATTCGTGTTTATATTTCGAAAGATTTTTTCCCTGTCACGTAAATACATTTCGTTCAACACTTTGTATCCACCACAATAGTGTATCCTAGATCAATACACGGCTGGGTTTGCACTTATAGTCATTAAAACCCAAGTGTCGCCAACCTTCGTCACTTGCCCCGTCACGATACATGCTGCAGGGAAAACCTCGACAATATTATTTGTTATGCTTAATTTGTTCTTATACCTAAGGGTATTTGGCTGTACCAAATGCGTATTGTTGTTCCCGGGCGTTAAACATTATTATTTTTGCTGAATTTCAAAGTAAAGGAACACTGTATTTGGATCTCGGATTCTAAAAGAAATTATAAGATAATTTTCGGGATATATTTTCATTCAATATGTGATGTATTGCATGTAGATCGATAATTTGAACCACTTCAACGAATAGGGTATCAAGTTATTTTAAAATCACAGAATTATTAATAACTAGCAAAATTACTGGGGCTTCGCACGGGTAAGGTATATACTGTACAATCTTGACTGTTACAGTTTGTCCTTCCTGACACGGACAACCACTCTGCCTAATCGCCGTGTCGATATTTTTAATCAGGGAAGATTTTCGGTTCTTGCCCAGACCACCCGGGGGTCCGTGGTCAATAGTAATACCAAGGTGCACAACCTGGGGAACCATGTAACATGTGTGTAAAAGTTCAGGTCTCTAGCCGCTTTTGTTTGGGAGTTTTCATCATCATCATTATATAATAATTTAATTATTTAATTATTTTTTAATATTTTACTGTTTTAGTATTTAATAATTTTATTTATTATTTTTTTATTTATTTTTTTTATTTTTTTAACTAATTTACTGTATTTGCTATTTAGACTGTCATTAATTTGTTCTTGTATCTTCAGATAAGGGAATATTTCATTGCACCAGCCTTAGATTATAGGAACTACAAGTGATCATGGGCCCTTACTGCCCGGTTCACCGTCTGGCTGACAGCATACAGAGACATCGTTTTCCAGTTTAAATAAAATGGTTAATTAATGTTTTCCTAAAGAAACCATCGACAAGGGACCAGGTTTGTCCTACTCTACGAATTTTTTGCGATTTTTCCACCAAGTTTGATGAAAAACGATTGTGCCATTTCGGCTGCCCAGAACAGACACACACATAGACACACGGCTATTCCTATAGTATATCAGATGATAAAAAGTGATCGCCGGCCCTATGTGCTCGGTGAAAGTTTGAACACTCATGACAGCGTACAGCGAATGAGGGTGCGCCAAGTCCGTAGACTTGCATGGTTTTCCATCGTAAATAAAATGGTTAATTAATGCCTTCCTAAAGACACCATCGACATGGGACCAGGTTTGTTCCACTCTACGAATTTTTTGCGATTTTTCCACCAAGTTTGATGAAAAACGATTGTGCTGTTTCGGCTGCCCAGAACAGACAGACAGACAGACACGGCTTTTCCTATAGTATATTAGAAGCAGGCACTATTAGGTCAGAGTGTGTGTGTGTGTGTGTGTGTGTGTATGCGTGTGTGTGTGTGTGTGTGTGTCTCCAGTGTGGGAACAAGATATATATTCTTAAAGTTTTATCCAGGATGGATCCTCACTGTCAACTTCAGCGTCGAGTAAGCCGCCGTGCTGGAATCTCAAGTGGGTGGCTCCGCTTCATCTCACTTTATCTGGCCACCTTAATATTATTCCTATAATATACTGTAGGTTTGGGCCATCCTGGTAAAGCAGACTATAATTATTTAGTAAGTTGATTAACGTTACGATGTCGGGCTTTAATGATCATTGTGGTTAAAGTTTGGTTAGGTTGGGTTAAACCAGGTCAGGGTATATTAGTTTGGGTTAGAATGCGTTAAAGTTAGGTTAGGTAAGTTAGGTAAGGTTAGATGAGTCTGGTTACATAACCAGTTGGCCGGGTTACGTAACTTGTCAGGTTACGAAACCTGACAACCTTTAAGTATTCTTGAGTTGTTTATATTTCGATATTATATCTGTATCTTCTACCACACGTTAAGATATCGGAACACTTTAACTATATGGTCAATGGACCTATAAGTGAAAATTTAATTTTGTCTCTAATTCCAAGTGGTTACTGGTAGAGTTGTTCCTAAACACGTGATCAGGTTGAGTCCGAGTACTAAGTGCCAAGTACTTAAGAACTTAATGCGATCATTAGAATCCGATCTGATGTCCCCTGAGGTCCCCAGTTTGGCGTAAGTCAGTGCTGAGGGCAGGATGTTCACTTAAGACCTCAAAACAACTACTGTAGTTCAGGTAAGAGGCTGCCAGGGAGCGGTGTCGGGTGTCCCTACCCACATAAAACTTATTCTATATTTTTTTTATATAAGAGATATTACCTGTCTGTTGTGACGACGGATACATCGAGGCAGCACACTCGCCCCAGTTAGCTGAGTTTATAACAGTAACGACCGAGTAATGTTCTCATAATGTGAAAAGTGCATGGTAGTAAGTAATTCTTGACGCTGTTATATATTCTTAAATCTGCATATTATTATTATTATTATAATATATATATATATATATATATGCTGATAACCACCAGGAAAGAAGAAAACACGAAGTTCCCAAGCGCTTTCGTGTAATTCACATCTTCAGGGGTGAGTACAGACTAGATAGAGTAATGCAGAACAAGATGAATATATACAGAGGAGGGTGAGACCAGGTCCACAATGGTCAGGTAATGACCCTACTAATCTTTAAATGGCACACAACGGTTGGTGGTTGGGTCAGATGGGACAGTGACCCGCCCTCTCACCTGATCACAAATCTTCTTAATTACAAAGTTGTCCAGCTTGTACAAGCCGTTACTCAAATTCATGTTGAATGCTTCGGTATGTTTAATAAGACTAGATTCTATGATGTTCCTACTATCAATTGAATTACATGGTAATATTGAGGAGGCATTATCCCAGTCAATGCAATGCTTGTTATCCCTCAAATGAACAAACAGAGCATTGGATTCCTGGCCTGTCCTGACACTGTATTTGTGTTGTTTAATTCTAGTTACAAGATCTTTACCTGTCTGGCCTAAGTAAAACATATTACATTCCTTGCAAGGAACTTTATAAATGCAACCAATTGTGTTGTTGGGGGAGTTCTTGATTAACATTTGTTTAACAGTGCCTGTCAGGACAGGCCAGGAATCCAATGCTCTGTTTGTTCATTTGAGGGATAACAAGCATTGCATTGACTGGGATAATGCCTCCTCAATATTACCATGTAATTCAATTGATAGTAGGAACATCATAGAATCTAGTCTTATTAAACATACCGAAGCATTCAACATGAATTTGAGTAACGGCTTGTACAAGCTGGACAACTTTGTAATTAAGAAGATTTGTGATCAGGTGAGAGGGCAGGTCACTGTCCCATCTGACCCAACCACCAACCGTTGTGTGCCATTTAAAGATTAGTAGGGTCATTACCTGACCATTGTGGACCTGGTCTCACCCTCCTCTGTATATATTCATCTTGTTCTGCATTACTCTATCTAGTCTGTACTCACCCCTGAAGATGTGAATTACACGAAAGCGCTTGGGAACTTCGTGTTTTCTTCTTTCCTGGTGGTTATCAGCATATACCTAGATCACGCGCACCTACAGTGATTTACTTGCATATATATATATATATATATATATATATATATATATATATATATATATATATATATATATATATATATATATTGATAAAATCACACAGGGAAAAGGGAAACAATGGAGCGCCTTAGCTTTCGTCTTTATTCAAGGCATCTTGAATATAGACGAAAGCTAAGGTGCTCCATTGTTTCCCTTTCCCTCGTGTGATTTTATCAAGACTTATCTTATCCACGTTTTCTTTGTGGATCTAAATGATATATATATATATATATATATATATATATATATATATATATATATATATATATATATATATATATATATATGCAAGTAAATCACTGTAGGTGCGCGTGATCTAGGTATATGCTGATAACCACCAGGAAAGAAGAAAACACGAAGTTCCCAAGCGCTTTCGTGTAATTACACGAAAGCGCTTGGGAACTTCGTGTTTTCTTCTTTCCTGGTGGTTATCAGCATATATATATATATATATATATATATATATATATATATATATATATATATATATATATATATATATATATATATATATATATATATATATACAGTATATATACACAGTATATATAACCGGTCAGAATTCTACCTATTGGCCTATTGGGGTTTTTGAGTTATAGTGGATGGTAATGCAGCGGAAGCGCCCCTCAGAAAATACCGAACCAGCACAAACACAATTAATACAAGTATTTTCCGTGATCGTGGAATAGCGCTGTTAAAAGATAACACTTCTATTCCTTCTAACACTACAGACGGAATCAATAATTGTACACAAGCACTAGAGTAATTCTTAGCGTAGCTTACAACACTACAATGGGAAACAAAAGTTGTACATGACATCAACAAAATTATTAAAATATATTAATTGCATCCGAAATGAACTAATAGTGTAGCAGTACTACATACACCAGAACGAGGAACTCATCTGAAACAATTCCTTCATACATCCTACATCACTTAATAGCATATAAAACATTAAAAAATATTACTTGCACATATGAAAATGCCTTAAGTGCATCCGACAAAATTATTACAATCCTTGAGGAATAAAAATCCTGATTTATTCATACTGTACTACACAAGAACATGGATCACTCATAGCTTGTCTGGAATGACCCACAAAATACTATAATCCTAACTGTCTTAACTATACAGAACCCGAAGGTTGTAACTACAAACCTGCCAAATGGCAGGCATTTACAAGAAAATGAGAAAATCACCCAAGCTGGTGATTACTCTTTCTAGGTTCAGGAGTCATTAGTGCATTTCTCCACCAATACCTGTAACATACTTCACACATATGTTCAGATTACACCCGTACTTTAAGGTGCTACAGCATTAACCAATTCTTGAAGAGGAACTCCTACTGTATGTCACACGTGTGCAATCAACCATAAGGACGTTGATTTCACACCTGGACTTGGCTACTTTAATCACATACACCCGATACAGGGGAGATGAATGTCTATGTAACCACAAGAATTGCAGGTCTCAGAGTGTGACCCTTCCTTCACTCAGTCTGCACTCATTTGGCTTACTCCCAGTACTTCATGGACAGGAATTGAGCGACTGTCGGCCCAGCCTAGTTAACCCAGCTCAGAGTACAATCAGGTGAACCGTGCCCAGCTGGGGGAGGGGTTCTATTTTCCCTTTAGCAAAATTTTTCACTGACTGACTGAGGAGATGTGTGTGTTGTTCTTGTGGTGCTGTATGAACCTAGGTGGGGAGATTCTATGAAGCAGTTCGACCATATCCAAGCTCTGCGATCAGTCACGGTCGTTTGGTAACTAGGGACACCTGTCTGCTCGCCGGCCGAGTGGGTATCCAACCCGTGAGTAGCCAGCTATATCTTCCAAACCACCATCACCACCAACCATGTGGGGTCTCGTGACCCTGCAAAAGGAGTACTTTGTTAGCTACTGTTAAATCTTTGCAATACCGATGAACACCCGGGAAGGGACGAAGCCACGTGGTCGCTTTCCTCGTGGAACACGTATTTCGACGTCCGTCTAGGTCACTGACCGTGACTTACTGCGGCCCAGTCAACGGCCAACGCCAACACACCTCAGGGCGCTCGCCTACCCCCTCATGACGTCATCAATTCGCTTATTTCTATTAGTTATCTTCGGACACGTAACATATTTTGAACTGGGAAACTATCCACCATAGCTTTAAATTTTATATTTGTCCCTTAACTTCATAAATTGTGTCTACAATAATTAGATAAAGTACAATTTCTATAGGCCTAGTTCAAAATGCTTCCACCCCCTGACTGAGGGCGTTGTTTGGAGGCTTTGTTTTAACTCGCCACGAGGCATGCGTGTTTAAGAACATAAGAACATAAGAATGGAGGAAACTGCAGCGGGCCTATTGGCCCATACTGGGCAGTCCCGTTTACACCCAACCCCTATTGCTCATATGAGCATCCAACCTATGTTTGAAGCTATTCAGCGTATTCGAGTTAATGATGATATTTGGTAACTTGTTCCATTCATCCACTACTCTGTTTCCAAACCAGTGTTTACCTATTTCACGCCTAAATCTAAATTTGTCTAATTTAAAACCATTGTTACGAGTTCGCTCCTGGTTGGATAGTTTGAGTACCTTTGTAATGTCCCCTTTGTTTAGCCCTGCCTTCCACTTATACACCTCTATCAGGTCGCCCCTCGCTCTACGTCTCTCAAGGGAGTGCAAATTAAGATGCTTTAATCTGTCTCTATACTCAAGGTTCCTAATGCCCGGGATTAGTCTTGTCATTCTCCTCTGAATTCTTTCCAAGGATTCTACATCCATTCTGTAATACGGTGACCAGAACTGAATTGCGTAATCCAGGTGTGGTCTCACAAGAGCAATATACAGTTTTAGGATAACCTCCCTAGTCTTGTAACTAACACTCCTTTGTATGAACCCAAGTACTTTATTAGCCTTATTACGAGCAAAAACACATTGTTTACTTGGCTTAAGGTTCCTACTTATCATTACTCCTAAATCTCTCTCGCAGTCGGATTTCTCTATGGCATCGTTGTTCATCTGGTATCTGGTTTCCCTGTTTACATCTCCTATACTGAGTACTTTACATTTGTCGACGTTGAATTTCATCTGCCATTTTTCAGACCATTCGAAAAATTTGTTTAGATCTTCCTGTAGTTTTGCCGAGTCCTCGTCAGATTTGATAACACGTCCTATTTTAGTGTCATCAGCAAATTTACTTATGTTGCTGTCTATGCCGATATCTATGTCGTTTATGTATATAATAAACAATAATGGTCCAAGTACTGAGCCTTGGGGAACTCCACTTGTGACGTTGCTCCAATGGGACTTAGTGCCGTTAATGCTCACTCGCTGTTTCCTGTCCTGTAACCACACCCTAATCCATTTAAGGATGTCACCTTTGATGCCATGAGCTTCTACCTTTCTAATTAGTCTTTCGTGGGGGACTCTGTCGAAGGCTTTACTAAAGTCCAGATATACCACATCATAATTGTGCCCCTCGTCCACCGATTCGAAAACTGATGAAAAGAATGTTAATAGATTAGTTAGGCAAGAACGTCCGCTTGTGAAGCCATGCTGGGAATCATTGATCAATCTGTGCTTCTCCAGGTGATTTCGAATAGAGTTTGAAATGATTGCTTCCAGTAATTTGCCTACTATGGATGTTAGACTGATTGGGCGGTAGTTAGAGGATAGTGATCTATCCCCCTTCTTGAAAATCGGTATTACATTCGCTATCCTCCAGGATTCTGGTACTACACCTGTTTTTAATGACATGTTAAACAACTTTGCTAAGGGCATACTAAGCTCTTCCTTACATTCCTTTAATACTCTGGCAAATATCGCATCTGGACCAGGTGACTTATTAGGCTTTAATTTGTCTATTTGCTTACTAACATCGTTACTAGTCATTAGTATCTCACTTAATTTGTTTTCTTCACTATCTCTGAATAGAGTCGGTGCCTCGGGTATCATGTTTAAATTTTCGGTGGTGAAAACTGTTGAAAAATATTTATTCAAATTATTGCTCATTTCTCCGTCGTTATCAGTGAGCTCGCCGGAGTCTGACCGTATTGGTCCAATCTTTTCTCTTGTTTTAGTTTGATACATTTGGTAGAATCCTTTGGGGTTTGTCTTCGCCTCCCTTGCTATCCTTACCTCATTATTCCTCTTTGCTTTCCTTATCTCGGTTTTAACCCTACTCGCCAATACCCTATAATAGTCCCGGAGGTGAATTTCGCCACGATTTATCCTTCTACCTATAGCCTTCCTTTGGCCAATGATGTTCTTTAAATAATTATTTATCCATTTAGGGGTCATTGTTGTCTGATCTGAGTTTTTTGTATGGTATGTTCTGCCTTTGTGCATTAAGTAACTCACTATTTAAATTGTCGTGGAACTCGGCAATCTCAGATCTCGTTATCAGGTCCGTGTCAGCTGTCAGGTTCACGGCCAAGCGCGACACCCCCTCTCTCAGCTGCCTCTTTAAGCTGTCAAAGTTTGCCCTTCTGAAATCTTGTACTTTAGTGGAGTTTTCCTTACGTCTGTCCTGAAAATCTAACTGGAATCGAATTTCTTTGTGATCACTGTTTGCAAGTTCGTTCCCTACCTCGACATTGCAAATGAGGTTTTCTCTGTTTGACAGAACTAAATCCAGTACATTATTACCCCGTGTGGGTTTGGATATACAGTATGTTGACTTAGGAAACAGTCCTCGATCGTCTCGAGAAAATCCTCTGATTCTGAGTTGCCCGTGTGGTCAGTCCATACTATTTGGCCAAGGTTAAAGTCGCCTACTATACAGACTTTGTTGTGTATGGAAGCCCTGCACATTTCATCCCAGATAAGTCTCTCATTGACGCTATCAAGATTGGGGGGTCTATATATTACTCCTGTGATTAATTTTTCCCGACCGTCGCTTAATTCTATCCAAATTGTTTCTGTATTCCTCTCAGTTTTTATTTCCTTATTTATTTCACACTTCAGATTATCCCTAACATAGATTGCTACTCCGCCTCCTTTCCTGGACTGCCTGGCCTACTTATGTTTCCCTGTTCGGCAGCTCGGTCAATATTGTTCTAAAATATCACATTAAAACCACTGAATATATATATATATATATATATATATATATATATATATATATATATATATATATATATATATATATATATATATATATATATATAAGTGAAATACATATAATTTAGAAATATTTATGTACAATTGCCAGAATTTTGTGTACGAGTATATTACACATGTATTTTTCCCAGCCTTTCTATTCACTAGTTTAAGTTTATTTTTCCCTGACAATTCGGGCAAACTTTCATACGATATTTTACCGGTAATTGAGTGCTGGCAAAATACACTATGCTGGGTTTCACCACAGTGGGCAGCCTCTACCACCCCCCCACCACGACCTAACCTCCCTCGGCCTCCCACACGAGAATCTTGCGTGCTGACAACCAGTCTAGATTTATTGTAGCGGTGCGATGTTTTTTCCCGAAGAAAATAATTGTAAAATATTTCTTGAAGACACTTGGAGCAAACATGAGAGACGCAAGGCAGGTGTTACACGGGGATCATGGGCCCAGGACCTTTAAGTGTTTCTAAGATAAATATTCCTGGGAGATGAAGGAGTAAGGATTCAACTACCGGCAAAACTTATATTAAAGAAAACGAGACTAAGGTATCGAATATTTTCCAAAGATTTTTGCCATTAATTCTAACTGTTGTTCGGTATATGTATCTAGTTAAGACAAATGCCTTGCCCTTACTACAGTGACATCTTCTTCTGTCGGAATGTAATAATGTTACAATAAATTTTGGCGAAGAAATCTTTGTAGGGAAATACAGGAGACGGCAAGTGTTTTATCTGGAGTCCTGTTGTTTTGAAATATTTTGCTCAGGTTTTATCGATAATTTTATTGTGTGTGTGTGTGTGTGTGTGTGTGTGTGTGTGTGTGTTAAAACTATGACATAGAGAGAGCTGTTATCAGGGCCTCACAAATCCCTCTCATTATTAAATACCATCTTATGTTCCTGAACTGGCCCTTTAACCGTTGATTCTTTCTGGGTTAATGGGGCTGGAGCATGTAAGAGTATATAGGGTTGTAGCGAAACCCAACTGTCTGTTCTGTATTTATTGAGAAACTATCTCATATACAGTTCTAAGTGTATATCGCCATAAGTTAATCACTGTAGCTATGAGTGTTAAAATGAGGATGGAGGCTATATTAAATATCTCTTCTAAATACGTCCGGTTGGTGTGAGGTGTTGAGTGACAATCCCTGAAATACCCGTCTTCCCTCAAAAGAAGACGGAACCATCCACGATGGCTCTCAATAACGTCTTCCTTTCGTCAAGGATATCAAACTACTGCCGCAAGAGGTGGCCAGAGAGCCGGCTACTTAATGCCTTAGCTCAGCACTAAGTGACACCACTTCCCATGGGCACACCTTATCACGTGCTCTAAACATGCTACATCATAGCTAGTGGAAAGTTACAGAGGGTGATAGAGGATATAAATCGAATGTAATTAACCCATTTATATAAATACTTCTGTCTATTACATCGCTCGGTCACACCATCCAAGCTCCGCGAGGAATAAACTAAACTCCCAGAAAAACCCTATGCATAAACATGCATATGTGTGAACACTAAACTGGGGAAGCTGACACCTGTGGTTGAACAACTACTCAAGCCCTAGTCTGCAATGCCTTATGGAGAGTATATTATGTACAATGGCAAAATTGGATGATTCTGATTTAAAAGACAAAAATATTACTGTACTATATAACTATCACAATTGTAGTTTGTAAAGCTGTGTCTATGACATCATTAAAATTACTAACATTATTAACATAATTATAAAACTATCCTATTTGTAGTTTTGAAAATTATCAACATTATCATTCTTCCAGGGAAAAAAAAATGTCCGCATTTTCTAGGTCTAAGGCAGTGGTTCTCAACCTGGGGGCCATGGCCACCAAGGGAGCCACGGCAATAATTTAGGGGAGCCACGGCGAGCTGTTATAAATTGTACGTTTCCAAATAATGTTGGGAATGTGAATTAAACAAAACTTGTATTTTGACTTGGCAGAAGAGAATTTTCATTCTTTTTTTGTCATTTTGTTTAATTATAACGACAATACAATTTTAGTATTTACATACTCTGGTGCTAATATTCTTTTATTTTTTATGGATTATTTAAGATTTCACAGGTCCAGTCCCTGTCTGTGTGACAGGCGCTGGACGGAGCTGCTGAACTGACTTGTTCAGTACTTGTCCGTGTGTCATCCCTTTGCAAGTGGTGATAGGACCGAATGATCTCAGTCTGGCCTGGGATACCATCACGAAAACAGTGGAGTGTATTGTGTTTGAGCTTGACTTAAGCATAATATACTCCGTAATTGGTGTTACTTATTTTGTTTCATAATTCATGAGGTCGCTGCTTTACGTGGGTGAAATATTTGTACACTTTCTTTATTAATTATTTCCTTATTTATGGTGCCATTGTTGTTCATACTCATTATTTACTTATATAATCCTACCTTTTTTAGTGCTAAATTGGTATTACTCACTATTCTTCTCATTCTTCCAAGTTGGGCAGTGCTTGTCAAAGGAGGCGTGTTCTTGCTTACAGGATGTACACTTCAGCTTGCTAGCTTGAGTGTGAATGTTTACCTGTGTGCATGTTTGTGTATGACTGTATGTGTGCTTTATGTGTGAGTGCATGGGCGTGTTATGTATGTGAATGTGTGTGTGTGTTTGCCATTCTAACTCTTGTCCTATTTATCTGTCCTTCTTTATCATTCTTTAGTCTTTATCACTTGTCTGTTTGTCTGTTCTGGGAGAAAAATGAAGGAGGCCACAAGGATGTTGAGAATTCCTCAAGGGGGGAATGGGGTGAAAAAGGTTGAGAACCACTGGTCTGAGGTTTGAAAAATTATTTAGATACAAACCAAAAAAAAATAATAACCTTGTCCATCCATTTACAGTAAATTGATATAAATTATATTTAAAATAATTAAAGTATCAATAACTGAACAGGTGGAAAATAAATACTGGAAATTATATTACATCAGTATATATTAAAATAAGTAAGGCACTCATAAAAATTGATATAACCTACACGATGTCTATCTGTATACAGTTAATGTTGACGCAATCCCATAGACTTGCGAGTGTCATTCAGAGGAGACACAGCTGATGCTAAGGTCGGTGACTGGATCAATGTCCACGAAAATCCTGAGTACAGCAACCTGCTGCTCCCTATCAGTGAACTCAAGGACTCTGGGGTTCACTGGGTACACTAGTGCATCCACCACACCATACCTCAGAATGCTGAGACCATCTCTCGTGGTCGGAGATGTGTCATCACTAGGGGAGTGCTGGGGTGCTGGTAACTGAGGGTTACTCACGCCATATGAAAGAATTTTGTTGACAAGATGTTGATTGATGAGTAGTCACAGCAACTGTAGTCACGTCCTGTCACGCCCTGTGACAGTGAACGAATCATTTGCAGAAGCTAGTGTTCACTTCATCTTACAGGATTGTTGCCATAATTCATCAACTATCAATAATGCATTAATGGTTATTGAGAAAAAGAAACTTGTACATCTCTTTGGATGACAAAATAAAAATCACTCAACGTATAACATCTCACTGCGGGATATTATAATGCACTTTGGAATAATATAACACGTTACTGTTTTTGTTTTTTCTGTTTTCGTAAAACACTTATGACTTGTTATGTAAAATGCATATATAAACCGGAATGTTGCTATCCATTGCTGATTTCTTTAGTTGTTGTAACAGATGTAACAGTAGCATAACGGTTTCTTTGTATATGGGTCCGTAGAACCGCTGCCACCTATGTAACAGTTTCTTCTTATACACCAGTAAAAGGTTTCTATACCGTTCCACTGTGTATTTCCCTAGGTTAATCACTGTAAATTATCTCAATGTAGCTATTGAGATGTTAACATGACATTTAAAATAAGGACGGAGGCTATATTAAATAGCTCTGCTAAGTACGTCATGTCGATGAAATAGTTGAGTGAGAATGAGTAAGGGACCCATGGAGGGAAGACGGTAATATACGTCCTCCCTCGAGGGAAGACAGAACCATCCACGATGGCTCTCAATAGCGTCTTCCTCTAGTGAGTGATAACGAACTACTGCCGCAAGAGGTGGCCAAAGAGCCGGCTACTTAATGCCTTAGCTCAGCACTAAGTAATGCGACTTCCCATGGGCACACCTTACCACGTGCTCTAAGCATGCTACCTCATAGCTAGTGGAGAGTTGCAGAGGGTGATAGAGTATATAAATCAAATGTAATAAACCCATTTATATAAATACTTCTGCCTATAAGACAGGGGCTATTACATTCAATTATTTTCCTACCACTGCCCTCAAAATATGCCCCTAAATTCGAAATAACGTTACTAGCAGATCCTTACCCTATCCCCCACCCACCTTCCCTGTCACACACACTACTTACCCCCCCCCCCCCTCTCACGCACTACTTTCCTTCCTTCCCTCACACACACTACCTCCCTTACCCCCTCTCACAAACTACATTCCTCCCTTCCTTCTCACACACTATCCCCCTTCCTTCTTCTCAGACACTACCCCCTCCCTCTCACATACTACCTCCCTTTCTTCCCTCTTACACACGACCTCCCTTTCCTCCCTCTCACCCACTACTTTCCTTCCTTCCCTGTCACACACTCCCTCCCTCCCTTCCCTCCCACTCACACACTACCCCCGTTCCTCCCTCTCACACACTTCCCCATTAACCATCCATCACTCTCACCTTGCCACGTACCGAACCTCCTCCTATTAGCCTTATCTCACACTCAGTGCACATAAAGAATGGTAATCATCTTCTATCACCCATGATACTGCTGGTGAACAACTCTGACTGACAATCAGAGTAGGTCGTATCAAACCGTGTAGCAGTAAAGTGAGGCATAACGCTGTGTTTTTATCCATTCTCAAGCAAAGTGGGGTGGTGGAGTATTCTTCACGAGAGTGGAAGGACAAAAGACAGGATTAGAAAGGAAAAATTAAAGAAAGTTGTTGATGCAGTGGTGTTTGTGGTTAGGATGAGAGGTAGACGTGCTGGTAAGCTTGGTGGCAAGATGGAAGAACTGGGCATGTGATGGAAGGACGAGGAGGTTCCAAGCATGGGTTAGATTATGTTGATGAAGAAAGTAAGAGGTGAGTGATAGGAGGGGGTGTTAATGAAGTGGGGGGGGGGTAGGTTCTCCTTAGTTTGGAAAGGGGTTAAGGGGTGGGCGAATCCACCCGGATTTGTAACTTGTGATAATTGGTAGAAAGCTACAGTAGTCGGACAGATAACGTAATTGTAGGTTATGTATCTAAGCTACTGTGCCGAGTAGCATTTATATATGTAATAAAGTGGCACACTGCACGTGTTATGTGGCAACATTGCCCCGAGGCTGCCATGTGGCAAGGCAGTCTCAGTCTGACTCTGTGGGCCGTGCATGGCACAAGCTAGTCACCACTTGTATTTCTCCTATCCGTTAATAAATGGACTTCAGTGTTACCCGGTGTTTCCCTACCCATCACTGCCTTCTTCAGGGAACACTTGGAACCTTCAGTAATAATCAATGGAGGGAAGTAAAGAACGTTGAAGGAATGGCAGGGGAGGGGAGAGGAGGATTGAAGTGTTAAGTATTAAATGGCTATGGTAGAAACATGAGAGGGGGCCGAGGCGGGATAAGGGGAATAGTGTTGTAAATTAAGTTATTACCTAGAGGTGATTTAACGGTCCATTAGGCACTGTCTACCCCACACTGCCAGGTGAGGTGGGAGCTGGTGATCATACGTGTCATAACATTTACCGCTTCGTTGACTCCTCACTTATCACCCAGTTTTACTTTTGGCTATTTAGGTTCTGTATCACTTTTTTATATATGCGGACGTATAAAAAAACAATTCACTTAATTTTAAATAAACTTCTGTTACTCAGCATTTTACGGGATATGTTATGGAATCGCGCTCGTCGCCTCAGGTCGTCGTGACTTGAAACTTGGCAGTGGATGTCGCTACTCCCAAGAGCTTGGATCAGTTTGATTTTAAGCATGATCTGTTTGTCTAGACCAGCGGATTGATGTGTTCCGGGATATAACACATTAGTGAATGCATTTACGCTGTCTGGCTAGTCTCGAAATTACTTACTGCCTCTCTTATGAAATTATGTTCCACTTCTCAGGTCTTACATCAATAATATTGTGACATACCTGAGTGTGTGTTGTGCATTTTCTGTGCTGTATGTTGGAGGTGAATGACCAAGGACATTGTTGGACATTTTCCCCTGAGACTTGCTGCCGTTGTGTAAGTCTTAGTAGGAGTCTTGACCACCATGACAGCTGAGGGACACCTTTGGACACCTCATGCTTATGACAGGGATATAAATCTCCAAACCAACATGAAGGTATAATAACACTGTTGACACATTCTGCTTAACGAGCCTCATTACCGTCACGTAAAGTCCTGAGTAACATGAATGTTCAGGGAAGTCTTTGTCGTCGTTCTACTTATTACCTAAAAATGTTCCCTTATTTCTTCTGATGTTCACAGGATGAGGATGTACTGTACAACGGTGTTCAGTAGCCTCCTCGCCTGTATATTCGGTTCATCGTGTTCTTTGTTGTAGTTACAGAGGAATTTTTGTGTCAGGCGTCGCACTGTTCAGTGTGTTGCACCGTTTTTGCCATAGAAAGTTATTGTGTGAAACTCTACCCAGCACTGCATTTTTAATGTTCTAATTTATCTTTAATGTGTTGCATGAGCCACTTTTATGGTCTATATTACTTGTACTTTCCGTGCGAGTTTTTTGTATAACAGTATTGAAAATGATTATTCATCGTACATTAATAATAATGATACTGATAATAAAACTAATTGTATTGATGATCATGAGTAATTATTATACTAATGCTACTACTAATAATAAAGCAGTAATAATATGAATGATTAAAACAATTATATGAAAATGACAATAATAATAATTAAATAAAAAACACTAATAATGATAATTTCCTTCTCGTCTCGACAGTTAACGTGTTCTAAGGTGTGTCACAGCAGCAGGTGAAGGAGCACCAACTCGTTAATTGGAGATTTTTTCATTAATATTTTCGCATTCGGTGACCTTGCTATCATCCTAGTGCAGCTGTAGACTCGCTCTTGTTTCCTTAAGGGCTGATGTGCGTTTGGTCGCGTCTGGTCATTTATTTGAGCATTTCCTGCTACCCGGCTGGTCGTGAAGTCTCTTAGCCTACAGGTGAGGAGGGAGATTCACAGTCGTGGTTGGTATTGTCTATCCGTCAAGTTTGTCCAGAATACATGTTAGAACTACAGTGTTTAACAGGTCATCATGAAGTTTTGTGTGCTTTTGCGTTTTGACGAGACGAGGTACAGAGCGATTACCAATTTGCTTCTTCTGTTTAAACTTACAGTATGTTCTTCATTATGTGATTTTTGTGATTATTCCCGTTTTTGCTTAGGCGATTTTTTTTTATTCCCTGTATTTGTTCACAATTGAAAAAAGTATCTTTAGTTATCTCTTGTTATTTCTAATTATTTTTATTTAGCACTTGTTTTTTCTAGTTATCTTTATTTATATCTTGGTATTTCTAGTTATATTTATTATGGGTTCAGTTGTTGCACATACAGCAAATGTAGCCGATCATGTCTTTCACCTCAGCCTCATTTGTTGCTGTTTGAGTTTTGCTGAATTCGTGGTTTACTATCAATTCTTAACTAGCTAGTTTGACACCACTCATTTCTCTGAACACATTACAAACAACAATCATTTTATGGTAAATAATTTCCCATTGTGCCACATATTGCTTTCTTCTTGTGTCTCTAATAATACCTCCTCGCTCTTCGAAGCCCGGTTCATGGTTTGCGCTAAACATATGTCACCTGGTACTGCTAAGAACAATGTAGAACTACGCTTAAAAACAAATTAACCACACCTGAAGTGCTTACATACGTGTGGAGCAATTTCCGGTAGTCAGTGCATTTATTTGAGGTATAGAGAAGCCCATCTTAAGTAATTGGCCCTTTCAAATGCGTCAACCAAAGACAAGGCAGACTGTGCACTCTGTAGATGGAGATCCAAATTTCCCTCTCTGACACTGGATCTTTAGCAATAGACATTCTTTCATTGAAGGTATACCAGTAAGAGAATGTTTCATATTCTGATCTGTGCTTTGTTCTGAATATCTTAAAATCTAAAAGAGATGACTGGAACATTGATCAAAAACCACTAATCTTCCTTTATCCTTTGTTCTTTCTGAAATGTTAAGCTTTAGATTCTGTCTCTTTCACACTTTTTAAAAATGACACCAATTTGATAGCTAAGGTTTTATCCTACTTAAAGGTCAAAAATCATAATTTAGATATAGTTATTGAGCAGTCAATAAAGTAAAATTAACCAGAAATTGGGAGGTGTGAAGTGTACTACATTTCCACACATTACGCCATAATTCACAAAAAAAAAAAAAAAAAAAAAAAAATTTCACCATGATACCATTTCAATGAAACTTCACCTACTGGTATATTTCTTATGTAGGACATGTTAAATAAATCCTGCATTAAATATACTGACATTGTAACTTTATTGTATCAACTGCCATGATAGAATTTTGACATTTTCTTCAATCTCTCGCCTCCTCTGAGGATATCCTATTTACAATAATATTCAGAACCCGTAACCGTAATTTAGACTACGCCTTTTCATAGAAAATAACCTAGTTTAACAGAGCAATAACCTGCTTCCTTATTTACAAATACTGGAAGGAACAGGTTCTTGCTACAGTAATTTTCAATTCAAGTAAAACTGAACAAGAATTCGTTCGATACAATGGTTTGATAACCAGGGAATTTTATATGTGGGATCTGCAAACATCAGGGACGATCGTTTAGAACAAGACAATTAATTACTCACCTAACCAATTCATTGAGTCATCACAACCTTCGGCCACGAGCGTGACCACCTTACCAGGCTCCTCATTCTCTCACTGTCCGTGCCTCTTACAGTCCTTCTTTGCTAAACAAAAACTATCTCCGGAAATTAAGTCAGAGGAACTCCTGTGTCTCTAGAATGGCAGGCTGCTGTACCCTTACAGTTAGTTAAACTTTATTTATCTATTTTTTAAATTAATTGATGCATGTTGTTTCATAACCACATTTAACTTCGTCGCTCAACTTTTCTCCAGTCACGATTGCCGACACTACCACTACCATCAGGACCACTACCACTACCATCAGCACCACTACCTACCACTACCATCACCACACACTACCATCACCACCACTACTATCACCAACACAACTACTACCATTACCACCTGCTACAACTTTTTTTCTTCTTTTTTTTCAATGGCCTCCATCCTCCCCTTTCGCCATACCTTCGCCACCATTTTATTACCTTAAAATTTAATATCCTAATACATAAGTAGCTATCTTAGCTGTGTTGAGAGTTGAGCCACAGATCTATGAGGCATTCAGTGACTATTGCCTCATAGTCAATATCTGCAACTGTTGTCGGATTTGGGGCCGATGCTTTCGTTCCCCTGAGACAGAGCAAAGCCGACCTAAGGAGAGAGAAGGACAGTCGACATCTCATCCAGGCTGTAGCATCAAAGGTAATATCCTTAAATGGATTAGGGAATGGTTAAGGGACAGGAAACAGCGAGTGAGCATGAACGGCACTAAATTGCATTGGAGCAACGTCACTAGTGGAGTTCCCCAAGGCTCAGTACTTGGACCATTATTATTTATTATATACATAAACGACATAGATATCGGCATAGACAGCAACATAAGTAAATTTGCTGATGGCACTAAAATAGGACATGTAATTAAATCTGAGGAGGACTCTGCAAAACTACAGGAAGATCTAAACAAATTTGTCGAATGGTCAGAAAAATGGCAGATGAAATTCAATGTGGACAAATGTAAAGTACTCAGTATAGGAGATATAAACAGGAAAACCAGTTACCAGATGAACAACGATGCCATTGTGGAATCCGACTGCGAGAGAGATTTAGGAGTAATGATAAGTAGGAATCTTAAGCCAAGTAAACAATGTGTTTTTGCTCGTAACAAAGCTAATAAAGTACTTGGGTTCATACAAAGGAGTGTTAGTTGCAAGACTAGCAAGGTCATCTTAAAATTATATCTAGCGCTTGTGAGACCTCACCTGGATTACGCAGTTCAGTTCTGGTCACCGTATTACAAAAAGGATATAGAATCCTTGGAAAGAATCCAGAGGAGAATGACAAGACTGATCCCGGGCATTAGGAACCTTGAATACAGAGACAGGTTAAATCATCTTAATTTGCACGCCCTCGAGAGACGTAGATTGAGGGGCGACATGATAGAGGTGTATAAATGGAAGTCAGGGTTAAACAAAGGGGACATTACAAAGGCACTCAAACTATCCAACCAGGAGCGAACTCGTAACAATGGTTTTAAATTAGACAAATTTATATTTCGGCATGAAATAGGTAACACACTGGTTTGGAAACAGAGTAGTGGATGAATGGAACAAGTTACCACATATCATCATTAAATCGAATATGCTGGATAGCTTCAAACATAGGTTGGCTGCATATATGAGCAATAGGGGTTGGGTATAAACGGGACTGCCCAGTATGGGTCAATAGGCCTGCTGCAGTTTCCTCCATTCTTATGTTCTTATGTTCTTATAACTTCTGGGCTGCTGCTTCTGTTCAGATAGCACCTCTGCAAACCTGGCGTAGAAGCATCTTGCACTTGGTCTCATCCCACCAGAGGATGTGAACACTAGAGGAGCGATGCTGCCTTGATCAGCATTCTGAATTCTCTCCCCGTATGCCCTTATCTTGCAGTTCTCGTTCCTCTTGTGTGCAGCATGGAGAGCTAAGTTACAGTGATTTGCGACCATGGGATAAGAAATCCTGATGTCGAAGAAGGCTCGCTGTCCCCTCATCCAGAATCCTCGAGCACTGACATCAATACGGGCTTCGTTGGATGTGTTTGAAGTCTTATGTTGGAAATTCTCACCGTCCAATGGAAGGAGGGTCGGCTCTTCCCTAACATCATGGCAGATTTCCTTCAACATATTTGCTGTGAGATCCCTTACTTCGTCAAGCCTCATGCATATGAAGCCCCCTTTCTTGCACACCATGGCGTGATCGACTTCATAGGAAATGCCACACACACATTGGGAGGGCAAACCTTATACTGGCCTACCATACCTTAGAGCATTGGCATCTGTAAATTCTTGTTTATTGAGACTGAAACCATTTGCCCTTATTGGTAACATAGTAAATCAGTTCGAGGCGCCCATCTCCTGCGCTATAGATACTTTTTTTTCTCCAAATTCTCTGGTACTTGCAGCAACAGTTGCTGCAGCTTATCACTTTGGCCGTGCTGTCGTTCTGTCGTAATGGACATTTAAATCTTGTTTACTTCACTGGTATCCACCTTCCCTGTTGCGTTCTGAGCTATTATGTGGTCCATGAGGGCTGCCGTGAGCTTAACTGAGTTTTGATGATCGGTGGCAGCAATCTGCTCTGGATTGGACAATCCCATTTCTCCCAGTCTCGGTGGTAGTACAAGGAGTGTCTTTCTGCTGGGGTTAAATGAGGGTGTTTCACTAATTTGGGAAGGAAATTGACGCTGATGGCTTCTGCCAGAGGGTGGAGGAGGGGGTCCGATATCAGGGATAGTGAGCATTAGGTAGTTCCAGCGATGTTTGACTCCTTGGGTGAATGCCACAAAAGCCGCATGTGGCTCTGTGTTAGCAATCTCAGAGAGAGCTTGGATTTCTCTAACCCACTCATTCACCTTTTCCGTTACATACTCGGTCTTGAAGTCCGTCGTGCCGATTACTGCGCCTAGGTGTCTTTGGCCATCCTTTGTTATTTTGACCTCACTTCCACCGAACACCTCCATTGCCCGTTCATAATGTTCTGGCTTCACAATAAGGAAGGACTTGCTGGCGTTTGGGTGGTACCCTATTTGTGGGCCTCGTGATGTTACCATGTCCCACCACTTTTTGATGTCCTCCACTTTTCCTGCTCCTGTAAGGTCATCAGCGTACGCCAGTTACTTCACCTCAGTTGTTTCAAATTTTATTGTGTGTTGGAGCACGGGTAGGCCTATTGCGTACATTTCCATTGCAACAAGGTCCGCCTTCTTTGTTCCTTCGGTTGACTGTATGTTGGTATCAGCTCTTAGAGCCTTTTTGTTTACTATATAGGAGTTTTCAATATACATTGCAAAGCTTGGACACTTTATCTTGATGTTGTGCAGTGCGGCCTTGCCTTTAAGAATGTTGAATGCGCTAGAATTGTCCACCAGGAGAACGGCCTCACAATCACGCTGCTCAAATATCGTTCTCATGGCGTGAATGGCAGCTTCCCTTCCAGCCTGGTGGCCAGCACAAAATTGCAGGTTCCCTGCTGCTGCCCTGACATCATCCTTTACCACCTCCGTTATGCATTTTCCGATGATCCGCCTCAGCACATTCCCCACCCCTATAGACCTACATCCTGGACTCTTATCCAAGGGAATGAGGCGGCAGGCCGTCAGAGAAGGGAGGTGTTGGCAGAAGGAGGACGCCAGCTTCCTTGCAAGGACCGGCAATGGCAGTGCAGAGATCACTTGCTATGGGGCCAAACTTGTTAGTGCTGAGGATGATTCTCCAACCGTTTGCATCCAAACCTGAAGGGCCGGCACCTCCTCGAGTCTAAATGTGCCTTTTTCAACACCATCCCTCCTGTTATTTTCTCGAACAGGACAGCATTTAGTGGGATATAGTCACCCTGGAACCCGATGCCTTCGTCTTCGCTTGCAGAGGGATGTTTTTCTTTCAGTTGTTTCAATGTCTCTCTGTTTATTGGCAGAACCTCACCGGAGGATTCCTCTGTGAGAGATCTTACCGCCAATGACACTTTTCCCACACACATTTTGTTTCCAAACTTTTTTGCAACGTCATTGGTGTTTTGCTTTCTGGCTCCTGTAAATTTTAGTCTCTCCTGCAGTGTTCTTGCTTCACATATGAGATCATCAAGGGCCCCATTCTGCCACATTGTCAGTCTTCTCTTCATTGCTGCCGCATTTTCTTTGTGCTTAGTCTTTGTGTGTGTCCCCTGACAGAATAATTGTGGTATTATTGCCAGTATTTGAAGAGCTAAAGGTGCAAGGAAGCAGTCCCGAGTGTACTCAGTTATGAAGCGAATCATCTCTCGAATCATTTCTTTGGTGGTCGCACACTTGGGTGGTTCAAACAGGTTAGCTGACCAGCCTGACAATTTCTGAGTAAGTTTCTCAAACCCAAATGTCTGCATTCTCCATCGACATGCCATTCCACTGTGGTGGCTGTCTCTCATTCTCCTCGTGGACATCTGCTACTAAAGGAGCAGCGTTTATTAGTACTGCATTTTCGGTTTGAGTAGACTCACTGCTATCATTTAGGATATCATCGGGCGGTTGGGTTCCCGGCGATATCCACTGTGGCCTCCTGTGTCGGGTCCCTGCCTTGTGGGTTCCGATAATTGTAGCCCCTTCTGCAATCCACACATGGTCGGTTGTTTCTCGCACATTCACAACTAGTGCAGTTTTGGTACTGGCTAGCACAGATGCAGTAATGACTGTTACCTGGCATAGTGATCAGTACCTTGGGCGGCAGTTACTTCCACCTCCGAAATCTGCTTTGGTCCCATACAGAAGAAAAAACTAGTTCTTATGAGGAAAGGGCGGAGAGGTGACATGCTGGACTGCTGTGTCCGGGTAGTAGGGGCATAAGTGCGCGCACGGGTGTGTAGGCCAACCCCCTGGTGGCGACAATCCACACATCATTATGATACACTGGGAGCAAGAATTGTCACACCTATCACTTGTTTATATATCCTTGGCAGAAATAACCACTATTTCTATGGTCACACTGATGTAATATTAGTTATATATATATACTCACTTGATCGGCCGACCATGGTTATGCACATCAACCTCTCCTCCGACATTGCCCCAACCCCTTCCATTACTTTAGGTCCGAACACAATCCAGGTTGTACATTCCACTAAGCTCCTCGGCGTCACCATAGACAACAAACTAAATTGGAAACCACACGTCAGTGAAGTTGTCAAATCCTCCAGTTTCCGTCTCCACCTCCTCCGCCGACTCAAGTCCCTCGGAGTTCCTTCACCCGAGCTCCTCAGTGTTTACTCAACATTCATGCTTTCCAAGCTCACCTATGCCTCCTCTACCTGGTCTTCCTCCCTAAATGCCTCACAACGTAAACACCTAGAAAAAGTGCAAAAGAGGGCATGCAAGATTATTCTCTCCCCTTCTTACTCCACATACCAAGAAGCGCTCAACACACTGACCCTTTCGACTCTCACTGACCATCACCACGACCTCATCTGCAAATTTTGTAAGAAGCTTCTACACCATCCTCGACACCGGCTCCTACTACCACCTGAGATCCCTAGCCCGAGAATTGCTGTTCAACAACACAACCGCATCCAGCCATACGTGCACGAACTGATCGCTATAAGAACAGCCCAGTCCCAACCATTGTAAAAATTATCAATAACTTGTAATAAACCAGTGTATTCACTCCCAGTGAATACTACTTCTTGCACTGTCACTATGTTGAAATGCCTTGTAGTTTGAGCTTTTCCCCATCTAGTTAATATATATCTTATTTGTATCACTTATGTTATTCGTATATTTTTTATATATCGAAACCCATTCCCCAATTATGTAACTGTATATTTACAGCCTTCTGGCTGCCAAGCTCTTTCAATAAACTGTTAATTATTATTATTATTATTACATGAAGTGTCCGTTGCTTGGGGTAGGCGACCGCAAGCGTAGAACACTCGACCCCATAGGGGCGAGAGTCTCGATGCCACCCCTGACAAAGTAGGCCTATCGACACTGGCACTGGCACCTGGCACCTGCAATAGTCGTCCCACCAAATACTCACAACTTGCTTAGTAATCGCCGGTGAACACACGGAATATGTGCGATTAATGCCGTAAGGGATGAGAAGAACCTTTTGTAACAATGCTTAGGGTGACATCCGATATTCACTGACACATTGTGAAATTCCCTCTCCCACACTCCGAATATGTCACCTCCAATAACACTTTAGATCAGGAAGGACACTCCACCACACCCATGCCGCGCTGGCCCTACTATACTCGGAATTGAGTATGACGATTATCCAGCTATGATACAATGATATGAGTTATTAAGGAAGTCACTTAGGTTGGTGAGTTCTGAGGTGACTAAAGAGGCCGATATAGGACCAGCACGGTCGATCACAGATGTTTCAGCTGTGGTGGGCTACATCTAGTGTGGGAGGGGCGGTGACAGCGTCTTTCCAGCTTTGGTGCTTGTCTGCCTCGTTATGCAGTCAGGCTAACTCGAAAGTATTGACACCTTCTTGTGTGGTGATCCTCCAAGGGTTACTGTGTGGAGTAATTGTCTCCCAGGTAAGGGGTCGATTTGACACTTTTTCAGGATTGTCTTAAGACTATTCATATACCTTTTCAGTTGCCCGCCAGCGTTACATTTACTATTCGTTAGGTTACTGTAAAGTAGCTGCTTTAGCAGTCTACTGTCGACCATGTGGGTAACATGACCACTTTGGCCAGTCCAGCTTAGTTGTTCATGGATAATGGTAGCCTTGATGCTTGTACAGTTGTTGTCAGAAAGAATACTTGCATTTTTTCTCTTGTCTTCCCAGCGAACTCGGAGGATGAAACATAGACTACATTGCTGATAGTTTTCAAGTGCCTTGATGTGCCTCATGTATGTGACCCATGTCTCGCTGCCATATAGCAGGGTGTGGAGGACCACTGGTGAATATACTTTGGAGTTAATTTCAGCTCCCTCCAGCTGAAGTCACGGTTTTGGAGTCTGCCAAAGGCTTGAGATGCACATCTGATCTGATGCTGAATCTCTTCATCAATGTTAGCGATGGTGGACAGGTGGGAGCGGAGATACCGAAAGTGGGTAACATTAGAGAGGGTAGTACCATTAAGCTGGATAGATGGTGGAGGTGTGGCTGAACCAGGGGTATGCTGAAAGATAATGTGAGTCTTATGTACATTCACGAGAAGGCCGAAGAGCGCATACGCGTCTGCGTAGATGTTCAGGATCTCCTTAAGGTTGAGTTCAGTGTGAGCGACAAGGGTGAGGTCATCTGCATACTGAAGCTCAGTAATGGAAGCTGCCCACACCTTTGTTCCTGCCAGGAGTCGTCTTATGTTGAAAAGACCCTTCATCCGGTACTCCATGTCAACCCCGCCGGCTAAATTGGCAGTAAGGAAGTTAGCCAAGAAAAGAGAAAAGGGATTTGGTGCCAGTACACACCCTTGTTTAACCCCGGCCTCACAATGGCGATAAATTTTGGCCAGAAGCCGGCTGAGGGTTGTTACGACCGTGTCGTATTTTTCTATTATTTTTTATATAACATGCTTCCATGTTGTTCCATATTATTCCTGTAATGATGTGTTATATTTACTATTATATATTCTAGTCACCTTACCCCGTGCTGTTAAGGTTTTAACTGTTATTATTTGTTCAAGCCCATCTTATTTCTTCATTTAGTATTGTAACAAGCATTCTTTGTTTCCCTAACGACCATCTGCATCGTTAAACGACCCATGTTTCACAGGAATGTCGCACTGGAGGGAGCCGACCCTATAAATAGTACCCCACCAGCAGACAGAGTTCAGTCCAGTCCTCTTGTTATTCAGTTCACATTCTTTTGAGTGACACCCATCACCTGTTACTTATACTTATTTTATTCCTGTGCTGTTCCTCTAGCCACCAATGTGGTATATCTATGTGAGTACCTATTCATTTCTCTTATGTGTCCATCAGTGCTTGCTTAGTTACATTTAAGTAATTCAGTGTTGTTTCATGGTAGTTAATTTCAGTGTTAGTTAATTTATATGTTTATGCAGTGTTACAGTAATCCAATGCTATATTTTTATTCTTTTGATGTTTCGATGTTTTAGTATCATTTGTGTCTTAAAGGTTTCGATAGTGAATCAATTTGTTGTGACAGCCTACAAGGCTCTTTATTGTGTTAGTATTTTATTTAATTAAATTCTTAAAGGTTTACTTTATTTATTTTTATTCTCTTTTGATTTACTTTACTTTTCTTTTTGTTTGGTTACGCCTAGAACCTGGACATGAAAGTAAATTAAGAGACGGCTTAACAGTTTTGACGACCTTGCCAGGATTCACTAACGTCCTCTTGACACTTGTAATATTCTTTTTGTGTGTTTTTTTATTATTTCTTAAATAGCCATCATGTTTGGAGATAGTGTTGATGTTGGCTTAAGAGAAGACCACGGTGAAGCTAGTCAAGTTAACGTAGCTGAGTCACGTTCAGTGAATGATGAATTACGCCTCCTTGAGTCGTAAATAAAATTGAAAGAAGTTGGAATACGTCAGGCGGAAGCTGAAGCTAAAGCGAAGGAAGCTGAAGCTATAACGAAAGAAGTTGGGATACGTCAGGCGGAAGCTGAAGCTAAAGCGAAGGAAGCTGAAGCTATAACGAAAGAAGTTGGGATACGTCAGGCGGAAGCTGAAGCTAAAGCGAAAGAAGCTGATTCAGGAAACTTGTGACTGCGTATACAGCTCGGTCAGAGTAACCCTTCTAACACCGATGGCCTCACCCAGAGATCTAGTTTTTCTCATTTTGATCCAACACGTGCTGCTAGGCTAATGCCCACGTTTTCAGAGGAAACAGTTGATGAGTTTTTCATTGCTTTCGAGAGACTTTCTACCACTAAAGTGGCGTATAGAGTATTGGCCCATTTTGCTTCAACAAGCGTTTGCAGGTAAGGCTTTGTGTGTTTTTTCGTCTCTTACAGACAGTGACGCTAATGATTATTTATGTGTTAAGGAGGAAGTTTTAAAGGCTTATGCCCTTGTTCCTGAAGCGTACAGACAACGCTTTCGTGGCCTCCGTAAGAAGGCAGAGCAGACCCACCTTGAATTTGCTAGGAGTAAAAGAGGTATTCTCAAAGTGGTTACACTCCAAGGAAGTGAGTGAGTTTGACTCCCTGATTGAGTTAATGCTCACACAGGAATTTTTGAGAACCATTAACGAAGAGGTTGTAGTATACTTGTAAGATAGGGAATTTAGTACTATTGAAGAGGCTGCTAAGCATGCTGATGGATTTGTTTTGAGGCATGGTAGGACTAACAATGATATTATGCCCCCTCAAGTTCAAAAGATTTTTAATCCCTCTCTCCACACAGCGAGACAAGGAAATACTAACAATGGTAATTTTGTGCCTAACAGTTTTGTGCGTGACAGGAGGAGCTGGATGCGTTCGCCACCTAATGGGGCGTCCATATTTTCTACATACACTTGTAGTTTCTGTTAAAAGCCAGGTCATAAGGCAGAATTTTGTTGGACAAGGCTGCAGCCAAATACGGGCAAACCAGCTATGATTGTTAATGAGGAGGCTAATACGTCACCAGTCGGAGTGATGGCTGGTTTGAGCAAGGCTGACAGCATTCCAATAGCGTTGGTTTCCACAAAAGGTGAAGCACGAGAGAGTGCAGTTTCGGTTCTCGCATCACGAGACTTTGATCTTTTCCAGGAGAGTTTTGCGAAGGACCCAGACGTTGGTACCTTTCGTCCCTTTTTGTCACAAGGCACGGTAGAAGTTGATGGTGTCGAAACACCAGTCACTATTTTGAGAGACTCGGGTTGTCTCCAAACTCTCATCAAAGAGAGTGTTGTTGCGGCGAGGAAGACTGACAAATACGTCGTTTTGGGCTCCCTTTGGGGGCAAGGTGTAGCACCTTTGGTTTTAGCACGTGTTCAAGTCTTCTTGTTTTTCAGGGATAGCTAACGTAGCTTGCTTGCACGAGCTGCCTGTTGCTGGAGTGGACCTCATACTCGGTAACGATTTGGCGGGAGGTCAAATGGGGAATGTAACCCCACCTCCTGTGCTGCGGGAAAGACCAGAGTCTACCACAGAGCTGCAACAACTTGAAGATGATATGCCCGGTGTTTTCCCTTTGTGTGCTGTGACTTGTTCTATGTCAGTGACTAATGATCATAATGTAACTCCTGATGTAGATGATTCACTTTCCTTAGAAGGACTTTTTGCTAACCCAATTGCTTCCCAAGACACTTCTTCTGCAGTTAATGCTGTGACCGGGAGAGTTGCTTTAATAGCTGCACAAGAGCAAGACGAATCTTTACTGCTCTTGTTTGACCAGGTGTCCGATTCTGCCAATGATTCAGGCCCTACCATGAGATATTTCAGTCAAGATGGTGTTTTGTGCCGCCGCTGGCTCCCACCGACTATGTCAGAGGAAGACGCGGACTGGGCGTCTGTCACTCAAATAGTTCTCCCACACACTTACAGACAACATGTTCTGGCTCTGGCCCATGACGGTTGCTTTTCTGGACATCAAGGTGTCCGAAAGACGTTCAACAGGCTGGCTAGAAAGTTCTAATGGCCAGGTATGAGGAGAGATGTCACTAAATATTGTAAGTATTGTCATTTTTGTCAAAAGGTAGGCAAAGCCAATCAGGCTATTCCACCTTTTCCACTTGTAAGAGTACCTCATGTACCTGACCCCTTTACAACAGTACAATGTGACATTGTAGGCCCTCTGCCTAAAACTTCTCGTGGGTTTGAATATTTATTTACAGTCATTGATAACTCCACTAGGTACTTGCATGCTGTACCTCTTAGGAAAGTTACTGCTAAGGCCCTTGTTAAATGTTTGCTTGACCTGTTTAGTCAATTTGGGTGGCCTTACCGTGGTCAAACGGACGGTGCTTCATATTTTGTAGGAAAATATTTCAAGGAAGCCCTAAAAGAGTTGGGAATAGTTCATTGTTAGGTAGTAGTGAAGAGAGCATGAGTGTGTTAAGTTTAGTAGGAGATGTTAAAGAAAAGCTTCTAAGTTGTCGGAGCCTTGCTGCAGACCACTTATCGCACTCCAAGATCAAGACATGGTACGACAAGCATGCCAGACACAGAGTTCCAGATAGGAGATCAAGTACTCATGTTCTTTCCGAGACATGGACAGCCGCTCCATTCGAAGTTCAGTGGGCCATATAGAGTGGTGAAGAAGGTAAGCCTCACGAATTATATTATCTCTACCCCTGACAGGCGCCGACTACAGCGCCGATGTCACGTCGACACCATCAAGCTGTACCACACACGCCCAGTATCCCCATCTGTTGCTGACGATCCAGTTCCCGTGTGTGCCGTTGACACTTTCTTGGTAGACGGTGAGAAGGAAGAGGAAGAAGAAGGGGCAAGTCCACTCGCCCTGTCGTCAGTCAGGGTTTGGCAGTCCAACTCCGTGGGGTTGCAGGAGAAGCTACAGCATCTACCGGGACACCAGAGAGCTGACGGCCTGGCCGCCATCCAACAACATCCTCCTGCTTTCCAATACAGGCCTGGCTGTACCACTGCCGTGGTGCATGATATTGATATTGGTTCTGCTAAGCCTATCAAGCAGGCTCCCTACCAGCGAGTGGTGCTCACCAGTCACTTTTGTACCGAAGAAGGACGGCACTCTTCGATTCTGCATCGACATCCGCACGGTCAACGCCGTCACCAGCAAGGACAGCTTCCCTCTACCAACAGTCGACGACTGCATCGAAGCAATCGGGAACGCCAAGTTCCTCTCTAAGATTGATTGCCTTCCAGGGTTTTGGCAAGTACCATTGACTCGTCGTGTTAAAGACATCTCCAGTTTTGTGACATTAGGTAAGACCTATAAATTTAATATTATACCTTTTGGGCTTTGCAATGCCCCTGCTACCTTTCTAAGGCTGATGTCACAAGTCACGGCCAATTTGCCTGGTTGTGTAGTATATTTAGATGTTGTTGCAATTTTTTCTGACACTTGGTCAGACCATTTATGTCAGCTAGACGATCTCTTCACTGAGTTAGAAAATGTAGGACTTGTTATAAACTTTGCCAAGTCAAAATTTGTTTGTGCTCAACTTTTGTATCTGGGACATGTAATTGGGTTGGAAACTTGCTCCTCCCACAGCAAGGTGTGACACTATTTCTCCGATGCCTGTTCCATGTAACAAACGACAAGTGCGCAGATTTTTGGGTTGTGTGGGTTATTACCGGAGATATATTCGTAATTTTGCCGAGTTGGCACTACCCCTTACTGATTTGTTGAAGAAGGGTAATATATTTTTGTTGGACTTCAAGGTGTCAGGATTCTTTTCAGAACTTGAAAAATGTATTATGCTCATATCCTATATTAAGAGCCCTAATTTTTCTATGCCTTGCAAGCTAGCCTGTGATGCTAGTGATCTGTTATCTAGACCCACAGAATGAACACTTACGTCATATCAAAAGTTGTGCAAGCAAAATTTTATTTTATGGGGGGAAGTGTTACGACCGTGTCGTATTTTTCGATTTTTTTTTTATATAACATGGTTCCATATTCCATATTATTCCTGTAATGATGTGTTGTATTTACTATTATATAATCTAGTCACCTTACCCTGTGCTGTTAAGGTTTTCACTGTTATTATTTGTTCAACCCCGTTTTTTATTGTAACAAGCATTCTTTGTTTCTCTACGACCATCTGCATCGTTAAACGACCCACCTGAGGGTGGCGTGGCGGGAGCCGACCTTATATATAGGACCCACCAAGTGACGGAGTTTCGTTCAGTCCTCTTGTTATACAGTTCACATCCTTTGAGTGACACTCGTCACCTGTTACTTATACTTAATTTATTTGTGTTGTTCCTGTCGCCACTAATGTGGTATATCTATGAGAGTACCTATTTATGTCTCTATTTATGTCTAACAGTATTTGCTTAGTTACGTTTAAGTAATTCAGTGTTGTTTCACGTTAGTTAATTTCAGTGTTAGTTTTATATGTTTATGCAGTGTTAACGTAACCCAATGCATTATTTTTTTTCTTTTGATGTTTCGATGTTTAGTATCATTTGTGTCTTAAAAGTTTCGATGGTGAATCAATTTGTTGTGACAGCCTACGAGGATCTTTATTGTGTTAATATATAATTAATTAAATTCTTAAACATTTACTTTATTTATTTTTATTCCCTTTTAATTTACTTCACTTTTTTGTTTGGTTACGCCTAGAACCTGGATATTTAAGTAAATTAAGAGATGGCTTAACATAGTGAAGAGAGCATTAGTGTATTTAGTTTAGTAGGACATGCTAGAGAGAAGCTTCTAAGATGTTGGAGCCTTGCTGCAGACCACTTACAGCAGTCCAAGAGACAAGACATGGTACGACAAGCATGCCAGACACAGAGAGTTCCAGATAGGAGATCAAGTTCTCATTCTCTTGCCGAGACATGGTCAGCCGCTCCATGAGAAGTTCAGTGGGCCATATAGTGGTGAAGAAGGGAAGCCCCACAAATTATATTATCTCTACCCCTGACAGGCGCCGACTACAGCGCTTATGTCACGTCAACACCATCAAGCTGTACCACACACGCCCAGCATCCCCATCTGTTGCCGACGATCCAGTTGCCATGTGTGCCGTTGACACTTTCTCGGAAGACGGTGAGAAAGCAGACGAAGGAGCAAGTCCACTCGCCCTGTCATCAGTCAGGGTTTGGCAGTCCAACTCCGTGGAGTTGCAGGAGAAGCTACAGCATCTTCAGGGACACCAGAGAGCTCACGTGCTGGCCGCCATCCAACAACATCCTTTTGTCTTCCAAGACAGGCCTGGCTGTACCACTGCCGTGGTGCATGATATGGATGTTGGTTCTGCTAAGCCTATCAAACAGGCTCCCTACCGTATCCATCCGAGCCAGGTGAAGGAAGTGAAGCAGGAGTTAGCCACATGGAGTCCATGGGCATCATTGAACCAGCGACCAGCGAGTGGTGCTCACCAGTCACTCTGGTACCGAAGAAGGACGGCACTCTTCGATTCTGCATCGACTTCCGCAAGGTCAACGCCGTCACCAGCAAGGACAGCTTCCCTCTTCCAAGAGTCGACGACTGCATCGAAGTAATCGGGAACGCCAAGTTCCTCTCTAAGATTGATTGCCTTCCAGGGTTTTGGCAAGTACCATTGACCCGTCTTGCTAAAGACATCTCCAGTTTTGTGACATGAGGTAAGACCTATAAATTTATTGTTATGCCTTTTGGGCTTTGCAATGCCCCTGCTACCTTTCAAAGGCTGATGTCACAAGTCACGGCCAATTTGCCTGGTTGTGTAGTATATTTAGATGTTGTTGCAATTTTTTCTGACACTTGGTCAGACCATTTATGTCAGCTAGACGCTCTTTTTACTGAGTTAGAAAATGTAGGACTTGTTATAAACTTTGCTAATTCAGAATTTGTTTGTGCTCAACTTTTGTATCTGGGACATGTAATTGGGTTGGGGAAACTTGCTCCTCCCACAGCAAGGTGTGACACTATTTCTCATATGCCTGTTCCATGTAAGAAACGACAAGTCCGCAGATTTTTGGGTTGTGTGGGTTATTACCGGAGATATATTTGTAATTTTGCCGAGTTGGCACTACCCCTTACTGATTTGTTGAAGGGTAATATTTTTTGTTGGACTTCAAGGTGTCAGGATTCTTTTCAAAGCTTGAAAAATGTATTATGCTCATACCCTATTTTGAGAGCCCCTAATTTTTCTAAGCCTTTCAAGCTAGCCTGTGATGCTAGTGATCTTGCTGCAGGTTTTGCCTTGTTGCAAGAGGATGACGACAGTGTAGACCGCCCAGTGGCATTTTATAGTAAAAAATTCAATCCAGCTCAAACTCGCTATGCAACAGTGGAAAAAGAATTGCTGTCAATTATCCTAGCTTTGCATCATTTCAGTTATTAGTTATTACCAAGTAGGCCTATTGTAATTTATACAGATCGCAAACCATTGAACCATTGCAGTTTCAAAAATTTCAAGTTAAAAAACCAAAGATTAATTAGCTGGAGTTTGTTCCTTCAGAACTATAATTTACATGTTACACATGTTAAGGGTTTAGACAATGTGCTTGCTGATCTGTTATCTAGACCCACAGAATGAACACTTACAGTATGTCATATCAAAATTTGTGCAAGCAAAAATTTTATTTTATGGGGGGAAGTGTTACGACCGTGTCGTATTTTTCTATTTTTTATATAACATGCTTCCTTGTTTTTCCATATTGTTCCTGTAATGATGTGTTATATTTACTATTATATATTCTAGTCACCTTACCCTGTGCTGTTAAGGTTTTAACTGTTATTATTTGTTCAAGCTCATCTTATTTCTTCATTTAGTATTGTAACAAGCATTCTTTGTTTCTCTAACGACCATCTGCATCGTTAAACGACCCATGTTTCACAGGTGTGTCGCACTGGCGGGAGCCGACCCTATATATAGTACCTCACCAGCAGACGGAGTTCAGTCTAGTTCTCTTGTCATTCAGTTCACATTCTTTTGAGTGACACCCGTCACCTGTTACTTATACATATTTTATTTCTGTGTTGTTCCTGTCGCCACTAATGTGGTATATCTATGTGACTACCTATTCATGTCTCTTATGTGTCCATCAGTGCTTGCTAAGTTACATTTAAGTAATTCAGTGTTGTTTCACGATAGTTAATTTCAGTGTTAGTTAATTTATATGTTTATGCAGTGTTAACGTAATCCAATGCTTTATTTTTATTCTTTTGATGTTTCGATGTTTTAGTATCATTTGTGTCTTAAAGGTTTCGATAGTGAATCAATTTGTTGTGACAGCCTACAAGGCTCTTTATTGTGTTAGTATTTTATTTAATTAAATTCTTAAAGGTTTACTTTATTTAATTTTATTACCTTTTGATTTACTTCACTTTTCTTTTTGTTTGGTTACGCCTAGAACCTAGATATTAAAGTAAATTAAGAGACGGCGTAACAGGGTCTATCAGAAGGCTTCCCTTTTGACCGCGTCAAAGGCCTAGGTTAGGTCGATGAGCGCCCAGCACAGGTCACAACGCTTTTCTCTGCACTTTTCCTGCATCTGACGGGCAGCAAAGGTCTTGTCAATGGTGCCACGTGATGGTCTAAAGCTACTTTGAGATTCTGGGAGGAAGTTCTCCGCTTGAGGAAGAAGTCTGTTTAGGAGGACTTGGGCGATAATCTTGCCAGCTACAGACAGCAGCGAGATCCCACGGTAGTCGCCACCGTCTGACCAGTCTCCCTTGTTCTTTTAATTATTGATGATGGAGGCGTCTCTAAGAGGTCAAGGGGATTTCTTCCTTTTCCCTTATATTCTCCAGGAGAGAGTGGAGACTGCTGGTAAGCAGATGTCCCCCTGCATTATACACCTCGGCTGGGATTCCATCAGGCTCTAAGGCCTTGTTATTTTTCATCTGTTTGATGGCAGTAGCTACCTCATCCAGGGATGGAGGATAGTCAGGACATCCACATCAGTGTTTCGGTTGTGCAGTGAATGGTAGTGCTCTTTCCAGCGCTGAAGGAGGCCTTCATCGTCTTTAATTATGGAATTACCGTCGGATGAGCGGAGTGGGATGCACCACGAGTGATTTGCCCATAAAATGTTTTAGTGGAATTGAAAAAAATCGCGCATCATCTGCTGATGTGCATTTTTTTGTGTTTCACATGCTTTTTTTTTAAACCAGTCGTTCTTTAGATTGCGAAGTTCGAGCTGGGCCACCGCTTTTTTCTTGCGGAAGGTATCAACTTTGGTCTGAGTCTGAGGGTTTTTCTGTCAGTCAGTTAAAGCAGAACATTTATCATCGATGAGTACATTGATTGCTGGGTGTGGGTCATATTCATCAAAACAGTCCTGGTGTATTCTTTCGATCTGGTCGAGGGTTTTTCTCATGACTGTCGAGTTGTTTATCAGCCCATGTTTGAGCTGCTCTCTGAAAACATATGCTACCGCTGAATCCTTCAGACGCTTAGTGTTAACACTTCTTGTGAAGGCTTGCTGTCTTCGCCGTTTTGTGGCTACTTGAAGTGAGAGCTTGGCTCAGACAAGCCAATGATAAGTTTCGCAGTGGTCTGAGCCATGCATGACACGGGTGATGAGGACATCTCGGCGATCTCTTTCTCTTACAATGATGTAGTCAATGAGATGCCAGTGTTTGGATCGTGGTTTTTTGCCACGAACCCTTTAACATGTCGGCCTACCTAAACAAGGCGTTGATGATAGTGAGGTTGTGTGCAGCACACTTGCTGAGTGGAGTAGGCCGTTGGGATCACACTTACCTAGTCCATTTCTTCCTGTGGTTCCCTGCCAAATGTCAGCATCTCTGCCATCTCTGGTATTGAAGTCACCAAGGAGCACTCAACCTGGGAGCTGGGACTCACTGATGGCTGCTATGTCGATGTTATACCAAGCCAGCTCTTTTGCCACAGGGGCGGTTCTTCTTCAGGACGCTCATTTGTGCCAGTATTCAGAAAGGTCCTGACATTCCATGCAGTGACCATAAGAGGTTGTATAGTTTGTTTTTGTTTGGATCTGTTTTGATTGTTTTTTCGAGCACATAAAGATGACCTTACTGGGTCCGATTGCCCAGTCAGGTTGTTTTTTAGGCAGGCTATGTTTAGAGCACCTTTTCTAGTCCCTTCCCATGTGGTGTGAGCAGAGTGGCTCCTCGAAAAGGCTGCTCAGTCGCACAGGAAGGACCGGATTGCACTGCAGCCTAGATCCCAGTGCATAAATGACCATCTTATCTGTGCCGCTTGTATGTATATTATGTATGCTGGATTATATATCATGTATGTATATTATGTATGTGCTCCATTTATGTATTATTTATTCAGCCTAGCTAGCAGCGTGTGGCAATGTTATTACCATGTCCCACATGCTTAGTTAATGTGCCTGGCGACGTATGGAAGCTGCTAATGTATCACTTGCCATATGTCGTCTATAGCAGTTGACCGGGAGCCTAGTCAAGAGAGAGTGCTGCTCTCCTTTGTGTACATACTCTTATCCAGTAAACCGAACCTACAAAACTATACAGGTGTTTGTGTTCTCTCCTGTATATAGAACTTATTATTCAGAACCTAACATGGCGCAGTGCGTAGTCTTACTGGATAATTACGAGTGATAGTGCAAAGTCTGTGGAAAGCCGGCGTATGGACTCCTCCCGCCTTGGGTCAATTCCCGCGTGTCATCCCTCCTCGAAGAATTTCGCAACTTTGAGCAGTGTCAGTGACAGTGATTTTCTGTGAAGTGTTTAGTGCATTGTGTGTTTCGTGCCATTCATGTGTGACCTTGTTCTAAAGGATTCCCAAGGTATACGGCACGTTCTGGGCATTTGTAAGGAGTAGAGTTCAGTGCACCCGTCTCTGACCGCGTTCTGAGGGTAACTGGACTGACTTGGAGTCGCCGCGCCTCTCACTCCACCCCCCCTCACAGCTGGGGCGAGACGCTTTGCCCGCCCGGGACACACACTCACGCACATACATGTACTAACACTCACTGACCGCGCGGCTTCCTTATATATATTTCATATATATAACCTACTTATCTGTGTATTTAATTAATATTTTGTCTGAATTCTTGTTGATACAACGGGCTGACCGGTCAACACTGATTTAAGACATAGTACACAGAGGAAGTAGTTATGTCTCATGCCTTACGTAGCCGTGGACCCAGCGTCTGGATGAGTCAGGCGGGTGATAGCCCCGCAGAGATGGATGACCAGGCCGGCCACGACGCTCCAGCCCCCACATCGCGCAGTCCCTTACCTCAATATTCAGCGTTGTCTCCAGAGATAATTGCTTTACTGAAGTTTATGAGAGATGAGAAACGCGAGGATGAAGCCCACAGACGTTTGGCGGATGAGCACAGAAGGCAAGCAGAGGCAGAACGAGACCACCAACGGAGATTGGAAGACAGTGAACGGTTTGAAGCCTTGATATCTCGCCTCACTGTTAACCAAGCCCCTGGCTCTAACACTGCCTCGGTACTGACTGGTTCAGATACCTCATCCATGCTTCCTTCACGCCCCCCAGCCCCACCTAAAGCAGCAGCTCAAACGCCGCCCATCTTGAAGCCTGATGAGACTTTCCAGACTTTTCGTGAATGGCGGCGACGGTGGACTGATTATTCTACAATGGTGGATCTCCAGAGTTTGTCACAGCCTAAACAACTCATCCAGCTGCGTATGTGCCTGTCCTTGGAAATTCAGCTTGTTGGAACATACGTTGCAGGTACCCCCAACCTCTTTGCTGTCTGTAGAGGAGGTACTGGACGTTCTACAACGGCACATCAAAGGACAGCAGAATGAAGCTCTGCGCAGGAGGGAATTGTTTAGCTGCAGACAGATGGAGGGTGAGACTTTTGACGCCTTTTATGTACGTCTTAAGAGAGCCTCGGAAGAGGTAGATATATGTCGAGGCCACCACCAGCAGTGCGAGGAGACCCAGTTGAAGCAGGTGATCCTGATGGGTGTTAAGGACGAGGAGCTTGTCCAACGCCTCACCTCCCTCGACTCTTCCTCTTCTCTTAAGGATGTGTTGACGATATGTCGCTCCTATGAGGCTGCCAGGTGTGCCACCTCTGCCATCCGTGCTCCCCCTACAGCTGTAAGCGCTGTGTCCCGGTACAAGAAGGACAAGAAGTCTGTTCCTACGCCTTCGCCCACCACGTCCACGCCCGGTTTATTTTGCAACAACTGTAGTAAGCAGCACGGAACACAGGTGTGTCCAGCTGCTCAGTCTACCTGCAACAGTTGTGACCGTAAGGGCCACTGGTCACTCACAGTACGGTGCCCAGCCAAACGCGTCCAGTGCAATGTGTGCGGTCGTCTGGGCCACTATGACAAGTGTTGCCCTTCCAACAAACCCAAGGGACCGCGTCGGCGGAAGCTTCAGCCCCCTTCCACCAGAGAGGGCCGCCCACAGTCTTCCAATCAGAGGCACGACGACTCCTGACAACGCTCGAGCCACATTAGGAATGTGTGCTCCCCCCAGCGTCCCAGGACCAAAGTCCCCCAGTACATCAGTGTCATTGTGACCTACCGCAGTGCGTCATCCCGTCTTCAGATGTTGCCCGACACCGGCGCTGATGCTACAGTCATCGGTCCCCAGCATTTGCAATGCTTGGGGCTCTCTCCAAGTGATCTAGGACCGCCCCCCAAGGATCTCCGCTTTATGGCAGATGGTTCACAGATGACCCCGGCCCTAGGTTCACTCTATGCACACGTCACCTTTGGCAACAGGTCGTGCCAAGCCTGGATTGATGTGCATAATGGCGTCCCGACTCCTTTGCTGTCCTACAGACATTGCCAAGAGTTGGCCATCATCTCCCAGGACTTCCCAACACCGATTCTCGAGGTAAAACACGCCAACAGGGTGCACGAAGGGAGCAGCAACTACCCTGCTGCCGCCCTACCCCTACCTCTGGCCAGTGACACCTCTCCTTCGGTAGTTGTCCCTGCTGCTTCAAGTCTCCACGCCTTGGCTCGCCTCCACGACAGTCACTGTGGAGCCGAGGCCACCAAACGGCGTGCAAGACAGACTGTGTTCCGGCCTGGCATCGACCCCGACATCTCCAATGCTGTCCAGGTGTGTAAGCCCCGCCGCGTATTACAACCCAGCCAGCAGCAGGAATCCTTTATGAGTGACGACAACCCCACCCGCCCCTTTGAGTCTGTGTCGGCCGACTTTTTCTGTGTGTCAGGAAAGTCCTTCCTCGTTATCGTCGACCGTCTCTCTGGTTGGCCGGTTGTCATCAAGTGCGGTAATGACACGACGTCTGCCGCCACCATCAGCAAGTTCCGCCACTACTTCCGTGACGTGGGCGTTCCTGCACGCCTGCGAACCGACGGAGGGCCTCAGTTCACAAGCCGGGACTTTGCTGTGTTCCTCGACCGATGGGGAGTCCGGCATGTGTTGTCATCGCCCCATTACCCGCAGTCCAACGGCCACGCTGAGGCTGCTGTCAAATCCCTGAAGCACCTCATCCTTAAGGTGGCCCCTTCTGGGAACATTGACTGCGAGGCCTTCGACAGGGGTCTTCTTGAACTCCGCAACACACCTAACTACACCGGACGCTCCCCTGCCCAGGTCTTGTATGGACGCCCCCTTCGTTCTTGTGTCCCTGCTCACCCTCAATCCTTCTCCAAGGAGTGGCAGGCCAAGACAGAGGATTGTGATCGCCGAGCCGCCGAACGTGTTCAGGACGTCGTCGCCCGCTACAATGACCACGCCCGTTCTCTCCCCAGGTTGAGTGTCGGCACCCAAGTCCGTGTTCAGGACCCGACCTCCCTACGTTGGGACAAAGTAGGCGTAGTCATGGGTCTCGGCAGGTCACGGGACTACCAGGTGCGGTTACCCAGTGGTCGTGTGTGGTGGAGGAACCGCCGTTTCCTCCGACCCGTAACAATGCCGTCTGCTGGCCCCGCCACCAGTGTTGAGTCCCATACCCTTCCCAGTGATGAAGTCCCTCGACGCTCAGAACGGATCCAAAAGAAAAGGTCCGCTCAAGACTTTGCTATGAGCGTATAGGGGGGAGGGAGGTGTATGTATATTATGTATGCTGGATTATATATCATGTATGTATATTATGTATGTGCTCCATTTATGTATTATTTATTCAGCCTAGCTAGCAGCGTGTGGCAATGTTATTACCATATCCCACATGCTTAATTAATGTGCCTGGCGACGTATGGAAGCTGCTAATGTATCACTTGCCATACGTCGTCTATAGCAGTTGACCGGGAGCCTAGTCAAGAGAGAGTGCTGCTCTCCTTTGTGTACATACTCTTATCCAGTAAACCGAACCTACAAAACTATACAGGTGTTTGTGTTCTCTCCTGTATATAGAACTTATTATTCAGAACCTAACACCGCTCATATGCAGAGTTGTGACGAGAGGCTCCCGGTAGTCATCTCTACCTGTCCCTGTCGCCACTCGCCTGTCTCCATAGTTTTTTGGGGAGTATAGGGGTTTTGGTGATGATGAGATGTATAATGAACTGGATGATGGCTGCTAATGAGTTGATTTATTTGGTGAGGCAGGAACGCAGTCTGTAACCACATATCTTGGCTCTCCCTTTTCTTGATCCAGTGGTGCGAGTGTTGCAACGACTGGGGAGAGGGAGAGCTGTAATGGACCACCTAGCCCAGTTTGTTGGATTTCGCCTAAGTAGCCTTCCATCAGGCATTGCCTGCATCAGCCAGTGTAGTCGTTGGGTTACCATGGTGGTCACCTCTTCCGCCTGAGATCCCCTGCTATTCGAGCCTGGGCCCCCGAGGCACCCAGTTACCGTGTGTTGCCATGAGGAGGCACAGCAGAAGTCTTGATATTGAAGAGGCTGTGTACTGGCAGGGGGAGACTTATTCAAGTTGCTTGCCTGTTCGCCACGAGGGCTAGCCACCGGCGGTAGCTGAAAGCAGGAGGGAGCAAGCAGTGCTTGCATCCTAACACTAACATAACGCTGCTGCACTAGACGCATTTCACCACCCTGTGTGCACACACCGCCACGATTACTACTAACACTACCACTACCATCACCACCACTACCACCAATAATTTCACTATAATCACTACCACCACTACCACTACCATCACTACCAGTCTACCACCAACTGTACCACCGTTTACCACCTCATGTTTCTGGCGTGAATTTTTGGTATTCCTCCAGGTAACATATATGTAACTATATCTGGAATGTCAGGTAATCCCATACGTTAGTCACCCTGTACTAGCTGGTGTTTCCTGCAGCTGGTTCCTTGTAACTCTTGTAATTACTTTGTAGTTTCAGTTGGATTATTGTTAAAATCCTTGTTTGTAGTTGGCTTTCTATTCACCTATGAAAATATATGCACACTATGCTGTAATAAATGGCGAATTAAACAATAATAGGCAACTGTCCTTTAACAAGAGAATATCAGAGGTAGTTTACAGAGCTCCTTTAACACGTCTGTCGCGTATGAGGTACAGGGGTGAAGTCCACTGAGAGCTGGGCACTTGGTGATGCCCTGCGCAAGTCAGAGGTGCGTGGAGGACATAGTAATGTATCTAGAACGTGAGAATGAAGTAATAATGTATGTTTAGTTGCCGTTTATCTAGTTAATTCGGGTAATGTAATTCTTACAATATATACATGCAGATAGCCCAAATTTATATAAGTAATACTGACAGAGGCGATTGCATAGTCGGCCATTTACCTACCACTTCCACGCAGTATGCTATCCACGTAGAATAATTCAGCGGTGTCAAACTCAAAACCTTTCGAGGGCCAATTTTTATTTTAGTTACCCTCTTCAGGGCCAACACAGGTGCTATACAGCATCACATATTTGCAGGATTGAAGTTTACAAGTTCACACATTGCCTTCTCTGGCTTTTCAGGAATACCTCATTTGGGTTTGCTGAGATTAATAAAGAAACTGGTAGATAGGTAGATAGATGTTTTATAATGCGCAAAAAAAAAGAAAGGAAGGAAAAAGAAACAAAATATGAACTTGGACTGAACCCATACACTGGTGAAGCCTAGCGCAAGGCGGTGGTTAGCGGGTTTGATGCGACCGTCATGTGTACAAAGTTTCCCTACAAATCTTATATATTATTTTCATTTCAAAGGATTGGCTGCACATCAATTCTACATATAGTTAGTCATAGCAATGGATAACTGAGTGATTAAAAAGCGAAGCAAAACTCACGATTTCTCCAAGGAAGTGGAGAGGGTCCAACAACGTACACCAGTTCTCTTTGTCTGTTTAGCCTAGTATTGCAACGTGAGGACCATAGAAAACGGGAGTCAACACATCAGAATTTCGTGAAGCTCTGTTTTTCGTGGAAATATAGCTGTTGCAGCTGCCTTTGACAGCCCAAAATTTATTTCAAAGCCCATGAAGTCATAGTGCACTAGTAGGTGTAAAGGAATTTTCTGGTGGTGGTGGACGTTGCCCTTTTTTTTTTCTCGGAAAACTGGTGACATTGGTCGGCCACCTCACCAAGCCTGGGGACGCACACACCCCTTTTAAGAAGAAAAGACTCTATTGGACTGTTGTTTTCAGGTAACCCTGAATATGAAAATGTATGTAAGGTAATTTTTGACATACTGAAAATAAAACGGGAACAAATAGTTGGCTTTCAACTCTTAAGAAACAATAAGGTGGTGAAATTTGGGGAAAACACTGTTTTTGAAAATTTTTGTGAAGAATATGAAGACAAAATTATAAAAATTTCCTAACAGTGATGAGACTGTTAAAGTGATGAATTTCAGTAAAACCTTAACTTACGTATCAGTTAAAGATGCTCCCTTTGAAATGGGAAATGAAATTATATTGAACATCATAAGTAAATGTGGTAGAGTGGAGGGAATGAGACTGAACAAGTATAGAAAAGGACCAGCGGCCGGACTGTTGAATGGAACAAGAACCTTCAAGGTAAATTTAAAGAACAACATTCCATCATCAGTAACAGTAGGTGGCCATAGTTTAACTTTCCTTTATGCTGGACAGAGGAAAACTTGTTATAAATGTGGACATGAAGGCCATTTGGCAATTGATTATCACACCGAGGAAGTAGATAAGGCGAACATTTTTAATGAGAAAGACTTCCCTGCGATACAACTTTCTGATGAGATCCACAGCTCAAGGCCAGGTGTTAAAGAAGGAGTAGAAAGTGTCACAGTAAGTCAGGTTCCAGCAACAACCCGGCATGGGATGGAAAGGGAAGAAGTGCCTGTTCAGACTATATCTAAGGATGCTGTAGATCCAGAAGGTACCACACACCCAGATTGTTCAGAAAATGCAGCACAGGAAACCTCCACTACATGTGAGGCCGAAATACATACAGAGAGGAATAATGTGGATCAAACTAAAGGTAAAATATCTTGTGAAAATATGGAATATGATAAAGCAGATGACATGGAAGCAACAAATATGACAGGGACAGAGTGTGAAGTGGCAAGAGGTGAAAACATGGATAGAATGGAGGAAATTGTAGAGGTTACCTGTATTATGTCACCAAGCATAAACAAGTATGATGCAAACAAGAAAGAATAGAACAAACCGGTGAAAAATGAATTAGAAATTAATGGCAGTGATGATGAAAATCAAGTAAAAGTGAAAACAGATGGTGATAATTCAAATAAAATATGGAAAAAAGGATTGTACGAAGCAAAATAAAAACAATGTAAACCAAAGTCAAGTGAATAGCCAGACAGAAAATGAATTAGAATGTGGGAAAGGAAGAAAAGATGATGGGAAGAAAATGGATCCAATTGGAAAAGATGATTCAAGGTGGAAAAGAGTTGAACATGTACAAAGCTGGACAGTACGAGCAGTTAGTGGTAGTAAGGTGCTGTTAAGTAAGAGGGATGAAAAGAAATAGCCAAAAAAGAGGCGAATGAAGGGGATAATAGTGCAGATGAAGAAGAAAGAGACGTAAAGAGGAAAAAGTAAATAAATGATTTTTTAATTACATTATTATAACAATAATCAGGATGTATATAATGTTTGCAACATTAAATGTGAATGGTCTAAATAGTTTAGGTAAACAAATGCAACTATTATCTGTTGTTAAGTATTATAATATTGACATTCTTATGACACAGGAACATAATGTTAAGGATCCAGGGAAATTATCTTATCTAAATGATTACTACGAAATTATTATAAACAGTACACATTTGTTAAAAGGAGGAACTGCACTATTAGTTAGAAAAAATTCCACTTTCAAAATACTTAACTATGAGATGGATGAGAATGGCCAAATTTTATGTGTCAGAGTTTCCGTGTTAGACCATATAATTCCCATTATTAATATTTATGCCCCATCAGGGAATACAAGGAAAAGGGAGAGAGAAGAACTGTTTTCTAATGAATTATTATATAATATCAGAAATAATATTAAAATGATAATGATTGGGGGAGATTTTAACTGTATTACCAGCATGAGAGATTGCAGCAATCATGACAACAAAGGTTTGGTATCCAAAGCCTTAACAACTCTTATAAAGGATATAAAACTTAAGGATGTTGCCATGATACAGAATTATCAACCTGAGTTTACATATGTTAGGGATAAATATGGGTCAAGAATTGATAGGCTTTATGTTAAGGGGCTTGAGAACAAAATAGTAAAATGTGATACAGTTCCAGTCAGTTTTTCAGACCATTCAATGGTTCTGTCAAAAGTAAACATTAACAAAAATGTAAAAGTAGGTAGAGGTTTCTGGAAACTGAATTGCAGTATTTTAAACTCTGATGAGGTACAGGAAAACTTTGAAGTGTTTTGGAAACATGTTAAGGAGAAAATAAACAAATACCAGAATATTTTACAGTGGTGGGAACAATGTGCTAAACCAGAATGTAAGAACTTTTTTTATAGAAATATGTAAAAGACTGTCGCAAGAAAAATATGGGCTAATTAATTTATTTCAAAGTAGGTTAAGAGAACTTTATGAAGAAGCTAAATACTTTGATGTGAATTATGAAGAAATAAAGGCACTGAAAACCAGAATAAATGAACTAAGGAACAAAGTTTGTCAAGGTGTTAAAATAAGATCCAGAATAAAAGACAGAATAGAAGGAGAAAAGCTTTCTCGCCGTTTGATCTGTAAAGAAAAAAGTAACGGAAACAAGGGATTAATTACTAAGGTTAAGAGAGAAAATTGTAAAAAAAATTGTGAATACAGAAGGCATAATCTATGTAATTAAAGATTTTTTTGAATCTATATAAAAGAGTTGAAACTAATGATGAATACTGTGAAAACTTTATAGAGAATTGCAAACCAAGACTAAAGGAATCGGAAAATGAATCTTTAATAAAACCAGCAAACGAGAAGGAAATATGGGAAGCAATTAATAATCTCAACCTTGGTAGATCGCCAGGTAGTGATGGTCTACCTGCAGAGTTTTATAAACATATGTGGAAATTTTTCAGGGTAGAGATCATGGAGGTTATTCAGTTTATCTTTAGCAATAAAGTATTAAGTGTGTCACAAAATGCTGGAATAATAAAGCTAGTGCCTAAAAAGGGAATCTGAATTTAACTGAAACTGGAGACCAATAACCCTCCAAAATGTAGATTATAAAATAGTTGCAAAAATATTGGCAAGGAGAATTAAACCTTTTTTACATTCAATATTGTCAAATGACCAATACTGTTGTATTAAAGGAAGGTCAATAATAGATTGTAATATCATGGTTAGGGATATAGTGCAATTTGTTAGTAGTGAGAACCAAAAATGTGCTATGATAAACTTAGATTGGTCAAAAGCATTTGACAGAGTTGATATAAAATTTGTATTTAGGGTAATGGAAAAATTAGGCATTAACAATGTTTATGTAGACTGGATTAAAATGTTGTATGGAAATTGTGAGAGTAAGGTTTTGGTTAATGGCATACAAAGTAAGTCATTCAGGATTGAAAGATCAGTTAGACAAGGATGCCCTCTTTCTATGATTGTCTATATATTTTTCCAAGAACCTTTTTATTTATCAGTGAACAGCAATGCCAGAATAATTCCCCTACAGTTACCAAAAAACATAAAAATTCCCATACTGGGATATGCTGATGATTCTACAGTCTTTGTTGTCACAAACCAGTCCATAATTTAGGTTAGCAGAGAAATAGAAAGGTTTGAAGAAGCAACAGGTGCTAAATTAAACAAAGATAAAACAAGTATTATGGGCTTGGGTGAGTGGAAGAAGAGAGATTTATGGCCTGTGCTGTGGATGAGATCAGCAGAATATTCCAGAATTTTAGGCACTATATATTATGAAGATTACGAACACACTGTTAATATGAATTGGAGCAAAATCTTAGAAAATATCAGCATCACTGTAAATTGTTTATCAAACAGAAAATTATCCTTGTACCAAAAAGCAATTATTGTGAACTCAAAAGTTTTGTCCAAGGTATGGTACCTATCCCATACATTTCCATTAAATAAAATGTACTCACAGAAAATTGAATCATGTATTTTTAATTACATATGGAGTGGTATGTACCAGCCAATTTAAAGACAAACTCTGTATTTACCTGTCAAACAAGGTGGTATTGGTGCTATATTATGTACAAGTTTCATAAAAATTGCTTCAGACCATGAAAAGAGGAACTCTTCAACTCCATATTATACAAGTATAAGGACCAGCTATCTAATAGAAATGAAACCTACGGATAATGCAATCAATACCCTAAGAAGGTTAGCAAGGCATCATAACTTTCCCAATGTCAAGAATAAAGATGTATACAATATGTTAATGATATGGACAAAACCTGCAGTTAAATAAAAGTATCCGTTGTTTAAATGGCCTTTTATTTGGGAAAATACTACTTGTAAATATATGGATCCTCACCAGAGAGTCTTCATATATAGGTACAGTATATTCAAGAAACTCTACCGACAAATCAGAGATTGAAAATGTTAAACATAAAACAAGATGATAGTTGTGTAAGATGTGGTGAGGTAGAATATCCATTACATGCATTTTACTTCTGTTTCCATAACAAAGAGATAATTAAATGGTTAAAAAATCTCCTGAATACAGTCTGCAATGTCAATAGCAAATTATTTCTGCATTTCTTAATGTTTAATATTAACTGTAGTGATAATAAGGATAAGGATACAATGATCATGCTAATGTCAGATTATATTTACTGTATGTGGTTAAGTAGGAAAGAAAATTATAATGTTAAGGAGACTATAGCCTTTATTAAAGGCAGGATATATTATAATAAATGGATGATCAAGTGTATTTTAAAAGAAAAGTCATCTAAATATTTCACTTACAAATATGTTAAGAGGTATACAGTATATGTAAATTGTAAAATTTATAAATAATAAAAAAAAAGTATTGCAACGTTTGGCTGCTCCCTTTGTCCAGATGCCAGTAATGACTGAGGCTTCATTTTTTATTTATTTAGTGATTTCGATTGAAATCATTTTCCTTTTACAATAGTGTTATTACTAGCATTAACAATATGAATTCAATTATTGCCACGATGATGTAAAGATCATTTCGGTATTTACTGACTCATTCATATCTGCATTTTTTCCTTCATATCTTTTTCTATCATAATTTCACGGGCTCATAAATTTTACCGTCATCCCGAAGGCCACACCTGACCATCCCAAGGGCTTCATTTGGCCCGCTGGCCATGAGTTTGACACCCCTGAGTAGTAGATAATACCTATGTATACTTAACCTTGCTATAATAAATACACTGTATGTGCTTTAGCTAAGCTGAGAAATTTGCAACCTTTATGTAGGTGGTTGAGATTCGATAAAGTTTGCTTTCAATGCCTTTTTAAAATGTAATGTCTTAACGACAGGGTACTAGGACACTGATAACAAAATTAGTTTGGTTGGTATCACAACGTTAGAATTACTCGAAAATATAAAGATGACAAATTGGCAAAGTTTGTTTGTACTGTACAATATATAAAAAAAAATTAATTTGCCTCTAATGAGAATGATTGCACATATCATGCATTAAACTTGTTAGTTAGCCTTGGAATATGTACTACTACAAAATCAGGCATAAATCGTAGCTTCTAACAAAGTATAGGAGTTGAAATATAATCTCCCTTAGCTATATATTCATGTTTGTATAGTGTATTTTTATGTATGTACGTACGTGCACCTGCATCCTCATAGGAGTAAATTTTAGAATATTATAATTTACTGAGCAATAATTATGATTAGTTGAGAATTGATACTTAAGTGCTTCCTAATTATACAAGAGAGACTCAAACTTGGTCGCCCGCCACACCATGGGCATAAACCATGACTTCTCCTCATGACCTACGAGTCATACCGTAGAACCCGTGTTGTTCATTCTTTCTATCACTCTGATGCTCTTTTGTTTATTATAGTTATTATAAAAATTCATTAAATGCGTTTTACTGAGTGCTTAATAAGACTGTCTTTGTTGTGTGTGATATTGAATTCAAATGTTATTTAATGATAATTATAATTTTTCGTAATGATAATATAACAGCTCCTCTGCCGTTGCTGCATGGTCGAGCTAATATATGCATATCTGTCAGTAATAATGCATTTGTTAAATGGGGTTACTCGGGCGTACGGTAAGGAAGATATTATTATCCGTGTTAGAAGTGGAAAGTAAAGTTTTACTAATTTAATCAGTCTTGTGTCAGTCTTGGTGGTGAGTAAAACGCTCTCTTAATACAATAGAAACAACTTTACAAGACAGTTGTAGAGAGTCCATCTGTCTGCGTCAGTCACCTCAGTAGACCAACATGATCTTCTCAGCGCCACAAACCACCGGGAAAATCTTGTCATCCCTCAGAAAACAAACAAGATTATTCCATCAAGATGATAAAACTCCCGAGGCAGAACTCCCAAATTTCTGTAAATACCCTGGAAGATGCAGCCAGCTCTGCCGTCTTACTTGTTTCTTTACAGACCAGCGAGATTATCCTGTCTGCTTCTGGGAACTCTTGAGGCGAGATTTGTGGAGCTTTTGTTATGCATGGAGACAGTGGGTGTCTAAATTTGTGTTGCTTCTGAATCTTGACACTGTTTATGACTCCTTGGTGCATGATAGTAAATCCAATGTTGTACTTCCATTGCGACTCTCTATGATAATATCCAAGAGTCCCCCTATAATCTGCTCCTGGTTTTACTGTACCACTTCGCTGCTGGTTTGATGGTCTTTTCGTTTGTAAACAAACCTCACCATGCAGGACCTCGAGAAGAATGTAAAAAATATGTAATATGCGAGGTTTTAAATATTTGTGTTAAGTGTTTAGCTGTAATACGGGCTTAAGGTATGGTTGTTTATTAGTTATTTCAATCGTGGGTCAGGAAAGTGATTTGTGTGAGGAAGACATCCTATTCTTATTATAGACTGGAAGAAGGGAGTGAAGGAAGGAAGGGGAGGTTGAATATATGAAGGGGTGGGGTGATGAGATAGGGTGATGGAAGAAGCGGGGTGTGTGTGTGTGTGTGAAGGAGAGGGGAGGTGATGAAGAGTGTGTAAAGAATTAGAATTTGGACGCGGACATCAGCTAGTTTATTGTGCACCCTATAATCAACCCGTGAGCGGTAGCGCAAAAAGGATTACAGAGCAGAGTCACAAAGGGTGTTAAATATCATAATGTATTTCCAATATATTGTTTGTTTAGTTCTGTACATAAGAGTTGACTTAGTTACTGTAGGTGCGAAATGTGGATGCATTCTTAATATATCAGCTATCTTGCCACCAGTTAGGTTTGGTTAGGTTAGGTTACAGGAATACACGTGTATAAACAGGTCTTGTATTAACATTTTTCCTCTTTATGCTTTGCCTGAGTCTATTTACGCATTTTATATAAACACTGGGCACTATATAGAATCCCGAGGTAAAAATATAAAAGCTTATTTGAAACTTCGCCTAAACGTTTCTAGGCATTGTATAAGATGTTTAGTCAGGTCATACAATGCCTGATTCTCACACTGGGCCAGTAACATATACACTGATCTCTGAAGCTGAAAGATTGTGAACTCAGTCATAACCTAACTTGACCTTAATATAGCCTACCTTCGCTTAACAACGAGCGTTTTTGTCCCGAGCGGGAAATTGCACAGGCTTGAGTTTTTCCAAGGCCTACTATCCATGATGATTATCCTGTATTTAAAACAATAAAACAACACTTAGGTAATATTCGTTAAGGTTAGGTTAAGTTTTCTATTAAACAATAATATGATGAAGTACATGATCGCCGATGACCACTTAGAAGCTTAAAATAATACATATAAGTTAGTGATAACCGGCAATTATCCCTACTTAGTTTAATGACCAGGATTATATAGTGCATACGAACCTAAAGATGAAGGAAACTGCAGCGGGCCCATTGGCCCATACTGGGCAATCCCATTTACACCAGATCCCTGTCGCTCATATATCCATCGAACCTATATTTGAAGCTATCCAGCGTATTCGAGTTAATAATGATATTTGGTAACCTATTCCACTCATCCACTACTCTATTTCCAAACCAATGTTTACCTATCTCGCGCTTAAATCTAAATTTGTCTGCTTTGTAACCATTGCTTCGAGTTCGCTTCTGGTTGGATAGTTTGAATACTTTTGTTATATCAACCTTTGTTTAACCCTGACTTCCATTTATACACCTCGATCATATCGTCCACTCTACGTCTCTCGAGGGAGTGCAAATTAAGATACTTTAACCTGTCTCTATACTCAAGGTTCCTAATGCCCGGGATTAGTCTTGTCATTCTCCCCTGAATTCGTTCTAAGAATTCTATATCCATTCTGTAGTACGGTGACCAGAACTGAACTGCTTGTGATGTCTCACAAGCGCAAGAGATAGTTTTAGGATAACCTCGCTAGTCTTATATCTAACACTCCATTGTATGGACCTAAGTACTTTGTTAGCCTTGTTTCAAGCAAATACACAATGTTGTCTTGTTTTAAGATTCCTATTAATCATTATTCCTAAGCTTTTCTCGTAGTTGGATTTCTCTATAATAACGTCGTTCACCTGATATCTGGTTTCTTTTTTTATATGTCCTACACTAATTACTTTACATTTGTCTACATTAAATTTCATCTGCCATTTTTCAGACCCTGCGAATTTTTTTTTTTTTAGATCTTCCTGTAGGTTTGCGGAGTCCTTGTCAGATTCAATTACACGCCCTATAATTTAGTGTCGTCAGCAATTTACTTATGCTGCTGTCTACGCCTATATCTATGAGTTTATGTCTACAGCAAATAGTAATGGTTCAGGTACTGGGCCTTGGGGCACTCCCTAGTGACGTTACCCCAATCGGATTTAATGCCATTAATGCTTACTCGCTGTTTCCCTGTCCTATAACAATGCCCTAATCCATTTTAAAATATCTCCTTTTATCAAATCATCAGACGTTTTAGTCAAATAGAGATAAGTTTTTGGTTTTAGTATTATAATTAAGATTAAATCGTATATGGTAAAATTTAGTCTGTTTCAGTTAAAACGTCGCTTACTGTCATATAATGGCTAAATTATTGTTTAAGTAGGTTAGGTTAAGTTACGTTAGGTTCAGCTAGATTAGGTTAGGTAAGTTTCGGTTAAGTTACGTTAAGTTAGGTTATGTTAGGTTATGAAGGTATTAATTTTTATGTATAATTATGATCTACAGGATCGTTTATAGCCTCAAAGAGAGCTCAGGTTCTCAACTGGCTCAGCCATGTTAATATGGTTATTATTACCCACTCTGTATCTGTATTTTTCTGGCTAAATAAACTGTTACAATTCAATTCAAATTCAAAATTTTCCAAAAAAGAGAAATACATAGAAGTTATCAATAATCGACAATTATCCCTATTTAGTGTAGCATACAGTATATCAGGTGGAGTTCCGATTTCATTTTTATTTTTTTCGTATTATTTAATTTGTCATTTATTTGTTGACATTTAGCTTAGAATAAGTATGTTACGAGTTGGGGATTTAGAATATAGTTATACGTCTACCCAGATCCCAACAGGTAACAACAAAAAAAAAACAAAGACAATCGGACATAAAAGGGTAGACAAAGGATGCGAGTTTTTGTTGTATATAATAAAGTACCCTAAATTCCTTAACAAAATATTCAGCTTATACGCTATCCTTAACCAAACTTAACCTAAACACGAACAGTATATACATAGTAATAAAACATAAAACAATAGTGAAGCAATGTGGAGGGGGAAGAGGCAATACAAGATTACAAATACTTAAGTGAGGAGCTGAGATGGCTGACGAGCAAGGCTGAGTATGGTAGAAGACGGTAAATAGTCACTGTGCCGTAGGTTTCCAGGATAGGTGATCCTGTGGTCGCTTCCCAGAGTGAAGTGTGTCCTCTCCTCGAATTGGAGCTGACAAAGTAGACTGAGGCGGAAGTGACGCAACAACCAGGATATGGAGAAGGGAAACCCGGGAGTGGTAACCAAGACGAGCCATACTCGTGTTTCGTCCCTAGATGGCGTTGCTCGTGGTGCTGGGTAGGTAGATGAAGACAATCGGTGGAGGGGTTCGTAACAAGTAAATATTACGAAAAAGAACATTGAAAACTGTGAAGTGACTTTGCAACATATAATTAATTCGAGATGATAATACAAATACGAACGTGCTGGTCAAGCTCCGAAAGAGTTGTCCGGGGGTCTAGCTACTAAATGTGACCTTGGCGACCTGTGGTGCAATGGTTTGCATGCTCGCCTCGCAAGGGAGTGGACCTGTGTTTGATTCCCGGGCAGTGAGAGACTATGGACTAGGGCGTTGTTACAGGACAGGAAACAGCGAGTAAGCATTAACTCTCTACTTTACTCTTGTGCAGTTGCTTCAAGTATATAAGGGATTCATTCGTCCAAACTTGAGTACTCTCTCCAACTGTTAGAACGGGTGGAATCAAAAGCATTTCGTCTTATTAACTCTCCTCCTTAAGTTGATAATCTTTCTTCTCTTTCTCTTCGTCGCAATGTTGCTTCACTCTCTCTTTTACAGGTACTTTAACGGGCAATGTTCGGTGGATTTGGCAACCTGTGTACCACCGGCAAGGCCGTGGGCTCGTAACACTTGTCTTGCCCACTGTACCCATCGTTTCTCTGTGGATGTCGGTCATAAACCCGTTATAGTACATCCTTCTTTCCTCACACAGCCAAACTGTGGAATGCTCATGGTGTAGATTAATGTAATATTTTTCTTCTCAATTTTTTTTTTTTACTCTTATTTTTTCGCCCCAAAGGCCCCGTTTTGGGTCGATGACCTGTGCCCTGGTGGGCTCTTCCCCTAAAAAAAAAGAAAAGAAAAAAATCCCATTATGGTAACGTCACTAGTGGAGTACCCTAAGGCTCAGTATTGGATCATTATTATTTATTATAAATATAATCGACATACAGGTAGATACAGTCGTAGACAGCAACTTAAGTAAATTTATTGCTGACACGAAAATAGGGCGGGTAATTCAATCTGACGAGGGCTACGCAAAACTACAGGGAGATCTAAAAAAAAAATTCGCACGGTCTGAAAAATGGCAGATGAAATTTAATGTGGACAAATGTAAAGTACTTAGTCGAGGGGATGTAGACAGAGAAACCAGATGTCAGATGAACAAAGTTGTTATAGAGAAATCCGACTGTGAGAAGATTTAGGAGTAATGATAAGTAGGAATCTTAAACCAAGTCAACAATGTGTATTTGCTCGAAACAAGGCTATCAAAGTACTTTGGTCCATACAAAGGAGCGTTAGTTACAAGACTAGCGAGGTTATCTTCAAATTATATCTTGCGCTTGTAAGACCTCACTTGGATTACGCAGTTCAGTTCTGGTCACCGTACTACAGAATGGATATAGAATCCCTGGAAAGAATTCAGAGGAGAATGACAAGAGTAATCCGGGCATTAGGAACCTTGAGTATAGAGACAGGTTAAAGCATCTTAATTTGTACTCCCTCGAGAGACGTAGAGTGGACGATATGATCGAGGTGTATAAATGGAAGTCAGGGTTAAACAAAGGTGATATAATAAATGTACTCAAACGCAGCCACTTGTGATCCTTGTAGTGGTGGATAATGTTTGGGTAGACCATGTTAGTGAGCTCAGTTGAGGACTTTACAACATTTCCACATCCTTGAGGAATGATTATTTGCCCTTCTGAATCAACAGGGAAAGTTTCATTCCCAATCTGTAGTAGAAGGTTTGCAAACCGTCCAGCATCCTGATCTCCTTGTAGATGTACTCTCATGTTTGTGGATAGGGTGAGTGTCTGAACACTTCTCCAAAGGTATGATGCCTTGAGGTACGCATTCAGTTCATCAGCTGGAGTGCTTCGAGGAATGACAGGTAGGGTCTGGCGAAAGTCTCCAGCAATGACCATTGTCATGCCACCCATGAGCTGGTCATTTTCTCGTATATCTTGCAAGGTCCTGTCCAATGCTTCAAACACTAACTTGTGAGACATAGTGCATTCATCCCAGACTATGAGACTGCATTTTTCTAAGAGCTTTGCCTCTGCCGATCCTTTTTTGATGTTGCACACTGGATTCTCACTGTGAGCGAGGTTGAGAGGCAGTTTAAAAGTTGAGTGTGCAATACGTCCTTCTTCTAGTGATGTTGCAGCAATGCCTGAGGATGCCACAGCAAGAGCAATTTCCCCTTATGACGTACTTTGGCTAACAGAAGGTTGATGAGGAATGTTTTTCCTGTCCAGCCAGGTGCATCGAGAAAGTTCATACCTCCCTGCTCCGCTTGTATCGCTTACAAGATCTGTTCATAAGCATTTGCTTGATCAGGCATCAGGTGAGGCTCATTTTCTTCAAGAAAATTCACCAGAACTTCAACTGTTTGCAACTACTGGTTCTTCTCGGTTTGGGAAAGGCAATCCGAAATCAGTCAGGTTTTTATAGCTCCATCACTTTGTCTTCCAGCATGATGAGAGCCCTGTTGAACATGTCATCTATGAACTCAATCTCTTGACCAGGCTGTTCTCTTCTTGCTTGATGAAGCAGATCCTCTGAAAGACTTTCTTGGTGGTTTTTTTTTTTCCAGAGCTGGCTTGGGTTGGAAAGTCCACATGTAGCAATCGTGATGGCAAACAGGTTCCTCATTCTCATTGGCGATTGAGTAGCTGCTGCTTCTTTTAATGCGTCATTCCAGTGACCATCATCTTCCAGTAGGCCAAGGAGATTGCACGCTTCCTGATAGGTTCTGCAGACTTGTCCATTCACTGTCTTGAGTGCTGCATATGATGTTGGGCCACGGATGTGGTGCAAAAGTAGTCTCAAACAATAGCATTCAAAGTTGTTGGGGTGAAACGTGTAGACACGTCCCAAAGCATTGCCTGACTTTATCCCTGGATATCCTTCAACATCGGATCCTTGAGCACTTCTCTGGAACTTTTTAATTGAAGCCTGCCATATGTAGAACTTGGGTACGTCAACATACAGGGGTATTTGAGCAAACTCATCTTTCTGTGAAAGCTTGAAGAACGCAGTGAAGGTCGTATCAGCAGGATTTGCCATTTGATTTTGGAGGGACTCTTCTGTGAAGTATACTCTTTGTCCATTTTCGAGGTGGACATCGTTCGTGTATGGGGAAATAATTTTTTCCATAGGGCTTCATTGCTGCATATATAACGGCCTTGCTGAAACTGTGTCACCTCATCATTATTTCCATCCTTTTCCAAGGCAAAGATCGCTTGGTCAGAGCCTTTGTTGATGTATTTGCAGACATACATGATGGACTTGACTGAAATGCAGAACTCCACATTGATGTGCGCATTGAATGCTTTACTCAAAAGAGGATTGTAGGGGACCACCCATTTGTTGTCTACTGTTATTTCACTGTCTGTTCCAGGTCGCAACACTGCTGTAAAACCTCCAGCGCCTGGCGCTCTTCTCCTGTACTGAGGATAGCCATCTTTTCCACTCTAAGTATCCTTAAACAGGTCTTTTGGGAAGTATTTGTTGCAACGTCCATCTTTCATGCATGGAGAGTGTCTGTTGAATGGTCCATATGGCCCATGAATCATTTGCTTCTTGATAATCTCATAGAGAACTGGATCTTCTTCTGGATCAAGAAACTCTGCTCGTATGCAGATGTCAATCATGTTCAGTCGAAGTTTCTCTTTCAGCCAGATTAAGACATGGGTATGTGGTAGACCTCGTTTCTGCCACTCAATGTAATACATGTAGCACCGTGAAGGGCCAAAGATTGATGCTTTTGTAAGCAAGTCCATGAGTTTAATCACTTTCTGACGAAATACTCTCGCTATAATGTCATGCCGATCTTGTCCTTTCTGGCCTTCCATTAGAGCTTCTGTTATGTCAGTCCATACAGGGTTGCATGTAAAAGTAATGAAGAGATCTGGTTGTCCATAGTTTCAGACGTAGGTCATGGCATCCTGAGTCTTTTCATGCATGTATCGCGAACCTCCAGTGAAGGAAGAGGGGAGAATCATCAGTTATCCAACATTGTCCACATGTCCATCCCTTGATACTGCATCTCTCAGATGAATGTATTCATCAACCCTGAGCTTCTTTTGGTTGAGTCGTATGGAGGTGAGTCTTTCTGTTTCAATTTTGGCATACATGTCCACTACAAACTGGCGGAAGAGGTTCCTTGATTTTAGTATCTGGTTCAGTTCCCAAAACTTCTTCTTCCATCAATAGTTCATAAACGGTGTATGTAAGTTCCACTACAACGGTACAGCAAAATTTATTTTTTTAGCATTAAGCTGTTATTCTTTTTTTGTCACTACATATAACATCATCTCTCATCACTACATATAACACCACCCATCATCACTACACATAACAATATCCATCATCACTACATATAACACCAACCATCATCACTACATACAACATCATCCATCATCACTACATATAACACCATCCATCATCACTACATATAACACCACCTATCATCACTACATATAACAACATCCATCATCACTACATATAACATCATGCATCATCACTACATATAACACCATCCATCATCACTACATATAACACCATCCATCATCACTACAGATCGGTAAAGTAGTTTCCGAGATTCTCGTGCGGACACACATACACACAAACACACAAACAAACACACACAATGTTTAATATCAACATTGTAGACTGGTGAGCTTATAATCAACATTGTAGACTCATGTGTTTATTATCAACATTTTAGACTGAAAAAATAAGAATTCCGGGAATGTATCAACGAGAGAAGGAACGCGTGGCGAGGTGTGAAATGTGTCTCGCTGCAACTGTCTCAGGAGACGACCCGCATGGTGGGAAGGTGGAGAAGAAACATAGTGGGAGGGGGGGAAGTGAGGAGAGTGAGAGAGGAAAAAGAGGAAAGGTGAAAAAATTGGAAGAATAAAGAGTATGTGAAGAGATTGGAAGAGGTGAGTTGAGTGGAAGAGAGGAGAGCGAGGAATGTGGAAGAGAAGAAATCGAGCAAAGTGAAATAGGAGAGGGCGAACAGAGTGGAAGAGAAGGGCGAGTAGAATGGATGGTGAGGAGGCGATGAAAATGGAAAAGAAGAGAGCGAGTAGAAAGGAAGAGGAGAGGGTGAGTAGAGTGGAAGTGGAGAGGCCTAGTAGATTGGAAGAGAATATGGCGAGTAGAATGGAAGAGGAAAGAGCGAGTAGAATGGAAGAGGAGTGAAAAGGATGGGAAACGGAAAGAGTGTAGGAGGCTACTTGTTGACACTGAGGATGAAGGCTGATACTGTAGTAGTTAAAATCATTGCGTGTTGTTGTTATTGCCTCCGTGGTTGATGTGAGATACTTGAGTAGAGACGTTTTCTCAGCATGATTAAAAGGAAGAGGGAAGGGAGAGATGTGAGGGGTGGGGAGGCTCTTTTCCATTAAGGTTAATCCCGCTGCAGAGGGGAGAAGAGGGGAGAGCTAATGACTCTCTTAGGGGAGTTGACTCTAAGGTGCCGCTGGGGAGATTATGTGGGAGGTAGGAGATAGGTAGGTCATGAATCTCTATCTGTCTGTCTGTCCTCTTATCTACCTCCTCATACCTCCCCTCTTTCTCTCTCTCTCTCTCTCTTTTCTTTTTCCTTTTTGCCTTTACTCTCCCGCCTCACTCTTTCCTCTCCCTTCCTCCTTCTTTTCTCTCTTCACTCCCTCCTGCTCTGTTTTTCGCCTCCCCATCCACTTTCACGTCTACACACTTCCCTCACCTCAATCTCATATCTCACCTGCTTTTTTTCCTCTTGTTTCTCGCCTCATATCTCTCTTCTCCTCATCCTGACTCCTCTCCTCTCCTCTCGCCACACGGTTTTCTCCTCCTCAACCATTCTCCTCTGTCTCCAACTCTTCTTTCTTATCTCAGCTTTTCTCCTTATCCATTCTCTTACATATCCTTTTTCCCGCATCTTTTACTGCCCCTTTCTTGTCCTTTTCCAACACCCTTCCTCTCTCCATTCCCCCCCTTCATTTACCTCTGCTCACCCTTATTTCTGCTTTCCTTCACTTTTCTTCACCCCATTTTTCCTTTCCTACACCTCTCCTCTCCCCATTTTCACCTTCTTTCACTTCTCCCCTCATTTCACCCCATTACCTCCCTTCTTCTTGGAGATGTGGAGGCGGGCAGAGATTTATACGAGGTCAAGGAATATTACGGAGTCAGCGTTTATCAACAAGGTGTGTGCTTGGGAGTGTACCTGTTGCCCTCGCCCACACTCCCCCAGGTGCTAGAAGACTTTCACACACTCTCCCAAGAGCTAGGAGGCTCTCACACACTCTCCAATGTACTAAAAGTCTGTAACACACATTTTATGGTTCCTAGAAGACTCTCACACAGTCTTCCAAATTGTCAATTCTCACGGGACTTGCAGAGTCGAAATGAAGTGCTTATGGAAACTCGGTGTGTAATGTAAACATATATGACAATATTTACATACACAAAGCAAATCTTCATGTGTGAATATCTCCAATCACTTCATACACAACTCGGCGGCTATCTTGAACCCTACTTCGGCGTGTGTATACCAGGCCTAGAGTTCCTGGCTCTCCCTGCTGTCCGGTTTATTAAGTTGCTCACGCTGCTCTCCCTCAACCGTCACCTCCACCACAACAATTGAGCTCGGCTGCCAACTATTCTTAATACAGTATATCGAAAGTTTTATGCCCTACAACCTATAAAACTAAATACAAATCTTACATAATGTTGTAACAACCAAAACAAAATAAACATTGATATACAGAAACACCGTAAATGAAAACATTAGAGAATTCATCTAAACATACAGGTTGTAAACCACCCTCATTGACATTGGTCGTTCTCGGAAATTACCAAATTAGACAAATCATAAATTGTGCTGTGGACCGACATGTGACACAGGTGTTAAAGACTCTCACACACTCTCCCAGGTGCTAGAAAACTCTTACACACTCTCCCAGGTGTTAGAAGACTATAACACCCGTATTATTAAACAACATCTTCCCTTGAAGAGGGTCGTCGTGTTTCAACCCGAGTTTTAAACTAAATGAGTCCTGAGGGACACCGCAGCACTGTACTTAACGGGGTGGTGTGGCAGTAAAATTAATTAATTCCAATAAAATTGATTTATAATATTGGAATGAGTTAATTTTTGGCTCCACACCACCCCGTTAAGTACTGTACTACGGTGTCCCTCAGGACTCATTTAGTTTAAAACTCGGGTTGAAACATGACGACCCTCTTCAAGAGAAGATGTTTAATAATACGGGCACACACTCTTCCAGGTACTAGAAGACGTTTGCACACATTCTCGCAGATACTAGAAGACTCCCATACACTTTCCCAGGTGCTAAAAGACTCTTACACACTCCCTCCAAGGTGTTAGAATATTCACACACACACACACACACACACACACACACACACACACACATAACTACTACTATTTTTTTTTTTTTCCACACGTGGCCTCCAGCCTCCCCTAATAGCCACACCTTCGCCGCCATTTTATTACCTCAATATTAAATATCCTAATACATAAGTAGCAATCCTAGCTGTGTTGAGTTAGTTGAGCTGCAGATCTATGCAGCATTCAGTGACTGTAGCCTCATAGTCAATATCTGCAACTGTTCTCTGCTTTGGGGCCGAAGCTCTCGTTCCCCTTATGCAGAGCAAAGCCGACCGAAGGAGAGAGAAGGACAGTCGCCATCTCATCCAGGCTGTAACATAACTTCTGGGCTGCTGCTTTTGTTCGGATATCACCTCCGCGAGTCTGGCGTAGAAGCATCATGCACTTGGTCCCATCCCACCAGAGGTTGTGAACACTAGAGGAGTGAAGTTGCCTTGAGCAACGTTCTGAATTCTCTCCCCGTATGCCCTTATCTTGTCGTTCTCGTTCCTCCTATGTGCAGCATCGAGAGCTAAGTTACGGTGACATGCGGCCATGGGATAAAAAATCCTGTTCCTGCGTCCAGAATCTTACTACTACTACTCATAATAATTTTTATTTTTTTAATATGGCCTCCATCCTCCCCCTATAGCCACACCTTTGCCGCCATTTTATTACCATAAAATTAAATGTCCTTATACATAAGTAGCTATCCTAGCTGTGTTGAGTTAGTTGAGCCGCAGATCTATGCGGCATTCAGTGACTGTTGCCTCATAGTTAATATCTGCAACTGTTGTCAGCATTAGGGCCGATGCTCTCGTTTCTCTGAGTCGGAGCAAAGCTAACCTAAGTAGAGAGAAGGACAGTCGACATCTCATCCAGGCTGTGACATAACTTCTGGGCTGCTGCTTCTGTTCTGATAGCACCTCCGCGAGTCTGGCGTAGAAGCATCTTGGACTTGGTCCCATCCCACCAGAGGTTGTGATCTCTTGAGGAGTGAAGCTGCCTTGATCAACGTTCTGAATCCTCTCCCCGTATGCCATTATCTTGTCGTTCTCGTTCCTCCTGTGTGCAGCATAGAGAGCTAAGTTAAGGTGACATGCTGCCTTGGGATAAAAAATCCCAAAGTCGAAGAAGGCTCGTTGTCTTCGCGTCCAGAATCCTCGAGCACTGACGTCAATACGGCCTTCGTTGGATGTGTTTGAAGTTCTATGTTGGAAATTCTCACCGTCCAATGGAAGGGGGGTCGGTTTTACCCTGACATCACGGCAGATTTCCTCTAACATATTTGCTGTGAGATCACTTACTTCGTCATGCCTCATGCATATGAAGCCCCCTTTCTTAATAATAAAATAATAATAATTTACGGTTTATTGAAAGAGCTTGGCAGCCAGAAGGCTGAAAATATACAGTTACATATTTGGGGAATGGGTTTCGAATTACAAATAATATACAAGAACATAAGTGACACAAATAAGACATATAATAACTAGATGGGGAAAAGCTCAAACTACAGTTCATTTCAACATAGTGACAGTGCAGGGAGTAGTGTTTACTGGGAGTGAATACACTAGTTTATTACAAGTTATTGATAATTTTTACAATGGTTGGGACTGTGATCGACGTCACAGGAAGAGCCACACACGCATTGGGAGGGTAAACCTTCTACTAGCCTACCGTACCTAAGAGCATTGGCATCTGTAAATTCTTGTTTATTGAGACTGAAACCATTTGCCCTTATCGGTAACGTAGTTAAGCAGTTTGAGGCGCCCACCTCCTGCCCTATAGCTACTTTTTTTTCTTCAAATCTCTGGTACTTGCAGCAACAGTTGCTGCAACTTATCACTTTGGCCGTGCTGTCGTTCTGTCGTAATGGACCTTCGAATCTTGTTTACTTCACTGGCATCCACCTCCCCTGTTGCGTTCTGAGCTATTATGTGGTCCGTGAGGGCTGCCGTGAGCTTAGCTGAGTTTTGATGTTTAGTGGCAACAATCTCCTCTGGATTGGTCAATCCCATTCCTCCCAGTCTCGGTGGTAGTGCAAGGAGTGATCTTTCTGCTTGGGTTAAGTGAGGGTCTTTCACTAATTGACGCTGATAGCTTCTTCCAGAGGGTGGAGGAGGGGTCCGATATGAGGGATAATGAGCATCAGGTAGTTCCAGCGATGCTTGACTCCATGGGTGAATGCCGCAAAAGTCACATGTGGCTCTGTGTTAGCAATCTCAGACAGAGCTTGGATTTCCCCAACCCACTCATTCACCTTTCCCGTTACGTACTCGGTCTTGAAGTCCGTCGTGCCGATTTCTGCGACTAGGTGTCTTTGGCCATCCTTTGTTATTTTGACCTCACTTCCACCGAACACCTCCATTGCCCGTTCATAATATTCTGGCTTCACAATGAGGAAGGACTTGCTGGCGTTTGGGTGGGCCTTTCGATGTTACCAGGTCCCACCACTTTTTTGTTGTCCTCCACTTTTCCTGCTCCTGTAAGGTCATCAGCGTACGCCACTTGCTTGACCTCAGTTGTTTCAAATTTTATTGTGTGTTGGAGCACGGATAGGCCTATTGCGTACATTGCCATTGTAACGGGACTACTACTACTACTACTACTATTACTAATACTACTACTTTGCTGTCACTCGGAATCGAGTGTACGATCATCCGGCTTTGATGCAATGATATGAGTTATTAAGGATGTCACCGACGTTGGTGAGCTCTGAGGTGACTTAAGAGACCGATACGGGACGGGCAGAGCCGTTCACAGATGCTGCACAAGTGGAGGGCTACATCTAGTGTGGGAGGGGTGGCGACAGCGTCTTTCCAGTGTAAGCGCTTGTCTGCCTCGGTATGTAGTCAGGCTAACTCGAAAGTATTCACACCTTGTGTGGTGGTCCTCCAAGCGTTACGGTGTGGTGTAGTCGTCTCCCAGGTGAGGGGGTCGATTTGGCACTTTTTCAGCACTGTCTTCAGACTATCATAATACCTTTTCAGTTGCCCGCCAGCGTTACATTTACTATTCGTTAGGTGACTGTAAAGTAGCTACTTTGGAAATCTACTGTCGTCCATGCCGGTAGCATGGCCAGTCAAGTGTAGTTGTTCATGGATAATGGTAGCCTCGATGCTCCTATACTTGCTATAAAGCAGGGTGGGGAGTACCACTGCTCGATATACGTGCAACTTTGTAGATAATTTCAGCTCCCTACAGCTGGAGACACGGTACGGAGTCTGCCAACGGCTTCAGATGCACAACTGATCCGATGTTGAATCTCTTCATCGATGTCTGCAGTGGTGGACAGATGGGAGCCAAGATACCGAAAGTAGATAACATTAGAGAGGGTAGTATCATTAAGCTAGATGGATGGTGGAGGTGTGGCTGAACCAGGGGCAAGCTGAAAGAGAATCTGAGTCTTATTCACATTCACCTCAAGGCCGAAGTGTGCATACGCATCTGCGTAGGTGTTCAGGATCTCTTGTAGGTCGCGTTCAGTGTGAGCGACAAGGGTGATATCGTCTACATACTGAAATTCAGCAACGAAAGCTGCCGACACCTCTGCTCCTTCCTGGAATCGTCTTATGTTAAAAAGACCTTTCATCTGGTACTTGATGTCCAACCCACCGACTAAATGGTACTGACACGAGTAAGGAAAGCAGCTTAGAAAGTGAAAAAGAGTTGGTGCCAGTACACATCCTTGTTTTGCTCCCGTTTTGATGGGGAAAACTCTGACTGGGTGTCATTGTGCAGGACACTGTGGTTCATGCCATCGTGGAGTTGCCTCACAATGACGATGAATTTTGGTGGGCAGTCAAAAATGGCTGAGGGTCAGCCAGAGGGCTTCCGTGTTGACTGAGTCGAAGGCCTTGGTTAGGTTGTTGAAGGGCATGTACTGGGCACGATGCTGTTCTCTGCACTTTTCCTGTATCAGGTGGGCAGCAAAGATCATGTCAGTGGTGCCAGGTGATGGTCTCAAACCACATTGAGATTCTGGGAGGAAGTCTTCCGCCTCAGGAAGAAGTCTGTTTAGGAGGACTCGGGCGATAATGTTGCCAGCTACAGAGGAGTAGCGATATTCTTATAAATATGGTTAATTTTTAAACCATTCCTTCTATAGTTTGCGAAGTTCGCTCTAGGCAGTCGCTTTCATCTTGCGGAAGGTATCAGCTTTGGTCCGAGACTAAGGGTTACTATGCCAGTCACTTAAAGCAGCACGGTTATTATCGACGGGTACACCGATTTTTTTATTTTTTATTTTACGGGGATTAGCTCATCCGGACACAGGTCACTTATCTACATCGGGGCCGGGGGGGGGGGGGGGGGAGGAAAATGTACTACTACTACAACTACTACTACTTCCGACGTTCTGAATTCTTTCACACTACTACTATTATTACTACTACTTTTTTTTTTACTACTACTACTACTACTACTACTAATAATAATAATAATAATAATAATGATAATAATAATATTAAAGACCATAAAGAAATACAAAAATTAAAAATGATCAAGAGCGAAAAACAATATATGTATGGTGTGTTGTCAATGGAAAGAGAAACAATTGAGACCCTGCAATTGTGTGTAAATGAGGCAGAAAGTCAGATCAGCAACCTGGGACTTGGTCATAATTTTCGTGATGCCATATGGCGGCAGGGTCTACCATTAGACAATAAATTATGCTTCCAATATCTTCCTAGGCGGTAGTACCTCACTGCTTGGTAGCTCCCTACTACCTACAGGGTCATTTTCATCAAACCAGTCCCAATGTATTCTTTCGATCTGGCCGAGGGTCTCTCTGCGGGTTTTTGTCATGACAGTGTCAAGAATATCCTATTCGGCATTGGGATTTAGGTTGTTTTATGTCGGGTTGCTTTTCAGCCCATGTTCGTGCTGCTATCTGAAAGCATGTGCTACCGCTGGATACTCAAGACGCTTAGTGTTAAAACCTCTTCTGGAGGCTTGCTGCCTTCGCCGTTTTGGGGCGACATGAGGTGACAGCTTGGCTCTGACGAGCCGATGATCAGTATCGCAGTGGTCTGAGTCACGCATTGTTCGGGTGATAGGACATTTAGGCGATCTCCTTCTGTGACAATGATGTAGTCAATTAGATGCCAGTGTTTGAATCGATGGTATTGCCACGAACCCTTGAACTTGTCGGCCTACCTAAACAAGGTATTGGCGATAGAGAAGGTGTGTGCAGCACACTTGCTGAGGAGGAGTGGGCCGTTGGGATTACAGTTCCCTAATCTCTGTTAGGAGCGTCACGAGGTGGTCGTTGATCCCAATAGGCATTTCAGTTAGCCTGTGTAGGATGCGTTCGCGAATGGCAAAGCTACAGTAACTCCATAAAAGCGTTGTTTTTTTTACGCAGGAAGCTTAACCTCCCAGAAGATGGTATAGAAGGACCCCCGTTTTGTGAGTCGACCCTTGGTCTAGGTGCCGGGACTCACTAATGACTGCAATGTCGGTGTTATACCTAGCCAAATCTTTTGCCACAAGGGCAGTTCTTCTTTCAGGACGCTCATATGTGCCAGTATCCAAGAGGGTCCTGATATTCCATGCAGCGACCAAAAGAGGTTGTATGGTTTGTTTTTGTTTGGATCAAGTTGGGTTTTTAGGCAGGCTATGTTTAGGGAACCTTTTCTAGCCCCCTCCCCGTGTGGGGTGAGCAGAGTGGCTCCACGAAAGGGCTGCTCAGTCGCACAGACAGGACCGGATTGGACTGCTACCTAGATCCCAGTGCATAAACGACCCTGTGCAGAGTAGTGACTAAAGACTCCTGGCAGTCATCTCTGCCTGTCCCAATAGCTACTCGTACGTCGTCATAGGACTTTTGGGGTATAGGGGTTTTGACGATGGCTGCGCGTGAGTTGATTTATGTGGTGAGGCAGGAGCGCAGGCTGCAACCACACACATCTTGGCTCTCCCTTTTCCTGATCCAGTGGTGCAAGTGTTGCAACGACACACACACACACGCGCACACACACACACAGAGGATAAGTTACTGAACCACGTGTACACCACACAACCCAATGTCTCCATGACCACGTGAGGTTCTTCATGTCAACATCCGAGAACGAGTTACTACACCACGTGAACACCGCACCACCTAGTGTTTCAATGACCAGCCCAGGCCCGGGCCATCAACTATAAACTATAATAATTTGTATGTTCAATTCATGTTCATCCTTCTTTCAGTAATGAAAGCTTTTGTTAAACGAACTACCATGTCTTTGTATGTAATATGTCATTTTTGACCAATGTATATTTTCAGCCTTCTGGCTACAGAACTTTTTCAATGAACCGTTTACTTATTATTATTAGTAGTAGCAGTATTAGTATTGGTATTATTACACACACACGTGAGAGATGTACTCTCTAGGTTATTCTCACCTGAAAGTGCACGGTCTGTCACTCGGGTATTTCACCTTGAGCTTTTTAAGACATTTATTCACCCTCGTTTGGTTCATTGTGTTCGTGATGATGAGACAGACAGAGCCACCGATATGTGCTTTTGACTTGAATAATTTTAAACATGGATGGTATAGCATTTGTTAGGCTATGTCCCGTGTGCCACCGTCATGCAGCATCGAGTGATCACACCAGTAAACGCGCTACGTTGGTGTCGCCGACAAACATATGTGTTTTCTTTGATGTGTCCCGCGTAGACATGTGAAGCGTTCGCGAGCGACCAGGAAGCGGGAACTGGACGCGCGACCAGGAAGCGGAAATTAGACGCCCGACCAGCAAGCAGTGAGCAAATATTTTGATCGTCCCTTTCTCGGTCGCGCGAGTCCTCGCTTTCTACATCACAACTAAAAGAAAGCTATACTTTCATTTTCCACTGTTAACAGCTTGATCTTGCCAAGAAATAGATACTTGTGGACTATTAAAGTAGCAGCAAAATGTTTTTCTCATTCTTTGCAGAAGAATGTGAAGCAATGCTTATTCTAGAGGGTTTTGTTATTCTCAACTGTATATTCTTGAATTTCACATGATTTAGCGTCCAGACCCTCTGTGTCAATGATGATATTATGGAAAAGTGTAGCACACTTCACAATGTCAACAGCAGTATCTACCTTTGTTTCAATATATTTTTTTTTACATTTACCTGTACAAATTCCAAATACACACTCTACAACACGCCTGGCACTTGACAATCTTTAATTATTATTTTTTCTTTGTTCAGAGCATTCCTAGGATAGGGTTTCAACAAATATGCACAGAATGGGTATGCCTCGTCCCCAATCAGAATACACTTTGGTGTACTCGTGAAACTTCTTTGGATCTTAGCGAAATTCCACGTAGAGATGGTGAAATTCGCTTATTTCCATTCTCCTGTGATATATGGGATGTTTTTTTCCTTGGTAACCTGCAGGTAACACACGTTGACAATCCTTATTTTCTAAAATTTCAAGCAAACGTCTGCGATGGGAAGACAACATGTTAAGGCTGGCAAGACGCTGATAGGTGGGACAGCAGTGGCTTTGGAAAGTAGGTCGCGCCTCTTCGCTCTGGTCGCTCGATGCCGCAGAAAGCTAACACATGGCACATAGCCTAAGGCACTGTTCATCTCATTGATCCCTCTGTCATCACATTACTGTACCTGTATCGATTGCCTCAGTACTGTATTTATATTTACCTTGATATTCCTGGATAAGCTTACATAATACTGTATTTTTAGTTTTAAGTTAAGGTACAGTGTTTGTATGGTTTTGTATCAGTATTTATTACCTGAATCTGTTTCTGTGTCCATAGTTTAAATTACATATACTTGTACATATGCATGTGTTTGTACTATACTGACAATAATTTTTAATATCTCCCTTTCTTAGCTGAAGAATCATGTACTTGTACTTCTCTGTACATGTACTAACATTTTCGAGTAAATTTGTGAGCTTTGGTCAGTGTACATGGCTGAAGGTACACTCGGAAACCATAATCTCTAGCCCACCTGGGTCGGTACTGGAGGTTAGAACAGTGTTCTTTCTGGACGGGGGCCCACTCTAACTATCACGAGGCAACACATGCACGAACACACACAGTCATGGAAGTCTTTCTGTGACACAAGATGATTTGAATAAGCTAAGGTGCTCCGTTGTTTCCATTTTCCCATGTGATTTTATCAAGATATATATTTATATATATATATATATATATATATATATATATATATATATATATATATATATATATATATATATATATATATATATATATATATATATATATATATATATATATATATGCTGATAACCACAAGGAAAGAAGAAAACACGAAGTTCCCAAGCGCTTTCGTGTAATTCACATCTTCAGGGATGAGTACAGACTAGAGAGAGAAATACAAATCAAGGTGTATATATACAGAGAAGGGTGAGACCAGGTCCACAATGGTCAGGTATTAGGTAATGACCCTACTAATCTTTAAATAGCACACAACGGTTGGTGGTCAGGTCAGATGGTGAGGTGACCCGGCCTTCTCACCTGGTCACAAATCTTCTTTATTACAAAATTGTCCAGCTTGTACATGCCGTTACTCAAATTCATGTTGAATGCTTCGGTATGTTTAATAAGACTAGATTCTATGATGTTCCTACAATTAATTGAATTACATGGTAATATTGAGGAGGCATTATCCCAGTCAATGCAATGCTTGTTATCCCTCAAATGAACAAACAGAGCATTGGATTCCTGGCCTGTCCTAACACTGTATTTGTGTTGTTTAATTCTAGTTGCAAGATCTTTACCTGTCTGGCCTAAGTAAAACATATTGCATTCCTTGCAAGGAACTTTATAAATGCAACCTCAACCCGCCAGGATTCGAACCCACGGCTCAGGCGGTCATAGTCATGGGCTCGTGGGCCGTGGGTTCGAATCCTTTTTTGGCTGACTGTACATGCAAACACGTTCAGGTTCATTTATACATAACTTACACACGATCAAAAGACATGGAGGCGCACTTGCATTTATTCTTGGTTGAAAGAAATTACCTAGTTACCTTCCATTAAAGATTTAAATCAATCTTGTAAAATGTGTGTGTGTGTGTGTGTGTGTGAGTCAATCCACGTTTATGAATATGTGTGCTTGCGTGGATATGTATATACAGAAGAATTTCAACATATTCTTACCTGTAATTCTAAAATCCTCTAAGATAAAAAAATAAATGTATTAAATAAAATTCTCCGTCAAACTGGAGTGCTTTGTTGATGCCAGTGGCTCGGCGAGGAGTGTTTTGCTTCACCTCCTCCCACTCGCTAATCCGATTGTGGCTTTTTTTTTTAACACAGTGTTGTCCATCATGATATACTGACCTCTCGACTATTCCATTATAGTAGATTCTAAGCCGCAGAGACTGTACAAACGCCTTATATGAAAACGCTTCCAGCTTTTGACATCATATTTACCCTTCAGATCTCCGCTGACACTAAATCCTTCATTATTTATGCTCTTTCTTCCATCTCTTGTTGAATTTACTAGTTGGTTGGTGGTTGGCTATTTACATTTTAGAGTTTCACCGTTGGTCGGAGTTAATTAAGTCCAGGTCACCATCGGCAGGTACTGGACATGTACAGATATTCGTTGTCAGGTACGGGTCATATACAGATCACCGTCAGCAGGTATTAGAGATGTACACGTGTACAGGTTCTGGAGTCTACCTGGAAATATACAAAAGGTGGTCGAGCCTTAACGTAAATACTAAGAAATTATAATCAGCTTCCGACATACTCCAGTATACTACAACAGATAATAACCATCAGACACTGTCCTCTTAACTATACCGAAGACAAGTATACCGGAGTTGTATACCGAAGACAAGTATACCGGAGTTGTATACCTGAGACAAGTAGACCAGAGACTTGAGTATACCGTAGAATTAACCGCAATTTCATAATATACTTAGCTCTTTATACACCAATATAGCAGTCTCCCTTCCTTGATATTATGTAATACATGAAATAATGTAATATAAGAATATTATGCACCCAATTTCTGAAATCGTCCAGTGTGCTTCTCATTACGTCACAGGTGTTGCAGGAAGTATATCATACGCCGAACATAAGAACATAAGAATGGAGGGAACTGCAGCGGGCCCATTGGCCCATACTTGGCAGTCCCGTTTACACTTCACCCTCATCGCTCATATATCCGTCCAACCTACATCTCGCGCCTAAATTTAAATTTGTCTAATTTAAGCCATTCCTACGAGTTTGCTCCTGGTTGGATAATTTAAGTACCTTTTTCATATCGCCTTTGCTTAACACTGACTTCCATTTATACACCTCAGTCATATCGCCCCTCACTCTACATCTCTCAAGGGAGTGCAAATTCAGATGCTTAAATCTTTCTCTATACTCAAGGTTCCTAATGCTCGGGATTAGTCTTGTCTCCCTCATCTGTATTGTTCTAGGCCATTTAACTGCTGAGTCTGTCTAGGTTAATGGGGCCTGAACATTTATATTATAGAGGGTTTTTGGGAACGAAACCCAATTGTCTGTTATCCTTTTATTTTGGAACTATTGAGGATACAGTTCCAAAGTGTAGATCACCGTAACTTATCACTGTAGCTATGAGTGTTAAGAGATGGACGGAGGCTATTTAAATAGACCTGCTAAATACGTCCGATCTGTGTGAGGAGTTGAGTAACAATTCCTATGAGTATTGACCCATCGAGGGAGAACGGAATATGTACAGTACATCGTCCTCCCTCTACGGAAGAGGGAACCATCCACGATGGCTCTCAAATAACGTCTTCCTCTAGTCAAGGATATCAAACTACTGCCCGCATGAGGTGGCCAGGGAGCCGGCTACTTAATGCCTTAACTTAGCACAATATGACGCTGTTTCCCGCGGGCACACCTTATCACGTGCTCTGAACATGTCACCTCATCATAGCCAGTGGAAAGTTACAGAGGGTCATAGAGTATATAAATCAAGTGTAATTAACCCATTTATATAATACTTCTGCCTATGAGACAGGGGCTATTACAGTACGCTTTCTGGGGATTCGATATCCATTCTGTAGTACGGTGACCATAACTGAACTGCATTATCCAAGTGAGGTCTCACAAATGCAAGTTATACGAGTAGTATTTACGAACATTCCTTTGTATGAACCCAAGTACTTTGTTCGCAAATACGCATTGTTGTCTTAGTTTAAGATTCCTACTTATCATTACTCCTAAATCATTTTCACAGTCGGATTTCTCTACTATATCAACGTTGTTCATCTGATATTTGGTTTCTCTGTTGACTTCTCCTAGGCTAAGTACTTTACACTGTCCACATTAAATTTCATCTGCCATGCGAAAAATGTATTTAGATCTGAGGTGTACCGTACAGGTATATATTCTGATGCTATAGTATGCAGTATAATATAGGGTATGTTATAGGGTATTATATATCCTTGGGTGCTATATTTATACATTATGTAAACATTAGGTAAAATTAAGTAAACAAGAGAATTATGTCCATTAATAGAGGAACAGAGTCTTATGTCCATATATATTTTGCTTGGATATTTATGTCCAAAAATAGAATAAATCAGATAAATCTTTCAAAAAATAGTGTAAATTAGAGAATTTTGTCCACTTAAAATAACATTTATAAATATGTCCACAATTAGAGTAGCATGGGGGATCTTAAGTATGTCTAAATACACAATAACATTGAATTATGTATAAAATATTTGTGAGAATTTTGTCCACAAATAGAGTAACGTAATTATGTCCAGATTCAGAGTAACATAGAGGTTATAGAGCAAATTAAAGAATGTTGTTCAGCGGTAGAGTTCGCGTATAAAGTTTCACACACTGATAAATGTCAGGTGTATACTTTTTCTGACATCACATTATCAGCCTAAGGCCTCGTCCCACAAAGCTGCGTTTTAATTTAAGGAGACAAACAGAAAGTGTGCCAGTCTCGAAGTTGAGATACTGTCAGAGTGTGTTTGAGTCTTTCTCGTCATCAGAACTGTACTGAGACTAATATTGAACGTGTACAGTCTCATAGAGAACTGCGCTCAGATATTATCAGAGAATGTGTCAATCTTTTCCAACATGAGATTAGTACCAAGTAAATTGTTTTGTAAGAAAAGGGGAGGGGGATATAAAGGGGTTTTGTTTGAACATTATTGTGTTTTGAGAATGGTGAGAGTAAGTGAGGGCTAAAGGGACTGGCCGAGGGCTTGTTACAGGTTGATGGGTGCTGATGGCCGCGGACAGCAGCTGGCTTATTGTGCACCCCATATTGTATTTCATCCAATAAGCGGTGGCTCTAAAAGGATTACAGAGTACAGGTCACAAAGGATGTTTATTAGATCCCAGTGGTCAGGATATTATGACTTTGAATGTTAGAGTATTTCAATTACATTGTTTACTTCTGTACATAAGAATGACTGAGCTAATAGGTGCGAAATGTGGATACACTATTATTATATCAGCAGCCTTGTCATCATAGAGAAAGTGCTCTACCATTGCATACACAGTAGGATATGCTTGGTCCTGTGTTGTTCCTAAAAAGTTCTCTTTTTCATAGCCCAAGACGTAGTTTTGAAGTGTGTGGCCATGCAGTATATCTGGCGGCACATTTTACGTTTAGTATTGTTCACATCTGCTTGAGGAATATCCTAACCTTAGTTTACGTTGCACCATCTTCTAATCTATTCATCTTGTTACTTGTCTCATATGTATGTTTTTCTTGATGAATCACATCATGGTAGGTAATGGATGTAATAGAGAGGATTTGCATTTGTCTGCTTGCTACAAATTTATCTGCATGTTTGTTCCTCATTATAGGTTTTAGGGTTCTGTTTGAAAGACCTAGATTACATTCAATACTGTCTTTGTAATACGCGAGTTTAGCAAGGGAATTATCTCTCATATTTATTGAGGCCTATGTGAGAGGGTATTTACAACATCTTTGAACCTGATAACCTCGCCAAAGAGGCACAATAGGTTAGTGTCTGGCTTCAGAGACAACCACGTGACCATCTGAATTGAAAGTATTAAATTCAAGTCATGGGGATAAGGAGTCAGTGAGGATGTCAGTGGTAGTGTCTTCAACAATTTTCAGGCCTGTGAGTATGGCAAATCGTTCAGTTTGTAGAGTGGATGTCCATTTTTTTATTCTAACTCTTTTGCCTAGTAGTGATTCACAATGACTACACTAATAGCCCTTCTACACACAATGTTTAGAGAGCCATCAGTGTAGATGGGCTGTGTGATGTTACTTTCAGTCTGTAGGTTGAGTATGTGTTTAAAAGTTCTCACTTTGGCGGTGTGCTGAAGATAGGGTGACAGGAAGCGCTGTTGTGTCTCAGTTTTGTGTAAGCTGTGCTAGGCAGGTGCTTATCAGTAAACCTATTAAAGGAGTATTTTACGACTCATTTTATTGCATGTTATTCATTTCACAAGGCGCCTGACTGTCGGTGGCGCCAATCGACTTCGTCATACGAAGTAGTTGACTGTTTCTAGTGTTAACTATAATTATTTCTTAATTGCACCATCTTTCACAATGATAAAAGAGAAGGGCCCTTGTGACCTGCATCCAGGGAGAGCAATCAGTTATCCAACCAAAGGCCTCCAACCTCTTTCTGGTGTGTGCTCAAAGTGTCCACGCATCTAACCCATACAACATTTTTTGCCATATTAAGCCTTTTAACAGCCTTTTTTTCAAATTAAAGTTAATGTCCCCTTTCAATAGGTCTTTTAGATTAAAGGCTGTTTTTGCTTGCCGTATTCTTGTTTTTATTTCTTCCGTACATCTACCACCACAGCTAATGTTACTTCCGAAATACACAAAATGTTCTCCTTTTTCTCTTCCATATTTTTTGTTTTTGTTTTAGGATTTACTCCCAATTTAGAAACAACAATTACTTTAGTCTTTACTGTGCAAATATGGTTCCACCCCGGGGAGTTCTTCTGTCCTCTCTACAGTTGACTCCTGTCTCTGAGGCCACTCCTTCTCCGTCTATCACCTCTTTTTTTTTCTCAGTAGGTCTCTCCCCACTACCTTCGTTTTACTCTTTAATAACCACCTTAGTGTTTACGCGTGAGAATTTCAACACTCATCCTCCTCCCGCTATCCCCTTTACCTCCTTTGTTCTATTCTATTCCTGTTCTCTACTACCCCTTTTTACTCTATCCTTCGCACTATTCTCATCAGGAACCCCGCCTTCTTGGCTCTCTGCTAACTTCCCCTAATCATTAGTACCTATAAAAAGGAGCCGCGTTTTAACTCCACCTTTGCTCACTACTATGTTTGGCCTCGGGAAACAATTGTTTACTTCTTTAGAAATTATCAATTCCGGTCTCCCTCTCCGTAATTAAGCACCCTGAAAACACCCTCTCTGTTCTTTTTATTGGGTCGCTATTGGTGTCCTCTTGTGCTCCTTTATACAACCTAACTGGACATCATCTGGACACCATCTCCCTTCTCTGTATTAAGTCACCCAAACTTCTAAACTCTACCTCCTATCCCTTCTTCTGAGTGGCTCACCCTGAAGTAAACATATATCACTCATATTTTCTCTGTCCCTTTTCCCTATTCAGGATTCCGTCACTCTTAACACCCTAACTACCACACACACTCCCCGTCTCCTGCCTGTGTATTTAATCAGCCTGTTTCCCTGATAGTCTTTCTCTCTTCCCACTTCGTATCTAATTACCCTAATCACCCTAATTCACTCCCTCTGACCCTCCAACTATTTTTAAATCTCCCTGACATCCATTGAATCACCATTAAACAACGTAAGGGGTACTGAGGTACAGTGAATACCGCGCACGCCTCTTGCCCTAAAGGTCGTTGGTTCGAGCCCGGGAAATCCCTAGTCCTTCCATTTGCTAATGGGCATCTAACTTTACAGTTAAGGAAGTCAAGGCTGTCCTGTGCAGTGCCGGCCACAGCCACACTGATTTCCTTATATAGAAAGCTTTAGTATTCAGTGTGTTGCATTCTTACTGCCCCTAATTGGGTGTCAGACCATTGGGACACAGTTTTATTTTTCCCAACAATGTTCCCGGCACTTACTCCCTCTCTCTCTAGGTTCCACCACTGCACAGCTCTACTGATAAAATAACTTTATTAATTGATTCTTCGCCTTTAATGGGACAACTTTTTTACCTCGTTATAACTTCATCAGGGCGACCGGCCACCTGACGCTTGCCAACACCTGTGAAGTTAATTAGCATGTCACACGCTCTCGTGTACAGGTGTGTGACAGGTGGTTGGGGGAAGGGGGCTCTGGGTGGAAGATGAGGGTTGTGGGTGGTTGACGGAGAAAGATAGTGTAAGGATGTAAGTATGTGAGTGTTTGTGTGTGTATGACGGATAAATGAGATGAATAGGTCGACATGGTTGTGTGTATATGTGTGTGTGTCTGTGAATTTGTTACGACCCTTGGCCTCTTAGGGTGTAACTATCACAAATTCACCAATTACCCTTTGTACTGTAGATCCAGGAATAGATTCCACCAAATTATCACCTCATTAGTATGGGGTATATTGAAATTCAATGCAGTGGCTTTAATTACAAAATATATTAACAAATAAACAAACAATAAGTATAACCGTATGTACAAAAATAATTCAATACAAATTAAAACTGAACAAATGAACTACTCAACCGAGTGACAAAATAACGAACATCAACGTAATAATTAAACACTTATTAAGTCCAGACACTACCCTAAACAACGTGGTTATCCAACACAAGTTACTCATAACAAGTAAGGGTACAGTATGACTATACACAGTCTCACATAAATCACTATGTAATACTTGGTGTTCTCAAAAGTCGAGCAAGGTTAACACGGTATACCACTAGACATATACAATAGGAGAGGAGATACTTATCTTACAACTGCCAGCCCAATACTAAACCCACCCGGCTCTGAGAGGTAAAACTAAACGGGTAGAGGAGGCAGAAATGATGTCACAAACAAAAGACGTTCAGCTTGCGAATCCACAAGAAGCTATCAAACGCTCACTCATTTACCTAACACATTAAAACTAATGTTACTACATATAATATCTTAATTTAAATTGCTTCAGTGTGTACACAACGAATCAGTCGAAGTTCTTATGCCGACCAGTAATCTATTCATTGGTTCTTATTCCGACACTCGTAACAGAATACTTTAGCGATGTAGATTGGTGCCTGTATACACAAATCTTGTTTCAAACTAGTTTCTAGAAATGGTGGCAGGAATTAAAAGAAACATCAATGAAGCTTTCCTCGTAATTTACCGATCGTGAATTCCCGTTGTTGAGATATAGCCTCTTCCACAACCACCAAAACTTGAACCATTTGTGTACGAACTCTGCCTGCGAGTTTGTCTATCATATAAAAGTAGTCGTAGCTTCTAGTATTGATAACAGGCAATATTCAAGCGGAAAAACCTTAGAAAAAAGAGTGGAGGACATTGTAATAAACAAAACAAAATATAAATTGAAATAAACACAAAAACAATAAACAACAGAGCCTCTAATTAAACAGAAAAACAAACACAAAGAATAACTCAAAGAGAACAATTATTCGACAACAAGGACATTATTATCACGGTTAATTTTCGAAGGCAAGCAGAGGCAAGTACACAACATAGGTTTTCCAAAATTAGCACCAGATACGATTTGCCAAGTAAACATTCAGACTCCTCCTCCAGGTACTGTGTGTATAATAACTCCAGTGTGTAGATTAACCAGAAGCCAGAAATAATCGGTGGGGGGGGGGGGGGGGATGAAAACTCCTGGTAAGACGATGTTGATATTACAATATATATGACATACACGGGGTGACATACACGGTGTTACATGAGCCAGCTGACGGAATGATAAACGGGGTGGAACACTGGGTAACACATGGGGTATAGGATGGTACACGGAGTAGCACACAGGGTTATACACTAGATGGCACACGGGATTATACACTAAGTGACACACAGGATGGTACATTGGGTGGCACAGGGGATGGTACATTGGGTAGTACACTGGATGACAAGTAGGCGTACACACCTTTACTCTCTGGGTAACCATGAACTCTTAAAACACATATGGTGTGGGGAAAGAGAGTAAGTGAGGAGGGAGGTAGGTACTGGAAGGGATGTAGGTGCGAGACTATGATGCTGCGAATATATTCAACTTTTCGCGATTACTGTGATTCACGGATATATTTTATGGATAATTCTGATTGAAATGTAAGAATTGGTATTTGAGATATAAAGAGTGGATAGAGATTATACGATAGCAGAGATATTGGATAAATATTGACAAGACGAAGAATAATTAATGCAAGGTTAAGTGATCAGAGTCAGAAAGTACTTGATTAATCTAGGTGACATGCGAGGGTGATGATTGTTGAGCTACAGTTACATTATGGCACACTGACCCCTTATGACACACCGTGGTGTTGTGACACTTTGACGTTATGTGAAGTTACTGGGGTAATTGACAAAGGAGAATGATGTGGTGGCTCTCTCTTGGGTTTACGAGACTCGGCGTGTTGTTACGACCTGAGTCCTTCATCTCTCATCCTGCCCCCCTTCTTCGCAATTCCTTCACCCTTTACTCTCTCCCCTGCCCACTCCATCATCCTCCATCACTGTGTGTCTTGCTATAGGGTTTGTGACGTGGATAACGTAAAAGAGAGTGTCAAGGACCTGATGAGTATCTCATCTTCACACACACACACACACTGGGTTCATGAATGCTACTTGGGGTTTTGTTCACCTCGCCAGGCCACCTCCTGTCCTCACCTTATATAAATTCATGAAGACAGGGAAGGAATAACCGATCCCATGAAAACAAGAGAACAAAATATATATATCCAGGAAACTAAACATCTGGTGAAGTTAATGGATTACTTAATAAAAAAAAGTTTGCCTTGATAAAACAAACTTTGGATCTTAAGAGACAAACTTTTTGAGGATAATTAATATGATGAAAATGGAGGAGAATGTAGAGAATATATGAAGAAAAGTACCGAAGAAATAAATGTATAAGAAATAAATGATGATGATGATGATGACGATGATGATGCTGAGGATTATGATGATGATGATAATGATGTTTATTAGATATAAGAATAAATTATAGAAAATAAATATATTAATGAAAAGGATATGGAGAATAAAAGATGGATATAAAAAGAATTAATAAACTGTGATATATAACACTCAAATAAAATATATGTAAAATAAGTTAAATAATCGCTGAAAAAATAGATTAATTAAATCAGTTAAAAGAAGTTAAGTGAAAATTAAGTATCGCTAATAAAACGTCAAATTACCAGAGAGAAAAGAATAAAAGCAATAAGGGAAGAAATTGAAATTCTTGAGAGGGAAAATATCGAGGGAATAAATTCGAAAACACCTGAGAAAGCCAGAGGGAATATTCCTTGTACAGTATATAGTTACACGTATGGTCAAAGTGATTGAAAAAAAAATAAAAAATAAAGCAAAAACTACAATTGACTGAAAAACCATAGCGGGAAAAAACCGAAACAGGGCAGAAAAAATTATAGTTGCCAATTCTTTCCGCGGGACAAAAATTTCCCCAGAAAGGGGAAATCATGAACAAAACTGAACTGAGCTGAACTGTGTTTTTTGAAACTAGGGGAGAGGAATGATTATTGGGGAGATGCGATGAGATGGTAATTGTGGGGAGGAGATAATACTTGAGGAGATGAGATAGTAATTGGGAGAGGAGATGATAACTGGGATATGAGATGGTAATTGGGGAGAGGAGATTATAATTGGGGAGAGGAGATGGTAAAAAATTATGATGAAAAGTAATAGCATATAGACAGAAATAACAAATTAAATGAGCGAATCAGTAGAAAGAGTGAATTAGGAAGATACAGGAGAGAGAGAGAGAGAGAGAGAGAGAAGAGAGAGAGAGAGATGAAAATTGCTCAACTGAACTGTGTGCTTTGAAACCACGAGAATACATGAACACAAAAATGGTTTAATAATCTGAGAACAGAATGTGTAGAACTTGTTAATAATTTTTAGATAGGAGAAGAGAACACACCAATCGCTATATGTTATGGTAATCACTGGTAAATCTGAAGGCAGGTGAAGGTGTTAAAGATTAATAAATAAGATATGAAGAATATACATAGAGATGGAGAAGGCTGTGGATAATAAATGTATATTATATAGTCTTTTTTCTCTAAATTTTTGTATGTTAGTTTATTTTCGTATCTATATTTGTTCTTTTTTGGTGGATGCGTTTTGTCAGTCTAATTCGTGTTTTTCCTGACCTGTTTGGCGTTGGGTTTTTGCAAGTGAGGGATATATTTTCTTCATAACTCTACCTATGATTAATTCTCGTTCGCCCTTGTCAGTTTGCCTCCACGAATAAGAGGAAGAGTTTTTTGTATCACTACTCCTAGACATATGTGCTGGTGCAGGCAGCCACTTCTTCCTTCAAACTTTAGTGAATTTTTACTTCAGAGTCAGTTTTAAGGCCAGTAGGATGAGGGTTTCTTAATCTTTTTGTTTAGAAAAGATAATTAAATAAATGACTAATGATAATGATAGTAATAATATTAATAATTTAAGAGTAATGCTATTTATCATAATAAAACTTCTACTTCTACTACTAGTAGTAGTACTACTACTAATAATAATAGTACTCGAAAGAGACGAATATTATTAGTAAGAGACATGTGAGTTTCGAAGAGAATATGATTAGTAGGGCCCGGATAGTTATGCACTAAAAAACCATGAAATATGCATGCAAATATGCACTAAAAACAGGGGAAATATGCATTTATATGCACTAAAAATGTCACTTATAAAGCCAAGAATGCAGGTTATACGGAAACAAAATAGTTAATATAAACTAATGTTAATGTTTATTAAGCAATATACGTAATGTATTTAACATATATATGTGAAAGTGCTTCAAAAAATATATATGAACATGTATTTACATTATAGACTGACATATTTTCAGACATTACAGATTGTGGTTGCATTTGATGATGACATGGTGGCGTAAGTTCTCAAAGTTAAAACCCCGCCTGTTGTCAGAAAGAATCAGAAAAATGCTAGTGACAGGGGGGAAGGAGGTTCAGAGGAAGAATAAAGAGAGGATGGAAGTGAATTTTAGAAGGAGAGAACAGATGCGGTGGCTAGACATCGCTTGCGTGAGGGGTTCAGGGGTGGGGGCAGCTGGGAGGCGACAAGACAAGGCCAGGCCGGCGATTGGTCACGCGTCAGGTGCAGCGCGGTTGGGTTGGGCAATGGATGTTCAGTGCTTGGGCGGCTTGAATGAGTTTTGGTTTCTTGTGTGGAGAAGATGTCTTGGTCTTCTTAGCTTGGGGTCGATTTTCTTCTCTCTCTTCTCCTCTTCTTGCTTTCTTGGAATGTCCATTCGTTTGTGTTTGGGTCTTGTTGTTCATCTTCCACGAGAGATGGGCTCTCAAAGGTGTGGAAGAAGTCAGAGGCGGTGAGGTTGACCACGTGGGCTTCAGCTTCACGGGCCACGTGGTGATCTTGGTTTTGTGCGGTGGGCGTCTTCTCGACAGTTTTCTTTTCTTGGTTTTTCTTTTTTTGGTTTTTCTTTTGTGCTGGTTTTTTCTTTTCTTGAGAGCGTACAGCAAGGAGGGCCTCTTTGTAGCTCATTTTTTTCTCGAGGCGAACTTTGGCTACCCTGCACTCCTCCTTCCATCTGGGGCAGTTCCGGTCGGCGGAGGAGTGTGGGCCACCACAAGCAGCGCATTTCTTTTCTTCGTTGGGGCAGACCGTGTAGCGGTGTCCAGGGCTGCCACACTTGGAGCAGGTGTCCTCCTGCGCCTCACACTTATTTACAGTGTGTCCATAGTGTTGGCACTTGTAACACCGATTCGGTCTGCAGTAGGGCTTCACTGGCACAGTTACCCACGCCAGTTGAGCCTCTTCGGGTAAGGTGGTGTGGTGTCCGACAAGGGCAGTGGTGTCGGACAGCATCTTTACAACTTGGAGCTGCCCCTGGAGGAGCTCGCTTAGTTCGTCTTGGTCCATGTGGGCAATTTCGGCGTGGGAGATAACTCCCAGCTTCAAGTTGTCCCACATGTAGGCAATCATTTTGAATGGGATGCCGTTGATGTCAGGAATCTCCGCGAGCTGGGCGGGCATGCCCTTTTCGGCGAAGGTGATCCTGATGTCTCCATGGAGCTTTAGACGCTCCACCTTGGTGACTCCCAAGATCCCATTAGCTACAAAGAACTTCTGGAGAACTAGGAGATTTAGTTTCTTGGGGCAGGTCGGCGTGTCCGGACGAATCCGCGCCACGTTATCGAACTCGTAACCGTTCATCGTGAGAGGGTTAGAGAGAATGCCTGTTGTCTGTCAGCATAGCTTTATATTCTGAGAACACCCTTTCTACATCACACGAGACGATTGGTGCATGTTTCATACATAGGAGGTCTGACATAGTGAGTGGCTGTACCGTCTCGTCAATAATAGCATCACCAGACATTATCTGACTGACTTTTTTCAGCTTTTCAAATCCCTTGTTTTTGTACAACACGTTACTCAGTTTACCATAGTAAGCATCAGACTGCAAACTTTTCAGTTCATCAAGAACACCATTAACCAACGAAATTGCCGAGGACAGCAGTAGTCCCCTTTCTTCAAGTCTAGTAATTGTTGATGAGATGCACGCAAAATTCGTTGCAATGAAGAGCAAGCTTTCCTTTATTCCTTCAGTTTCAAGTAAGATCTTGCTTTCCTGAATGCTCTGAGCCTCCTCAGGGTCGAATGTCGCAATAACAGCTTCAATGACGTCGAAGAGATACTGCCAGATGAATATTTTACCAAAATATGCATTTATATGCAGTTATCTAGGTAATATGCACTTATCATAGAAATCACGCAAAATATGCATTTGCATATGAAATATGCAAATGCATAACTATCCGGGCCCTTATGATTAGACTCAATTCGGCACAAGAAGTCGTGGAGGGTGAGAAAAAAAGCAACGAAAATTTTGAGGAACGAAAAATATCACTGGTCTGTGGAAAATTTATAAGGGGTGTGAGAGGAGATTCCTTTAACAAGTTGGTACACGGTAAATTTTTTAACAGCGATTATTTTATGTTTTACAAAAATGTTAAACTGTGGAGGAATTTCTTTTTTTGAATCAAACTAGAAGAGGCGAACAACAACACACTGTCAAGTAGGTGGAAAGTTTGTAACCAACAGTAAGTAGGTATGGGGATGGTGAGGACTGTCTTTTGTTTTTATTGTTAAGTTAAAGGAAATTGGGAGAAAGATGAATAGTTGGAAGAAACGTACACCAATAATGATAGCTAGATTTTTTAGGTCATAACCCTGCCACGTGGGTGTGTTTATCACCAGTACATCACTCTACTACAGATCACACTGACAACAACCATTCTAATTTGTCAATGGGTCTCTTGCAGAGATTCCATCTTGTTTTTGTTTTGTTTCATCTTTACGTGAATGGCGATCATATCGAAGTTATAAATACATGTAACTAGTCTTTTCAGGTTTTATTCCTCCCTTTATTTCCTCTTAGATTGAGGGATCTTCCTGTAGATCTAGAACAAAACATGAAGTTTTGTGACGTAGTGACAGTGTCAGGTCGTACAAACTATGACCATCTGTACCTTCCTCTACACTGCCCCTCATATATCCAATACTGTATCAACTTCAGCACATAACTGTTTATTTTATAGTCTCTCTCACCTAAGCCCACTCAAAAACGTGAATAGAACACAACAAGGATATGATCATGAACACGTGGTAATCGAGTCAGGTAAAGACGTCACTCCAGCGAATCAGACATTTAGGCCACATCAAGCAACTCACCTTATCATTTTGCGTGTTTAAAGAAAGTGTGTCACAGGAAGAGACACGTGATGGGGTTAATGTGACGTCCCTTATTCTTGGTGACCGGAGAACACAGTCTTTATCTGTTGGTTTGGTCTTCATTTCATTTCTTCTAACCAGGAATAACTCTGTACGTTAACGAGAACAAAATGTATTTTTCATGCTAGGAAGGATTTTTGTCTGTCATTATCGACGAGGCGGGACCTGCGTCGTCTGCCTTGTACACGATCATCAAGTGCAATTTTTAGTTCATCGAATAGCCGTACAGCGTATAAAACCAGACATGAAATTAGCTTATAAAGGACTCAGTGCTAATGGATGAATAGAGCGTGGCGCCTAAGTCGCTTTACAATAATTGTTTTCGGTAAAACGACTTGTGCACCTTCTTGTATCTGAGCTTTGCAGAGGAAGTGATACACATGTAGGCCAGGTGCGCAATTCTACCAGGAAATTAATAAACCTCATCATAATCTCAGGCGTTCAAAGAATGGTGAGATGGACGCAGAACAAACAATAGTCCGGGATCGCTTCTGAGGCTTCATCTTCACTTATGAGGAGAGCAGAGAATCGTAAATAGTTATCATGTCCATAGCTCAGACGAAATAGGACGGAGTTCTTCAACTGGACCAGTTTTGTGTGACCGTTTGAGAACTCCGTCTTTGTTTCCTGCTGGCTCTAAGATGGATTTCTAGCAGCATATTAGTGTATGTGATCAGGTGTCTATATACCCACGTTTTTCTAGTATCCTGACTGTTAATATCACTCAGGTGCCATGTCACTCACGGGCCTAATGTTAAAAGATGAAGTAACACTGTATCACAGAAAAATAACAAACGTCGTAAAGCTCAACAGTTTTTTGTTTTGTTTTTTAATAGTTGGAGACATCAGAGAAACACCCAAGTTTTGTGCATAGTGGTTGTAGTCTTGGGGTCAGATTCACTAACAACTTACAATCGCTTTTTGCATCTTCAACCACCCTTAAGGCTGAATGCGTGATTCACTAATGATTCTCGCAACCAAATTTATCGCGCAGCAAATGCTACGGTGTCCCCTCAGCACTCATGAGCTTCCGCATTGCGGAAATATGGTAACGTAATTCCCGTTTTCTCTTCTAATATTAATTCAGTAAAATTGTCAAACATGTTAACAATTTGATAATCATGTTTATAAACTATGTAGTTATACAGAGCAACATTAATATAGACAATGTATAAAGTAGGAATCCAGTGCACGTTGCCGTGGGAGTATACAGTTTCCTGTATGCCGAGGCAGTGTAGGTAAACGACAATGGTAAACAGTAAGACAACTTGACCAAAGATACCCGATAAAGCTGTCAGATGCTTATTTCTAAGAGGGTCCTTTGTTTATGCTTATACTTGATCTCTAATCAGTAATAGTATGTCTGTAAGAGTATCAGTGAAAGTTTATCGATAAAACTTCACAAGCATTACATTTCTCTTGGACTATCAGAGGCTAGCGGACCACTACTGCAGTTCTACTGTACATTCGTGGTTTAATAATATAGAAACTCGCTCTCTTCTCTTGCTGTTGCGTTATCTATTATATATTTCTTTGTTTTCACTTTGAATTACTAAATACCGTGACTGGTTTCGATGTGGTCTGGTAACTTGTTCCAGTCTGTTATATATAGCAGAATAGAAGAAACTAATGATTTGATCTAGCTCATGTCTGTGTTCTCCTAGGGGAAAGGGTGTTTAGGGATCCTTTGGACTCTACAACTTGATAACCTCCAACTGTTACGGCTCTATAGATATTCACGTAGGGATATACTCTGTCTGCGATTAAACACACCAAGATACTGTATTGGTATTGATAGAGTGCTGTCCCAACGCAAGTGGTAGTTTTCGACGAGAAGTTGGTCACGTTACTAGCTTAAGCCAATCAACAGTACTAAAACTTATACAGGTATATAAATTGAAATTTGTGCTGTACAGAAGAGCAAGAGTAGTAATAAAAATGTCACGAGGAGTTAATTCAGTTACATAAACGAAGCTGAAATTTCACGGAATAAAGCTCGCTGTCCCCGCGTCCTGAATCCTCGAGCACTGACGTCAACACGGGCTTCGTTAGATGTGTTTGATGTCCTATGATGGAAGATCTCACCATCCAATGGAAGGAGGGTCGGTTCTACCATGACATCCCGGCAGATTTCCTTCAACATATTTGCTGTGAGGTCCCATACTTCATCATGCCTCATGCATATGAAGCCCCCTTTCTTGCACACCATGGCATGATCGCCGTCATAGGAAGAGACACACACGCATTGGGAGGACAAACCTTCTACTGGCCGACCGTACCTTAGAGCAATGGCATCTGTAAGTTCCTGTTTGTTAAGAGTGAAACCATTTGCCCTTATCGGTAACATAGTTAACCAGTTCGAGGCACCCACCTCCTGCGCTATAGCTACTTTTTTTTTTCAAATTTTCTGGTACCTGCAGCAAAAGTTGCTGCAACTTATCATTTTGGCAGTGCTGTCGATCTGTCGTAATGGACCTACGAATCTTGTTTACTTCACTGGTATCGACCTCCCCTGTTGAGTTCTGGGCTATAATGTGGTCCGTGAGGGCTGCCGTGAGCTTAAGTGAATTTTGATGTTCGGTGGCTGCAATCTCCTCTGGATTGGTTTGTCCCATCCCTCCCAGTCTTGATGGAAGTGCAAGAAGTGCTCTTTCTGCTGGGGTTAAGGAAGTGTGTTTCACTAATTTGGGAATGAACTTGACACTGATAGCTTCTTCCAGAGGGTGGAGGAGGGGTCCGATATCAGGGATAGTACGCATCAGGTAGTTCCAACGATGCTTGACTCCATGGGTGAATGCAGCAAAAGCTGCATGTGGCCCTGTGTTAGCAATCTCAGACAGAGCTTGGATTTCACTAACCCACTCATTCACCTTTCCCGCTACGTACTCGGTCTTGAAGTCTGTAGTGCCAATTACTGCACCTAGATGTCTTTGGCCGTCCTTAGTTATTTTGACCTCTCTTCCGCCAAAAACCTCCATTGCCCATTCATAATGTTCTGGCTTCACGATGAGGAAGGACTACTACTACTACTACCACTACTAATAATGATAATAATAATAAAATAATGATAAAGCATTTGATAAACAATCTCTAATGATAAATTGTAAAAAAAACAAATGAAGTCATTTAAACAATTAAACTTGCCTTGCCATTGATCTTCTCACGTGTGACTGTTTTGGCTTTGCGTCGTCTGCTAGCGTGGGTAACTCGGGATTAGTTAATAATCCTTCTTAGTCTTTTATTCCGAACACAGTAATTGATCTAACGGTAGCTTACTTAACTAAACGGTCATCGTGGTTTCTTGAGAAAAGGTGAGATTAAAGTTATGACCATGTTAGTAAATTTACCCTTGGAGGAACACATCAATTGTGGTTGCAATTGCTGAGGCCGCACATTAAAGGGGCATAATACAGCAGCGTCCACACAGGCTAATCACACTCCTCCTGGTCCTCTGTGTGCCCATTCTCTCTAACCCTCTCACGATGAACGGTTACGAGTTCGATAACGTGGCGCGGATTCGTCCGGACACGCCGACCTGCCCCAAGAAACTAAATCTCCTAGTTCTCCAGAAGTTCTTTGTAGCTAATGGGATCTTGGGAGTCACCAAGGTGGAGCGTCTAAAGCTCCATGGAGACATCAGGATCACCTTCGCCGAAAAGGGCATGCCCGCCCAGCTCGCGGAGATTCCTGACATCAACGGCATCCCATTCAAAATGATTGCCTACATGTGGGACAACTTGAAGCTGGGAGTTATCTCCCACGCCGAAATAGCCCACATGGACCAAGACGAACTAAGCGAGCTCCTCCAGGGGCAGCTCCAAGCTGTAAAGATGCTGTCCGACACCACTGCCCTTGTCGGACACCACACCACCTTACCCGAAGAGGCTCAACTGGCGTGGGTAACTGTGCCAGTGAAGCCCTACTGCAGACCGAATCGGTGTTACAAGTGCCAACACTATGGACACACTGTAAATAAGTGTGAGGCGCAGGAGGACACCTGCTCCAAGTGTGGCAGCCCTGGACACCGCTACACGGTCTGCCCCAACGAAGAAAAGAAATGCGCTGCTTGTGGTGGCCCACACTCCTCCGCCGACCGGAACTGCCCCAGATGGAAGGAGGAGTGCAGGGTAGCCAAAGTTCGCCTCGAGAAAAAAATGAGCTACAAAGAGGCCCTCCTTGCTGTACGCTCTCAAGAAAAGAAAAAAACCAGCACAAAAGAAAAACCAAAAAAAGAAAAACCAAGAAAAGAAAACTGTCGAGAAGACGCCCACCGCACAAAACCAAGATCACCACGTGGCCCGTGAAGCTGAAGCCCACGTGGTCAACCTCACCGCCTCTGACTTCTTCCACACCTTTGAGAGCCCATCTCTCGTGGAAGATGAACAACAAGACCCAAACACAAACGAATGGACATTCCAAGAAAGCAAGAAGAGGAGAAGAGAGAGAAGAAAATCGACCCCAAGCTAAGAAGACCAAGACATCTTCTCCACACAAGAAACCAAAACTCATTCAAGCCGCCCAAGCACTGAACATCCATTGCCCAACCCAACCGCGCTGCACCTGACGCGTGACCAATCGCCGGCCTGGCCTTGTCTTGTCGCCTCCCAGCTGCCCCCACCCCTGAACCCCTCACGCAAGCGGTGTCTAGCCACCGCATCTGTTCTCTCCTTCTAAAATTCACTTCCATCCTCTCTTTATTCTTCCTCTGAAGCTCCTTCCCCCCTGTCACTAGCATTTTTCTGATTCTGATTCTGTGTGCCCCGAGGAATGGCTGGTTGACTCGGGGAGGACGGTATAAGTGGCCTTCAACTATATTACACCCAGCCTTTTTATGATGATACGAGAGCTCAGATTAATTGATTAACTGATTGATAGTATTTAGTGAAAAGAAAACTGGCTGATTGTATGCTGAAGTGAGTAGAACATGTACGACGAACATGGAAAACATAGATAAGCCGGCAAGTAATGGTAATTCATGTACAGACTGCTTTCCTTGTAGCCAGTGCATGATTCAACTACACACTGCCCGTCACTCATATATTACGATAATCTAATGTAATTATTTATGGGGAATTAATGTATAACACCAACTCTCACTGTTCATTAAATATGCACAACGCATGTCCCACGACGATTAAGTATAAAAATATGCGAGAACATGCTCGTATGTGTCCAAGTTTCTGTGTTGGATCAGGGTTGTTGACACTTGCTTCCCCATGTAAATTAATTGAGTCTGGAAGCGAGATGTTTAGACTTTTCCATTTGGTTGTTGTCTGTGTGTTCACAAGCTTAATCCATTTACTCCGGCTGTCAGGGTCCGAGGGGGTGGTAAACAATACAAATGGCTTGGTACATTTCGCAATTCCGGTGTCGTTTTTGTATTTGAACATTTTACATGCATACTGTTTCCACTCTTAATACTGTAGATTGTGTTGTCACACTCTTAAGTTCTTCAGGTCTCCAGGTCTTACAAAAAAGCGGCTGCTGATGATGTGTGGGGACTGGAAATGGTGAGCTTCTTCATTAGGTTTAAATTGCTTCTTAAAACTACAAGAACTAGAAAACCACATATTCCAACAATTAATGCAAGAAGGCATTACCAGAGCACACAGCTGGTGGCCAAAGAGCATAACATATGACAACACAGAACCAGAACCAATATACACGAAATGAAAACCAAGAGACTCAAAGGACACGGAGGGCCCCCCTCCCCAAACACCACACACTACCTTAGCTTGGCTTCCCTTCCCTTCCCTTCCCTTGCTGTAGTGGACCTGAAATGCTGACATGGCAGACTTAACCCCGTCCCCACAAGGTGGACAGCCCACCTGCTATCAATCTCTCTCTTTATTTCCCACTTCCTAAGCTTTACCTTCCACCTACACCGTCTTCCACCTTCCTGAGCCAATGGCTCTCTTCTCTTCATCCCATCATCATCATCAGCTGTCTTACGTCCAGTTCTCACTACGCTTGAGATATATTTTCAGTTTGCTTTTAATTGGCTGAAAAATGATTCACAGCTTCTCGAAAACTATGTGAAGAATAGGTTAGTAGCTGGTAGACAGCACGCTCAAGTCCAGGTTATATAACGTACACAGTGGCTTGGTGACACAGTATAGCAACACGGGTAAAACCACTTTTGAGGGAGAATGTGTTATAGAAACTACCGAGGCCTTATAGCATGTTGTCACTTAAGTGCTCCTTCTCTAGGAAGATGCATGTATTGCCACTCAGTTGTGTGTATGTTGTCAGATCATGTTTTTCTCACAAATCCAACTGTTTATCAGTTCCTAAAAGTTTTTCAGTAACTAAAAGTTTTAAAAACTTATATTATACCTATGCCTGTCTGTTAATTTATCTTTATTTATATTTTTTAGCTAAATTCTTTACTGATATTATATGGTCAATGTTTTCTTTTTTTTAATTATTGTGGCTCCGTCTATACTGCGCATTCAGCAACAAATAAGTACACTATCGGGTGCTATTGCCAAAGGTGAAGTATTATTACCCATTATCTGCCGACACAAGAAGAAGATATTGAAGCCACCCTCGCTCTCTTCCTGAATCATCTCAAATCTCGCATACACGCCGCACAACGAGAAGCATTCGACGAAAATTAGACACACCTGAAACAACGGGGTAGCGTCACACTGCAGAATAGGCATTAAGAGGTCAGCACTCGTCGGGCCAAAGGTCAGACTCTGGCTTCTCAATACCATGGTCAGATTATCCGTATGTTTGTCATGGTCGTCTCGTCGTCTCTTCCGCTAGCTTGTTGTGCTCTTTACTGGCCACTCGAAGAGAAATCGGCAGTCAATCCCACATCGACTTGAAGTCTCATATTATCACCTACTGAGCGGGATGGGATGGTGTAAATTTTGTCTTTACATTTTGAACTATTTTGGTAAAATTTCTGATAACAAACTGATGAGTACAAGGTGTATGATTCCATTGAGAATGATTGAAAATTAATGTTATTCCTGACAGTGTCCTTTAATGTGGACATCTGGATGGCCTTTCTACATGACATGTTAGAAGAGAATGGGGGAGGTGCTGATAAGGGGAGAGCTAGGGGTGACGGGCCCGGGTAAGGCAGGAGGGCGCAAGTCAAGGGCCATATACACAGTGAAAGTGTACGTGATCATAGAATTGTCCTTAACTCCTGAAGAAGGTGTTAAGGTTGGTGGATGTAGCTTGGCTTTGACGGTAATGACCTTGGCAGTTGATAGGCCCAAAGCCCAAAACAACCAACCAACCAAAAGGACGGGTGTTTGGGCAGTTGAAGGATTTTACTTGATGCTACTATATTATGCGGTCTACCGAGCTGGATGCTATCTACCGAGCTAGATGCTATCTACCGAGCTAGATGCGGTTTACCGAGCTAGATGCGGTCTACCGAGATATTTACACTAAACGTATTGGATTAGGTTGGATTAGGTTAATGGATGCTACAGTGTAAATATCACGGTAGACACAACTCCCTCGGTAGACCGCATACCACATTAACTTCAGCTCGGTAGACCGCATACAAAAGGAGCACCTCTTACTTTCCCTTAGTTATCTATGCCTCTACTTGAGATTCTGGGGAGGAATGAGAGAGAGCATTTGGTAGGTCATTAGGGTTGATAAGGCGTCTATCTTCCGTGAAGGAAAGTCCCTGATATAATATCATAAAAACATAAGAATGGAGGAAACTGCAGTGGGCTTATTGGCCCATACTGGGCAGTGGGCAGTCACGTTTACACCCATCCCCTATCGCTCATTTATCCGCTGAATCTATGTATATTTGAAGCAAGCCAGCGTGTTCGACTCATTGATGATGTTTGGTAACTTGTTCCACTCATCAACTACTCTATTTCCAAACCAGTGTTTACCTATCTCTCGCCTAAATTTTAATTTGTCTTATTTAAAACCATTGTTACGAGTTCGTTCCTGGTTGGAAAATTTAACTACCTTTGTTATATCACATTTGTTTAACACAATAACGCTGACTTCCATTTATACACCTCAATCATATGGCCCCTCCCTCTACGTCTCTCGAAGGAGTGCGAAGTCAGATGCTTTAATCTGTCTCTATCTTCAAGGTTCCCAATGCCCGGGATTAGTCTTGTCATCCTCCTCTGTATGCTTTCTTGGGATTCGATATCCATCCTGTAGTACGGTGACCAAAACTGAACTGCATAATCCAAGTGAGGTCTCACAAGTGCAAGAAATTGTTTTGGGATAACCTCGCTAGTCATGTTACTAAAACTCATTTGTATGAACCCAAGTACATTGTCAGCCTTTTTTCGAGCAAATACGCATTGTTGTCTTGGTTAAAGATTCCCACTTATCATTACCCCTAAATCTTTCTCACAGTCGGATTTATCTATATCAACGTTGTTCATCTGATATCTGGTTTCGCTGTTTACATCTCCTGGGCTAAGTATTTTACATTTGTCTTCGTCAAATTTCTTCTGCCATTTTTCAGACCATGCAATTGTTTTTTAGATCTTCCTGTAGTTTCGCGAAGTCCTCGTCAGATTTAATTACACACCCTATTTTATAGTAAATAGTAATTGTCCAAGTATTGAGCCTAGGGGGTACTCCACTAATGACGTTACCCTAATCGGATTTAGTGCCATTAATGCTGACTCTCTGTTTCCTGTCCTATAGCCGCACCCTCATCCACTTTAGAATATCTCCTATTCCATGTGCCTCCACTTTACGTATTAGCCTTTCGTGAGGGACCCTGTCGAAGGCTTTGCTAAAGTCGTGGTAAACTACATTATGTATAGCCGTCATTCACTGATTCGAAAAAAGTTGAAAAGAATGATAATTGATTTGTCAGACATGAACGCCTACTTGTGAAGCCATGCTGGGAATCATGGATCAATTTTTGTTTCTCCGGGTGATTTCGAATTAAGTTAGAAATTATTGCTTCCCGTAATTTTCTTACAATTTATGTTAAACAAATTGGACGGTAGTTTGAAGATAGTGATCTATCTCCCTTCTTGAAAATCGGTATCACATTCGCTATCCTCCAGGATTCTGGTATACACCGGTTTTTAATGACCTGTTAAACAAGTTTCCTCAGGGCATACTAAGTTCTTCCTTACATTCCTTTCGTACTCCAGCAAATATCTCGTCTGGACCTGGCTACTTATTTGGTATTCGTTTATCTATATGTTTACTAACACCATTACAAGTCATTACTTTATTTATTTGTTTACTAACTCCGTTACTAGTCATTACTATCTCGCTTAATCTGTTTCCTCGCTATTTCTGTAGAGAGTCGGTGCCTCGGGTATCATGTTTAAATTTTCGGTTGTGAAAACTGATGAAAAATATCTGTTCAGATTATTGCTCATTCTTCGTCGTTATCAGTTAGTTCGCCGGTATCTGGTTGTAATGGTCCAATCTTGTCTAGAGTTTTATTTGATACATTTGAAAAAATCCCTTTGGGTTTGACTTCACCTCCCTTGCTACTTTCAGTTAATTATTCCTCTTTGTTTTTCTTATATGTGTCTTAACCCTACGTATAGCCGTCCCCTGTCCAATAGTATTCATAGTATTCTTTAAATCATTATTTATCCATTTGGGGTAGTTGCTTTTTGATCTGAGTTTTCTTTATGGTATATTCTGCCTTTGTGCATTAACTAACTCATTATTTAAATTGTTATGGAAATCGTCAACCTCAAATCTAGTGGTAAGGTCACCCCCAGCGGTCATATTTTGTTAGGTTATCGTTGTCAGGTCACCAGGTAAAGTGGGTACATTATTTGAGGTTACGTTATTTGCCACTTCACGTAAGGTCATGTAATTTACCCTTTCTCTCAGCCGCCTTTTCACCCTATCAAAGTATGACCTTCTGAAATATGGGACTTAAATGGAATTTTCCTTGCGACTGACAATAATTTCTGCTTTGAATCGCACTTCTCTGTGGTTGCTGTTAACTAGTTCGTTCCCTACCTCGACATTATTAATGGGGTTTTCTCTGTTTGACAGAACTAAATCGAGTATATTATTACCCTGCTTGGGTTCCGCTATATGTTGAATTAGGAAACAGTCCCGAAATGTTTCAAGAAAATCCTCTGATTCTGAGTTACCTATAAGATCGGTCCAATCTATTTGATTGAAGTCAAAGTCACGTACTATACAGACTCTACTATGTCTGGATGCCCATCTTATTTCTTCCCAAATAATTTGCTCATTAACCCTATCGAGATTAGGTCTATATATTACTCCTATGATTAATTTTTCCCTACCGTCAGTTAATTCTATCCTAATTGTTTCTGTATTCAGTACAGTTTTTATTTCCTTATTGATTTCACACTTCAAATTATCCCTGACATAGATTGCTACCCCGCCTCCTTTCCTAATCTGCCTACCGATAATGAATATTTTGTAACCCTTAATTTGGTATTCGCTGTGTGGTTTCTTGCAGCCTCTCTCATTAGTTTCTAATTCTTTCGAATTCTATCTAATCATTTCTCACCTTTCTCTGTAGCATTCTTGGCTATAGAAACTTTCATCCTCTCCACGTTTAGACTCGTGCATCCATTGACCAAAGTGGTTTCCTCCATTCTCCTCATATGCCCAAACCATCTCAACCTACCTCTTTTCAAAACTTATCCAATACTCAATTCACATCTGCACTCTCACTTCTGAACACGATTTCCTATCTTTCAGTGACACATTACACATCCACCTCACCATTCTCATATCAGCTCGCTATAGCCTGCCCATCTCAACCTCTTTAACCGTCAATATTTCACTGCCATACAACTTGACACTTCTTACGCTAGTTGCATACATTCTTTTTTTCACACTGAGGGAAGGTCCTCTTGCTGTCAATAAAAGCAGCAACTCCCTAAACTTCCCCCAGTCACTTCTGACTTTTACAACTGAAAAGGCTTCTGCACCAGCATTGTTCATATTACCCATGTAACAGAACACCTTTCTTGCAGACAGCACATGATCATTTTCCACTTTCCGCCACGGTTCCGTCACTCATGCCAATAATCAATAATTTTGTTTTCACTCCATTCAATTTCAAACAATTTAGCTCTATTACATCATTCAATTTATTATATTTTCTCACAGCCTTTTAAATACCATCTACTATTAGCACCAAGTCGCCAGCATACAATGACTCCCAGGGTAGATCAGTCCTCACGTTCAGTGATATTGCCTCCAGCACCATAATAAACCAAAGGGAGCTTAAGACAGACTTCTGATAGCCCCTATTTTCACCTCAGTTTCTTCACTTTCCTCACGATTTGCTCTCACAGCTGTTTTTGAAGCCTCACAAAATGCCATAACCACTCGAATAAGATTCTCCTCGACCTCTAGCTTTCTTATTGTCTACTTTACCCTACGTGATACTGTCATATGCATTCTCTAAGCCTACAAGTACGAAATACAGGTTTCTCTCCTCTTCGTAATTATTGCTTCTATGTCCCCTTGCTTGGTATGAACCCAAATTGCATCTCGTTAATAACCACCCTCTCCTTTATAAATTTCTTGATCAAACACTTTCCACAATTTTCATTAACTGATCTAACAGCCTTAGGCCACGCGTTCAAGTGTATTCACGATTAGGCGTTTTCGCAAGTCGTCTGGAGCAGTGCATTCCATCATGATTACATCATGATTGCATTCATCCAGTCCCCATCGACACACCGACATCGTCTGTGGCTTTCAAATTTCTGCAACTATTCCAGGGCTTTCAGCCGAATTTCCATTCTTCAATTTGTCAGTTGCTTTCTTCATCCATTCTTATTCAATTCTTCGACATGGTCTCTGTACTAAAAACTGTCTCTCTAATACTAAATTTAATCATAATCTTGCTCAGCTTCTCAAAGTCCAAGCCACTAGGTGTAGTCAATATTCTTTAAGGAATCTAGGCTAATCTAACCTTATCACCTTACTATGTACAGACCCAAAGTCTATCTATTTAACTATCATACTTCTCAACTAATTCAATGTAAATTATATGCGCGGAAGTTATTTTGGTTTTCTTTAGAAAAGTTTTTGGTATTCAGGCTTGCCAATAACAGCGTTATGAGAATATCTTATTTCTGTTATAATGTTGTCGTCATGAACTTAATCTTCTTACAGTACATCTTTCATAATATACTTCTATACTTCCATTATATAAGACCCAAGGGAAGAATACATAATATAAGTCCTCAGATAATGAAGTAGTCATCCATTGTGTCCTAAATTTAAAACTAAAAGGCCTCCTCAAATAGCTGCAGTTTAAAGGCGGTGTTACGACCTTTGGCCTCTTAGATTGTGTGCACAAATTCAACTTTTCTTTGTATCGAAGGTCCACGGAATAGATCCAACCAAAATCATCACCTCATTACTATGGGGTATATTGAAAATCATGAAGGACATTTAATTTCATATATTAATAAACAAACAATAAATATATCAGTTATGAACAAAATTAAACAAATACAAACTAAACCTGATCAAACATATAAATCACTATATAATACTTGGTGTTCTTAAAAATCGAGCAAGGTTTACACGTTATACCACTAGACATATACAAGAGGAGAGGAGATACTTATGACTGTCAGCCAGCGATGCCGCCAAAGCCACACTGACTGTGGAATGAGCGTTTAGGGAACAAACACGGAGAATGATACGCAGAAAGTGGGAACACAAGGAGAGGGGAACGTTTTCTTTCTTTCTTTTTAATAACACCCGTGGAGACGGTAGGATTACTTTATAATTTTAAAGCCTCCCACTGTTCAAGTACGTGCTCAACTGCTGTGTGCAACGACAGCCATAGAGTGGCACAAGCATGTAAGATTTTGTGTGGCTTAAGATCCAGAAAAAGTTTGGGCAAGTTTAAGTTCATATTTCCTTTTGGCACAATTGGAGGAATGTGTATAAATATTTCTGATGAGGTCCTAGCAATGTCGTGGTAGATATTTTACTGATTCTGATGCACATAAGTGAATGTTAAAACAAATATACATTTATTTTAATACTGTATATAATATTTTATCCTTCGATACTGTGGCATATGTATGAATATGTAATGTAGTGGATTTCTCCCCTACAAACGCTGTTTGTCTCTGAGTAGCCGACCCCACCAATTCCCGAGTGGTCTAGGTCAACCAGCGCCGCCATACATCACGGGCGGGGGTCAACTACTAAGCCACGCCTACCCCTCGCTATTTAAGACCTGACCTCGTAGTGACCTGTCTCTTTCTACCTACACCAACCAGCCAGCAACACACCTCCTCCTCCGCCGCATCAGAGGCTTCTGAGAAAAATTAAGGCTCATGGTATCCAGGGGAAAGTTTTAAATTGGATAAAATCATGGCTCACCGATGGAACGCAGAGGGTCAGCGTAGATGGTGTTAAATCTGAGTGGGGCCGAGTAACCAGTGGGGTTCCCCAGGGGTCAGTACTAGGCCCACTCTTGTTCATAATCTACATTAACGATCTAGAAACTGGGATCAGCAGTGACATAAGCAAGTTTGCGGATAACACCAAAATAAGGCGGCAAATTAATTCAGGGCAGGATGCAAATGCATTACAGGAGGATCTAAATAAACTGCAGGGGTGGTCTGAAAAATGGCAAATGAAATTCAACACCAGCAAGTGCAGCGTACTTAATATTGGAAGAACAAATACTTATAATGTATACAGCCTTAACAACATCAACCTAGAGAAGTCGACTTGTGAAAGAGACTTAGGGGTACTTGTAAGCCCGGACCTACGGCCTAGAAAACAGTGCGTTAATGTTCGAAATAAGGCAAACAGAGTATTGGGTTTTATATCTAGAAGTGTAAGTAACAAGAGTGCAGAGGTCTTATTGCAACTATATCTTGCGCTAGTCAGGCCGCACCTCGATTATGCGGTTCAGTTCTGGTGCCCCTATTATAGAATGGATATAAATTCACTAGAGTCGGTGCAGCGAAGAATGACAAAAATGATTCCGGGACTTAGAAACCTTCCATATCAGGATAGGTTAAAGAAATTTAACTTGCATTCCCTAGAAAGACGAAGAGTGCGGGGAGATATGATAGAAGTATTTAAGTGGGTGAAAGGAATCAATAAAGGGGATATAGATAAAGTTCTTATAATATCCGAGCAGGATAGGACTCGGAGCAACGAATTCAAGTTGGATAAGTTTAGGTTTAGGAGGGAGATAGGAAGAAACTGGTTCACAAATAGGGTGGTGGACGAGTGGAACAAGCTTAGCAACTTTGTAGTAAGTGCGGGAACTCTGGAAAGTTTCAAAAGGAGGCTAGATAGATTCATGGATGATAGAGAGTGGTAGTAACTCTCGACGGGAGCTGCCATGCGCAGGCCAACCGGCCTATTGCAGACTCCTTATTTTCTTACGTTCTTATGTTCCTCCGCCTGCCTGGCGGTCCTCGCTCCCGCCGGCGAGCATGGCGACCCACAAGCTGTCCTTCTCTGAGCGTCCTCACCAACCAGCTCTCTCTACATCGCGCTTGTAACCATGCTGCCTTCCCAGCACCAAGCTGCAATGTACCTTCAATACAACATTAGGGTGTGTCATAGGAGAGAAGATCAGCTAAAACTAATGGCCCATCACTTTTTTGGTAGATTTTAGTGCATATAAACAGAAAATAATTTCAGTTTCAATATTTTGCAACCTTTTGCTAGGTAAATTTTAGCGTGAAATTTATCGAAAATCTAACGTACAGCTGCATTAGTGCATTACAATTAAATAGTGAACATTGCTTTCTGACTTCATTCTTTAACAACCCAACTAACAATATTTTTTTCTGTTTCAGATTCTGATGCATTTATAAGTTGATAATATTTGCGATGGCTGCTTGTGTCAGGACGAGGAACCAAAAGTCCAGCCATCTCAGTCACTATCTTGGGTCTGGGAGAGAGCTCCTGAAGTCGGAGTTGCCTACATTGAGAGATGCTTTGAGATACGGTGTTTTAATCAGGCAAATCAGTGAAAAGAACCAAAGAACTTACACAAACAAAGACATTGCCAGTGATATGACCAAAGCTGTCTTGGCACAGTACACTCTGGCTAACGCTCAGTTCAAGCCTCCAGTCATAACAAGTCAGAAGAAGATTAGTGAGAGACTGCTAGCCAGTTGGGAAAAGGCAAGAGATATCTCTCTTGGGAGAGGAAAACTTGCAGTTAAGGACAGCTTTGCCAAGCAACTGGACCAGTTATTTGACATAATTACTTGCAAGTGCCCAATTGTTCTCTGTCCTGAGTTTGGATGCGATCGTGACTGTAAATCCGAGGCCCACATCTCCTGTATTTGCAAGCGTGAACTGAAGATTCCTGTGATCGAACTGGCATTTGTCAAAGCACAGAGAGAGAAGACTGGCAGTATAGGGGCACTCATGATTTCTAGCCAAGATATTCCGGAGTCCAAGAGACAGGAGGCTGCCACAGAGAGACAGAAGAGGAGAAGAGTTGCCGAGGAAAAGAGACTTGAGAAGGCCCAGGGTGAGGTAAAAAAGGCCGATGATTGGAGTCAAGCTGAGTCAGAGTTTAATGACTTCCCCATGGCTGATCCGAGTGCTGACCAGGAGAATGGTGACTTTGTCCCTAACCCAGAAAATAATGATCCCAAACCTTCCAGGCATAAGATTCGAAATAGGAAAGATATCCCGAGCATAGCTCTGGCCAGCATGCGACACCACACTGGTCTCAGAGAAACTGCAGAGATAGCAACAGCTGCCTGGATTGACGGTGGTTTGATAACACCTGATGATGTTCACCTGGTGATAGATCATAACAAAGTAAGGAGAGCTCAGGAGAAACTTGTCAGTAACCTAGAAGAGGAGTTTGATAAGGGGATAAGAGAAAATGGAATCAATTGTTTGTTCTTTGATGGGAGAAGGGATGACACTAAAGTGTTCATGAAAGTTGGAGATTCTGACAAGTTGTTCCCTGCCATGGTGAAGGAGGAACACTACTCCTGCTGCAGTGAACCAGGAGGGAAGTATTTGTGGCATTTCACTCCAGAGAAAGATGACATCAGGAAACCAGCTGAGATAGTGGCAGATAACATTGTGAACTGGCTCAGAGAGAGGAACGTAGACCAGACCCTGCAGGCCATTGGAGGGGACAGCACCAACACGAACACAGGGTGGCAAGGGGGGGTCATACAGTGGATAGAGCGGAAGATTGGGAGGAAGCTGGTCTGGATTGTTTGTGACCTCCACACCAACGAGTTGCCACTCAGACATCTGATCCAGGAGCTGGATGGCAAGACTCTTTCAAACAACAGATGGTCTGGTCCTCTTGGCAAGATGCTGGACTCTGCCACTGAGTTAGAAATAAATCCGAGCTTTGAAAAAATCACAGTTGGCCCTCCACTCGTTGAGCTTGCACATACTGTCATTGACGACCTGAGTACTGACCAGTACTATGGTTACATGATTTGCAGTGCCATCAAAACTGGGGTCATGCCTGATAGACTTGCTTACCTGCAGATAGGTCCAGTCTCACATTCTAGGTGGCTCACAACGGCTCTCAGGTTCTGCAGAATTTGGGTCGCTCATCATAAACTGAAAGGGAACCAGCTTCACAACCTGAGACTTATTGTCCAATTCATCGTGAGTGTCTACTTGCCAAATTGGTTCAACACCAAGGTCAAGTCATCGTTCTCCGAAGGTCCGAGGCATGTTCTCTTCCAGCTTGAGCTCCTGAGGAGTCAGCCAAGGAAGGTTGTTCAGATTGTGGAGCAGACTGTGAGGAGATCTTCCTGGTATGCTCATCCCGAGGCAGTTCTGCAGACAATGCTCTGCAGTAAGGATGAGGAGGAGAGAAGAGTGGCAGTCAAAAAGATCTTGGATATGAGACTTATGAGAGGATCTGGGCATGACGAATCAGTTGGTGACGATTCCTTCAGGGTCAGGAAGACTCCTGAAGTCATTCTAGGTGCCAAGACCCTCACTGATCTCATAGATCTGGATAACATCCAGGCTGGCAGTGAGCCCCCTCTTACCTGCAGCCTCACCAATGTTCAAGTCAGAGCTTTCCTGGACAACCCCATGCATGTCCCTGCCTGGCCCTCGCACACCCAGAGTATAGAGCGTTGTGTACAGCAAGTGAGCGAGGCCAGCAGTCACGTGTACAGCCAGGAGAGGAGGGAAGGCTACATCCGAGCTCAGGTGGTCAGCAGGGAGGTGATGAGTAGAAACAGAAGCAAGAAAGACATGTTCTCTATGGTGTGCAGCAACACCGGGTCGTAGTAGTAAAACCGGTTTTTGTATTTGATGATTTTGTTTTCTAAAGGAATATTAAATTTAATAAATGTGTCAAGATCATTCGTTTCACTATTCTGGATCATTTTCATCCTAATAAATTAACCTGATACATTTACTTTACTTTAAATAAGCTATTTAGTGGTGTTGGTAAAAGGGTGGGAATACTGAATTTTCATAAGATTTCAAGTTAAAATTTACCTAGCAAAAAATGAAAACTTTTCAAATCTGAAGATATCACATGATTCTGCACATAGAACTACATCATTAATACCATGGGCCGATTTTTCAAACTCAAAAACAAAAAAAAATTGGCCTCCGTATGACACACCCTAATACAACATGTATATAGAGAGCACATTGTGAGTTTCCTTTCTCCATCCCATCCTGAGTGTGAACCAAACAACTTGAACCCCACAGTAACATAATATAAGGTATTAAATAAAACATCCATATTAATATATTACAATAATGTCTATTAAAATTTCAATCTAGAATAAAGCTTATTTTGACTTGTAGAATTTATGAAGACTGGGTGTAGAAGGTGTCTAGAACGTGGCCTTATGGTGACTAACTGGCAACAAAAAGCCACGTTACTTGCCAAAGGTCACTAGAAGACTACAATTCGGCAACGCTGCTGCCAGCCCAATACTAAAAGCCACCCGGCTTTGAGAGGCAAAACCAAGCGAGCAGAGGCGGACGGAAATGACGTCACAAACAAAAGACGTTCACGTTGAGAATCCGCAAACAACCATTGAACGCTCACTCGTCCTTTAGTATTCGGGATAATATATTAAACGTTACTTTGTTTTACCTAACACATCGAAAACAATGTTACATTTCAAGTATAACATATAACATCTAAATTTTAACTTCTTCGATGTTTACACAACGAATCATTCGAAGTTCATATGCCGACCAGTAATATATTCATTGGTTCTTATTTCCAACACTCGTAACAGGCGGTGTCACACTGGCATTTTTTTTTTATTGCATCAATCTTCCTACGAACTGCCATTTTTCTGAGCGCGCCCTGTCACACAAGCATAAAGAAAAACCCCAAACATCCGTCATTAGGCGTTCGTCAACTGTAAAGCCAGGCGCTCCTAATGCATTTAGGAATGTCATCATCAATAAAAAAAAAGTGCACTTAAACAATGTATCTAAAATGTGACAATGAATACTTTAAATATTAAATTTGGTTGTTTTACTTGGCTCGATATTTTATTTTGTATACTTATCCTCATTACCGATGATGGAACTTGATCACAGAAATTAGCGCAACAAATCAGGTGGAAACGATATGTTTTGTCTGAGTGATAGGCTCGAGGAAAGATGACGACTGAGAAAAAAAAAAGACAGAAAATGAGAGTTGACTCAAAAATGCTAGTGTGACGCCGCCTTCAACTTGTGTTAATAAGGGTTCAGGTGCAGCAGCGTCTTACCTTAAACTCTTATCAACTTATACCCTTTTTGTTGTTTCCTCGCTTCAAATCCGCTACCATCACCCTGACAACTTTTTTTCTGCCTCTAGCCCAGTGAAGTGTGTTAAGACTTCATTATTGTCGTCAATCAGGCGTGAGAAGTTGTTGATAGGAACACTCTAATGGACAGATAGGATTTCTAGTTCACCTTTGAAGCCATATCGAGGAAGCCCTGATAGCCCGACACTGCACTAACGAGAGAGTTCATGTAGACTTTAATGTGCTGTGAGGACAACTTTTCTCTGTCCTGGGGCAGGTACGTTTTATACCCATCATGGCTATCTGGGTGGAGAGTTTCCCACCTCCTACCGAGATAGGCCACCCACCACCTGCTCAGAGAGACCACCCACCTGCTGAGAGAGACCACCCACCATGTGCCGAGAGAGACCACCCACCACCTGCTGAGAGAGACCACCCACCTGCTGAGAGAGAGACCACCCATCACGTGCTGAGAGAGACCATCCACCACCTGCTGAGAAAAATTACCCACCACATGCTGAGAGAGTCCACCCACCACCTGCTGAGAGAGACCACCCACCACGTGCTGAGAGAGACCACCCATCATGTGCCGCAAGAGACCACCCACCACCTGCTGAAAGAGACCACCCGCCACCTGCTGAGAGAGACCACCCACCACGTGCTGAGAGAGACCACTCACCACATGCTGAGAGAGACCACCCACCACGTGCTGAGAGAAATCACCCACCTGCTGAGACAGACCACCTTCCATCTGCTGAGAAAGACCACCCACCATCTGCTGAGAGAGACCACCCACCACCTACTGAGAGGTACCACCCACCACCTTCTGAGAGAGACCACCCACCACCTGCTGAGAGAGACCACCCACCACCTGCTGAGAGAGACCACCCGCCACCTGCTGAGGGAAACCACCCATCACCCCCTGAGAGAGACTATCCACCACCTGCTGAGAGAGACTATTCGTTACGTCTTGAGAGAGACTACCCACCACCTGCTGAGTGAGACCATCCACCACCTGCTGAGAAAGATCACCCATCACCTGCTGAAAAAGACCACCCACACTTTATCACTGCACTTAATATAACCGACGAATCTAAGATCCCCGAGAAGGGATCTGAAGGACCCCTTGATCAACGTTTATTGGGCAGGTAAATGGCCTCCACAAAACTTCTTTCGTGACAGAGTCCGAACTCATGATCCTAGACAATCTGACCATACCGCTGCTGCGTGATGTATGGAACCACTTCTTCCTCGCTAAAGAATTTCCGTCTGGAAGGCGCTATCCTGTTCGGATGCTGCAGCCTCGGCGATATTTACACTGCATTGACGACAGACTGACGTCATGAGAGAATTTATGCATAGGAAAACGATTCCTTGAAGTACATGGTTTTGGAATGTATGTGAAAAATATCAGTTTCATAATTCCTGCTAAGTTTGAGTTTCGCGGATTATATACTGTAGATGACTCACATGTCCACAGACAAGACTGGAAGGATTTCCAGTTGATCATGAGCCTCGCGGTAGACATGCTCATCTGTATACAGTACATTGTTACACAAATGCTGTACACAAGAACTCACACATACACCATATAGTACAATATATATCTAGGATTCATTTCTGTGTTGTCGTCAATTTAAGAGAGTGGTCAGTAGGCGTGAGGCAGTGAGGCAGTTCATCGCACCACTGACAGAGAGTCATCCAATCATACAATGTCTTTTAATAAACTATATATATGTACGTTTGGCCCTAAGAACACCAGATGCTGCTGGCATAAGGATTCTACTGGAAACAAGCCTCTCATGGCTTTGCCAGTTGTCCTTGGTCAAACTGACTGACTGAATATGATTTATTATTATATATACGTGTGTTTGTGAATAATATACAAAACCGGTATGCTCTTCAGAAACTTAATTAAAATTCACATATGCAATACATCACTCAGTTAGCCTTCATGAAGTAGCCAACAGGTACAGAGGTTGTCTGGTGCCAATTTATTTCTACAGTCTATCACCAGAAAAGGTATGATTTCTTCGCCAATTCAAAATCACATTGGCAAAAAACATCCATATTAATAATGTAGACTCCCCTCTTCCTCCCCCATACAATTCCCAGGTGCCGGGCGAAGCGAGTGCTGTGAGCATATACTGTAGGTTCTGAAAGGGTGGCACTGACTGACTTGTTTGTTTATTTTCATCTTGTATCTTGCTTGTTTGTCCAGGTAATATGTCGGGCACTTCTTAAAACTAGAAAATTCAAATTTGGACGCAATAGGGGTTAAATGCTATTTTTTTTCTTTCTTTCTTTTGCTCTGTTTAGGTCAGCACTATTTTCTTGTAGTTTTTGTCATGAATTTGCAAGATGTTTGAAATTTTAAAGATCTTATTATTAGAAATAAATCCTGATTTGGGATTCTCGAGTGTAGTTGACGTGTGCCTATGTTGTTGCGGTGTTAATGTTGCTGGAAATGTGATAGGATGATGATGAGTGTGTGTTTGGGGTGGGTATGGCGGGGGAGGTCAGGCCACCAGTCAGGACTGGGGTTGCCTGTAGCCTCAGTCTTACTCTGCCTCCACAGCGCAGATGTTTGCTGAGTAGCCAAAGATTAGGGTTTATCCCGCCCCTACAGGTAAGGCTTGCTCCTGGCCGCCGCATACTGGCCGAGACCACCCATCTACTTCCTCAACGTTGATTTAACTAACTGAAGAGGAGGTGGGTGTGGTGTGTTTGATCTGTAAAATATGGAGGGGCTCCTGTTTCTCTATCTGTATGGGAATGTAATATTGTCAAGGTATTCTTACCATTGTGGGTGTGTGGTTAGGAGGTTTTCTATGTGTCTCCACTAGACGTTGAGTGATGCAATGGAGCTGTGTCCATGTAGATGTTCGTTTGTGGTGAAGGATGTCCAGTAGGGTGTGTCAATTTAGGGGGTGAACTGGCAAAATTGAAAATCGAGTAATTTGGTAGCAATTTATTGTAGTCTTTAAGCATGCAAAACAATATTCTGGCATAAATTTTTTTTTATAATAAGTCCTACCTACATCAAATGGATTTTTAAATGTACATATTTGTGAATTTATAACATAACCAGCGTTTGCACACATGTTACGTTTCAAGTTTCAAATTCTTATATTTTATTATCCGTAGTCTATTTGAAAGTAACCAATGCCTTCATACTCTCTTTGCTTTGGTTTCTTGTCATCAGTAGTCTGCTTGCTATTTGTGCTTTGATGTAACCTTCTCGCCTCTCGTGGCTGTAAACATGGCCCGCTGCTTCTGTGACCATTTTCACACATCTCTCCACACTTTGAGTGTGGGAAGGCCACTTCGGCACCTGCATTGGAGTCTCTTTAAGGTTTCTCAATTCTTGGCTAGTTAGACTTGTTGTCAATGGTGGCTCTAAGACTTCCAAACTCAAGTCAACCAATTCTGACAATTTGGTGGCATTGACGTTTATTGGGGGAACTTTTCTTGAATGAAACGAACAGTCTCCCAACTGGTCGTCATCTATTAGCGTTCCTGTAATCTTTAGAATGACTTCTACAGCCTCGGTTCGGAGATTGGTACATTGACTGCAAAGCATTGCTTGCAAAACTGCTTCTGATCGAGCATACCAAGCGGACCTTCTTGCCACAGGTAACACGATGTCCCTCACTACCTTCCTCTGTGTTCTTACTAGCTGCAATTGAAACAAAAGGTGATTGGGCCCATCCACCCACATAGGATTAAGTTTCACACTAAACCACTGGGGAAGATAAACTCCAATAATAAATTCAACAATTAACCTCAAATTCTTCAGCACTTTGCCCTTCAATTCGTGTTTGGAAATCCAAATCCTGCAGAAACGAAGAGCTGTAGTTAACCAACGGCTGTGACTGACAGGTCCAATCTCCAAGAGAGCCAATGACTGAGGCACTTCTCCTGATCTTATTGCTTGGGCAATACGATAAGCATAGGATTGATCTGTGCTGAGATCTTTGATGACTCCTTCAGACAACGCCGGAAGGGGAGGGCCAACTTCGACCTTTGGAAAGGTTGTATTTATTTCTAGTTGTGTTGCTTCATCCAGCATGATGCCAAGGGGACCTGACCACTTGTTGTTGCTCTTTGTAGGACCATCAAGTTCCTGGATGAGATGACGGAGAGGTAGCTCGCCTGTATGTAAATCACATACAATCCAAACAAGTCTTCTTCCTAGTTTTTTCTCTAAATGCGTCATTACACCCCCCTGCCATCCGGTGTTCACTGCAGTTGAATCTCCACCAACAGCCTGCAGTGAACTGCCAAGTCCTCTCTCCTGAACCCAACATAAAATATGATCAGCAATGACCTCTGCATGTTTCTTCCCTTCTACTTCAGTTTCGGGAGCAAAGTGAAACAAAAACCGACCACCAGGCTCAGAACAGACAGAGTAGTGTTCTTCTTTGATGAGACCTGGAAACTTTCTGTTCACTCCCTCTACTTCTAGCAAAACTTTTGTGTCATCTATTCTTCCATCAAACAAAAGACAGGAGAGCCCTCCCTCGCTTAAATCTTTTTCATGCTGATCAGATATTTCCTTCATTATTTTTTCTTGTGCTCTTCTAATTTTATTATGATCTATCACCAAAGATACATCCTCTCGGCTGATGAGGCCTGCATCTATCCAAGTGGCAGTTGCAATTTCTGCAGCCTCACGAAGTCCAGCATGGTGGCGAATCCTAGCTAAAGCAATGTTTGAAATATTTCTTGTGTTGTATTTCATTTTCTTTGGTAAAGGTTCAGATGGCTCTTTGGAACTATCATCTGATGTTGCTTCCTGTTCATCAGAAGAACTATCAAAGAAGTGATAAACATCTTGACACAGCTCTTCCTCTCTTTGGATGGCTTCTTCACTCTTCATTTTCTTCTTTTGTTCCCTCTCTCGGATTTGTTCTCTCTTCTTGGCATTAGCAATCTGCTTCTTTGTTTCTGAATAATCTATTGAACCCATTTGCATACTTCCTTGGCCTTCTGCCTTTGTCCTCTGTGCCTTTATAAATTCAAGCTCTAAAACAGGGATCTTCTTTTCACGAGGACAACCACAATCAATGTGGGAATTATTTTCTCTCTTACCTGAGTGAGAACAGTTGGATTCAGAACATAATTGTATGGAGCACTTGCAGGTCAAAATGTCAAACAGAGTATCAAGTGTGTGCAGAAATTCATTTTTCCTGGCCAAGTTTCCTTTACCAAGTGATGTTTCAACTGCTTTGTGCCATAATTTCGTTAGTTTTAGCTCAATAGTTCGACACTGATTAATCACAGGTGGTTTGAATAGTGCATTAGCTTTTGTCCATTGATGCAGAAGAGGGACTATCATGTCATTTATGAGTTCTTTATCTGTATAGTTCCTTCTGTCCTTTGCATTTTTTTCTCGAAGGAGTAACCCTAATCTTAGCATGTCTCTCACTGTTGGAAGTTCTGATACAGGAAGCTCCTTCCCTTTACCAACTAGCAGGCTCAAGTGGGTTGACAACTGACTTCTTGTCTTCAATTTTGACATCTTCACACTATCTGACAAATAGAAAAATATTTCAATGTTTCATAATTCAATTGTTGTTTCAAAAAATATTAATTTGTTTATCAAAAATGCTGTAACAGAAATAACATAATAATTTCTTAGAACATAATGTTTTATACAATGATATAAGTAACTGCGACAATCAATATGCCCTACTTACAATAATTAAAATGTAGAATTCGTCTGGTAGAGTAGGTGCAAGTGCAATGAGAGCAAACCACCGTCTATGATATCTAGAAGGAGAGTGAGCCGGGCGCCTTATCCTCACGCTTGGTACAAGTCAAAACAAGAATTAAACTGTCCCACACGGAGAGCCTGTTCATGTTCATGTTCTGACATGCATATTGTACACAAGCTATAGAACCATAAAATACTCCATAATCCATATGCTTACATGAGATTAGTTAATATCAAGTGAATAATTCTAATCAAGTCTCATTAATTTGTTGAAATACTGATATTTGAAACTTTAAGGTATAATTGATGTAGGTGAGGGTTATTTCAATTCATTTTTGTTTGCTAATCTCAAGTTTAGACATAAAGAGACACAATATTTTGACTACCAAATTTGATTTTTAACATGTTGACAAAATTGACACACCCTAATGTCCAGTGTGTGTTGTGTTGAACCTCGGTGATTTATTCTGCATGATCTGTAGTGTCTTGGAGTTGTTTGGGGCTGCTAATTGGAGTGAGTTGGGTGCGTTTGTCAGTAGTGAGAATATAGTGGTTTTGTATAGCTGTGATTTCGTTTTAATTGATGCGGTTCTGAATCTGTATGTTTGAGTGTGTCTTGTTTCCGATCGCTGTCCTTGTTTCGATGTGGTAGTTCACGGTGAGGCGCGTCATCGAATGTGACTTCTAGCACTCTGTTTTCTCGTTTGGCAGGAAAGGGTGTTGGGTTGTCGATGTATGGATTTAAGTATATGTGGCGAGACTGTTGTCTTTTTGTGCCGAAGTAGATAGTTTGTATCTGAATAATTGTGTTACTTTGTCGGTGTACTGTATGGTCAATGAGTCTGTGTAAAGTATGTAAGGTATGTACACTGTACATTGTACAGTGTTGCAGAGGGGACTGATCCTTGTGGAACTCCTGCGTGCAGTGGGAAGTAGTCCGAGTGTGCGTGTTTGAACTGAATCCTCTTTTTCCTGTGTGTTAGGACGTTGCACAGGAGCTGCTGTGATTTTGGGGGGAGTTTTAAGTGTGCGCATATTTTGTATTTTAGTCCGTCGTGCCATGCCAGGCTGTGTCAAAAGCTTTCTGTGCGTCTTTGGTAATGAGTACTCTCTTGTATACTCCTTTGTTCATACAAAGGTAGTTTCTCACTGGGTTAAGTGCGTTCTGGGTATACCTGAGCCGTCTGTTGTAACGTTTTTCAAATGTTTTATCTAAGACCTCTAGGAGACTGATCAGTCCCGTAAATTTGTGGGTCTGTCAGGTTTTTGTCTGGTTTCGGGATCATGGTGGCTATAACTCTCTTGGAGAGCTTGGGGAAGAAGCCTGTAGCTAGTTGTATGTTGTACAGGTGATGGCTGTGACTGTTTGTGGGGATAGGTGTTTTAGAATTTGGTGTCCTATTTTACTGTCACCTGGTGTTTTGTTCTTTGTTGTGTCGAGTGCTTGTTTGACTTCCACCAGGGTGGGTGGTGTGGTAATGATGTGTGCTTGCGTGAGAGTAGTGGTGTTTATTGTGTTTTTGTGGTGTGGTTCTGTCGTGTTTGTGTGGTGATGCTGTTTATGTGGTCTAAGATGGATCTCTGTTGGGTGGAGGGTGGAAGATGTGTTCCCAGTGTTGTTTTAATGTTTGTGCTACTTCAGCTGGCCATCCGATTCGTCTGGGGTTAACTTGCAGATAATCGAAAGGAGGCCGAGCTCTCCCCCTCAGCTTGGCAATCCTTTGCCAGAACTCTCGGGGGTTGCACCTGGGCGCTTTTTACGAGACTTTCCATGTGTACTTCGTGGTCGTGGCGGAGGCTGTAGATGATAAATGTATTCTTAGTGTAGTGATGTCTACTTGTGCTTGTGTGAGGTTGTGTTTGTTCTGTCCAAATCGTCGCCTGTTGCATTGTGGCCAACGTTGTGTTCTTATAGAGGGTTTGAAGGAGTATTTTTTCTTGCAGTGGTATTTTAGTATGTGTTTCTGCTGCGTTGGTGATAGTGTTAAAATGGTTATGACCATGTTGCCTCTATTTTTTCTGTGGGTTGGTGTTGGAGGTTAAGAGTGTAGTGTTGTTAAGAAAGTGTGGATTTAAAAGCATCCCAGTCTGCGCGTTGGTATTAGTTTTGTGGTGTGGCTGCCGGGAGGAAGATGGGGTTATTGGAGAGGCGTAGTGTGATGAGTGTGATCTGAGCCTAATAGGGGGTCTGCGAAATAGTGTTGAAATTGAAGAGCTAGTGTGTTTGTGATGACGGTGTTTGGGATTTGACTGCCTCTGCCAGCAGAGCATGTGGGGAAGAAGGGTCCACTGTGGAGATTGTTTGTCTGACCAGTGTGTGTAGTTGTTGTCCATGGGGATTGGTGCAATTGTGTTGGGATGTCGTGTGCTGTGCGTTAAGGGAATGTGTGTGTTTGACCTCGTGTACGTTCTACAAACGATTATCTGTCCGTGTTGGAGGCCATAAAGTGCTTGAAGATGAAATCGGTAATGAATTCGTGTTTGATATTTGATTTAGGAGGATTGCTACACCCCGTGTATTTCGTGAGGTGACTGTCTGCATGTGTATCCAAAGCGTTTGATTTTTGTGAGAGGTATTCAAGCACATTGTGTGTTTGGTTTCATACATGGGAATTGATATAGCTACTAAGAGCAAAAGAGTGGATACAATCCAAATCTTGCCATTAGAGATGAAATCTTGTGCTATTTCACGCACGGTGTGCTTGGACCTGTCCCTAAAAGGTTCTGTCTTCACACAGGCAAGGACGTAGTGTTGAAATGTGTGGCCATATGCCTGGCCACTCACTTTACATTTAGTTTTGCTCACATCTGCTGGAGGGATATACTGCCAGAGGTACTTATACCCTAACCTTAGTCTAGCGGTTACATCTTGTAATTTAGTGATCTTGTTACTTGCTCCATATACTGTACATGTTTCACTTGATACGTCTCATCAGGGTAAACAATGCACTTGCACTTGTCTGCTTGCGTTAAATTCGTCAATAAGTTCCTTCCTAATTACAGTTTTAAAGGTTCTTTTTGACAGACCCAGATTGCATTCAACAGTGGCTTTGTTAGATGCGAATATGGAGAGGGCATCAACTCTGTCATGTTTTTTTAGGCCTATGTGAGAGGGGATCCACAACAGTTTGATCTTGACACCCCGGTCAACATGGTACGCATTTTTGTGTTTGGCTTCGTAGACAAGCGCGTGACAACTTAAGTTGAGGGTGTTGAGGGCAAGTAGTGAGGATAGACAGTGGTTTCAATAAATTTAATAGCTATGAGTATGGCAACTAATTCAGTTTGTAGAGTGGATGTCCAGTTGTTAATTCAAACTCCTTTTTCAATTGTATTACCGTTAGGTTGAGCCACAACCATAGCACTTTCAGCCCTCCCACAGGCAGTGTTAAGAGATCCATCAGTGTAGATGGTCTGTGTGATATTATCATCAGTCCGTAGGGTGTGTATGTGTTCAAGAGCTCTCACTTTGGCAGTGTGTTGGAGATAAATACTTTGTATAATTCATCTTTTAGGCGGATATGTCGGTATTGTGATATTGAAGGGAACTGCCCGCCAGGGTGGAAGGAAGTGCTGTTGTGTCTCAACTTTGTACAGATGGTCTAGTCCAAACACCATGGTTCATACATTCTGCAAATTTTAAGGAAACAATGCTATCAGGATCACCACGCAAAAGCCTCAAGGCAATCATGGGGTTGACTTCAATTACTCTATCTTTGACACTAAGTATCCCTAGATATTTCCTCATATCAAGTACTTTAGTGCTCATGGGACATCCTAGGATAATTCTGAGGGCTTTATTTTGCATTTCTTTGGAGCTTGTCAATACCTTTCCCGTCACGAAGGACCAGGGCTGGTGCATTGTAATCAATCAGAGATCTTATATAGCCCAGGTACAATCGGGGTCAAAAGTCCTGAACACTTGACAGTATTTGGCATGTAAGTGCCCGAAGATCTTAGGTATAAAGGAGAGTTTTGTCTCATTTTGTGGTTCAAGCATTATATGTGGTGACAAAGTAGTGTTATTAGTATATCCCAATCATATATGTATAACTCAGAAGTAAATGCTAGATTTTGCTAAGTGTTCAAGACTTTTGACCCCTACTGTACATTGTTTTAACAATTTAAATATTAGCACTATAATGTGAGCTGTACCCCGCTATACTTCTAAGAGGTTTCAGTTTCTAATTACATTGGCGGGTTAGCTGTTGTGTGGCAGGTAATGTACAAGGATCGGAGACAACAAGATATTTAAAAGACGAGACATATTCAATAGTGTTGCTACTTATCTTGAACTTAGCAGGGCCGTGTTTGTGGTTACCAGCTTGTTTGTTGAACACCTTAGTTTTCTCAGTGGAGATAATAAGACCAAGGTTCTCACAGGCTGCGTATACATGGTTCAGGGTGGTTTGCATTTCACGATGAGTTTTAGGATGTATAAGAATATCATCAGTTGCCTATTGGCAATATTAGATGCAGCTCTTAGGTCAAGAGATGTGGTGTATCTGTTTCTTTTATCCCCATACACAGTTAGGAAAAAAGATGTGTCATCCTTGATCAATAAAGGCTATATTCCACCAAGAACAAGGGTGGGGTCTGAGTGGAATACATCTAAGTGCATCAGAAATCAAACATCTAGATCCCTAACTTTCACTAAATTAACTCACCTTAACCTAACCTAACCTAACATAACCTAACCCCAGCGGAGGGCCCTAACCCCTGCGTGAGGTCCGGGAAGGGAGCTGAGGCCAGCCTGGCACTGGCAGTTAACGGACGCGTAGGGAAGAGCTCCTGGAAATACGGAGATTCCTGGGCCCCATCGGGCCGTACTGCCCTGATTCTTGTCATTCTCTACGGGGGATCAATTGGGGCTCAAGAATTACGCACTAAAAATCCCTGATCGAAGCATAACATCGGGAAATAACAGTATTCTTTCCTGTTCAAGCCGGCCGGGCTCCCTGGCCCAGTGTGTGTGAGGGGGAGCTGCCGTAGGCCTACGAGTCAGTGGTTGCCCCGCCGAACCCCTCCGCCGCATACCACCTCAGCCAGTGCCATGCTGCCAAACGTTGCGACAAAACCACAATCACACACTTGTACACCATTTCAAATCTGAATCTTATCCTCCTGTTTTCGCCATACCAAACTGCTGTTCTTGGGAGTGAACTGCCCTTGTGGTCTTTAAAACCTTCAACCAAGACAGTGGGGCAACTGATATCCCGGCCCTCTTTCTTGCCGGCATAGGGAAGGTAGGACTGACAGTTCTATACACTGTCCTAGGCTACGCACATAACTCGCGCTGATCTATCGTGCTTCACTCAAAGAAGCAATAATGACTGTCAAAGCGAAAATACTAATCACAGACCATAGGTCACCTGACAGGGCTGCCAAGCGGAAGCTGACAGAAATTGTTAGCAAACACAGGGTCAGGTATCAGAACGTAATAGTAGCAAATGATGGCGTTATCATGCTCATGCTTGAAGACCAAGACCTGGATAACCTCTTATCCCAGAGCTGTATAACCAGTCTTAGGAAAGAACACTATGACCCAATCCTGCCTCCTGCTTTGAAGGCAAAACGAACTATTCTCTGCTTCCAAACGGATGAATACGTACACGAAAAGTCTGTAGTGGAAATAAAAGCAGAGATTCAACAGTAAAAAAGGTAAATGCATAATCAAAATTCAGTTCACAAGCGCCGAGGTTGCTGAAAAGGCAACCACATTTGGTCTCCTCGCATTCACCTATAGCATACCGTACCACCAAATACAACAGGAACAGTACCACCCCACACGTACCTGCCTCAGGCTATGTCATTGAGGATCATGATAGTGTGAACTGCCCCAAACCCAAGGAATACAAGATCTGTTCCAAATGTACCTCTAAGGAACATACCTGGACCGAGTGTAAGGCCTCACAGTACTATGTCCATGCACTGTCCCAAAAGAAAGGAAAAAATAAAGGAAGCACAACAAATAGCCACAAAAACATCAGTATCACCATACAAGGCTGTGCTGCCGTTAGGGACCCCGACTCCTGCAGTCACTGCACGGACATACAGAGATGCAGTGGTGGTAGGGACCCCGACTTCTGCAGTCAGTTTGGTCCCTGCAGCCACTACAGACTCTACAGTCTTGTTGAATGCCAAAGACAAATACCTCCATGACCGTGTAATACTAGCCAACATGATCGTCAAACACGCTCATGAGGAGGATGTTCTGCACCCAGGCTGTTTTCAAACAATACACAAAACATGCTTACGCCACCACAATCTGCCAATTCCAAATCTGTTCAGGGCAATATCCCCAACCTCGGAGGAGACAACAGTAGCTTTTGATGTGGATGCACAAGCACCCACATCGGAGACGATACTTGTCCCCCAAACTCCAACTTGCACAGAGGAGACAACAATGGTCTGTGGTGTGGATGCACAAGCACCCACACCGGATACACTAGTACCCACATCAGAGATGAAAATTGTCCCCCCAAACTCAAAATAGCTCAGAGGAGACAACAGTGGCCTCTGATGTGCATGCACAAGTACCCGCACCGGAGATAGTATTTATCCCCCAAACTCCAACTAGCTCAGAGACGACAACAGTGGGCTCTGGTGTGGATGCACAAGTATCCACGCCGGAGAAGTTACCTGTCTCTCAGACTCCAAGCGATCTATCAGGAAAAGTCCTGAAACTAAGCATCTACGTGCCAGACGCCATCAACTGTACACGTGATGAGGTCGCTAAAGGAGTAAAGGAGCACAAGATGAAATGGAAGTACGACCACCCCATTTCCGAGGCGGACATCCACGAGGCCATTATGCAAAAAAGAGTCGACTTAACAAACTGCATCAAAAAGTCAACCGTTATGAAGATAAAATCACTTAAAAATGGACGCAAAGAGAATAAATCACGTACCCAACAGTTCCCCCTAAAACCAAATACAAGATCCAATGTACCCGCTACGTAAGGCAGTGAAAATAATGCAACATAACGTCCTCTACTGGAGAATTAATAAATTCAGTCTGTCCAGCCCATATAAACAGATTGACGCAGATATTATACTCATAAACTCACACGGCCAAAAAACGGCTGAGGAATTGAAAATATTTGGTTACAGGATCCATAAATCCAATCTATCAGAGGAGCCAAATGACGGGGTGGCCATCGCCATAAAAAGAGATGTCCACCACAGAATCATAGACGACTTCACCTCTGAAACTCTGGCTATTCAAATCGACTTGACCACAGGACCAATCATAATAGCCACAACCTACCTCCCACCACGCAGGGACTACCTGCCTTACGGGGACTTCCACAGACTCCTATCATACCACCACCCAACCTACATCATTGGAGACATGAATGCCAGACATCCTCTACTAGATGGTAAGAGGACAACTAACAATGTAGGAAGAGGCCTCGCTGGCTTCATAACAAACAAAAAAGCCCAACTAATAGGCCCAGACTTCCCCACGTTCTACAGTAGGAACTCAGCCACTACTCCAGATATAGCAATAACAAACGACAGATGCTTCCACAACCATCTCTTTGAACAAGGCCCTGTAACCCCCAGCGACCACCTACCTATAATCATGACTATTTCAGCAACACCAATAACTATACCAGCTTCACCACGGAGGATCGCCAAGCAGACCGACTGGGAACTACTCAACGAAAAAGCTACAGCCGAACTTGAGGCTAAGGACATGACATAAACACAGAAAACAGCAATATTTCGTGAACCCTCCTTGAAGGCCGAGTAGAAGGGCTATAACTTTCAGATCGCCGCAGATCTGCCGTATATACGCGTTGTATTTAATAATGGTCAGTATTTTCTCCATACTATCAGACGTTTCCTTCAAACCTACAGAATGTCTTTCAAACTAAACCTTGAGGAATCTATGAAAAGCCGCTATTCCTTTGGGTCATGTTTTTCTCCCAACTCTGACATCAGTCCATCTACATCAGTGCACACACAGAGGGAATCCTGCATACTGTAGAGTGAGGTTAGGGACAGCATTTCCTCCCACTTGCTGTTCAATATTGCTAACCGTGCATTTAATATATCCCGACCAGCACAAGTACGTATTTTATATTCCTACACTACATATACACATATACCATAAAAATGTTACGTGACTGACATTTTTTATTGCCATTTTTTAAACCAGCACCCCAAAATTAATAAAGTGCAGCATATTTGATCCATGTTACCAAACCCTTGTCAACTAGTGTTATTACAAGTGATCGCGGGCACGTTCGTGCCCTTGTGAGAGTTTGAATGCTCGTGACAGCATACAGCGCATGAGGGTATGCCAAATCCGTAGACTTGCATGGTTAATTAGGGTGTGCCAAGTCCGTAGACTTGCATCGTTTTCCATCTTAAATAAAATAGTTAACTCATACCTTCCCAAAGAAACCATCGACATGCGACCAGGTTTGTTCCACTCTACGAATTTTTTGCGATTTTTCCACCAAGTTTGATGGAAAACGATTGTGCCGTTTCGGCTGCCCAGAGCATACACACACACACACGCCTAGTCCTATAGTATATTAGACAAGCGAGTCCGGTGCTACAGTTTACTAGGCGTGAAAGTTCGAACCCTCGTGCTTGGCTAGCTCGCAACCGCCGTCCTGCTGACAGCGTACAGCCACATCGTTTTCCAGTTGGTCATGGTTGTTATGACCATGGTCGTGGTTGTTATGATCATGGTCGTGGTTGTTATAATCATGGTCGTGGTTGTTATAATCATGGTCGTGGTTGTTATAATCATGGTCGTGGTTGTTATAATCATAGTCGTGGTTGTTATAATCATGGTCGTGAGTGTTATAATCATGGTCGTGGTTGTTATAATCATATTCGTGGTTGTTATAATCATGGTCGTGGTTGTTATAATCATGGTCGTGGTTGTTATAATCATAGTCGTGGTTGTTATAATCATAGTCGTGGTTGTTATAGTCATGGTCGTAGTTGTTATAATCATGGTCGTGGTTGTTATAATCATGGTCGTGGTTGTTATAATCGTGTTCGTGGTTGCTATAATCATGGTCGTGGTTGTTATAATCATAGTCGTGGTTGTTATAGTTATGGTCGTAGTTGTTATAATCATGGTCGTGGTTGTTATAATCATATTCGTGGTTGTTATAATCATGGTCTTGGTTGTTATAATCATGGTCGTTGTTGTTATAATCATGGTCGGGTTTGTTATAATCATGGTCGTGGTTGTTATAATCATGGTCCTGGTTGTTATAATCATGGTCCTGGTTGTTATAATCATGGTTCTGGTTGTTATAATCGTGTTCCTGGTTGTTATAATCTTGGTCGTGGTCGTTATAATCATGGTCGTGGTCGTGATACTTACAGTACCTAATATACTATAAGAAGGAATAGAATATAGGTTAGAATAAGTAGTTAAAGAAATATTCGCCATAAGGAGAGGTTAAAATTATAAAAAAAAATAAATTATGAATCACCGATGATCATTCCAAGATAAATTATATTATGAAGAGAAGTGACCTTGATTCTGGTTAGATTATTCACCATCTGCTTAAGTCATCACCTGTGTTAAGTCATCATACTCATCATCTACGTTTGTCAGTTTTAGGCCCATCTCACATGAAAAAACCGACCATCGATGTTCTTTCCGCGTGAGGGTGCTAGTTTCCAATGCGTCTTATTATTTACGCTGGTGGATGTAACACCTCCGACCCTCACTGACGCAGCTATGGTCAATTTGGTGTTATTCTTGTTTATAAATGCCTTCTAATCTGTCTTAAGTCTATCCGTCCTGTCTATTGCCATCCCAACTGTCTGTTCGTCTGCGTGGTGTTTGAATGTAAGCCCGTCTGTATTCTTTGTGTCGTCAAATCTGTCTGTCTTATCCGTTGTTCAAGTTCAAGTTGTTTGGGATTGCTGGCCTCTTCGCCGTTAGGCTATTTCGGCCGAAGCTGATTGGTTGGACTTCTTTTTTTTCTTTGTTCTTCTTTTAGTTTTTACTTTCCATTCTTCTTCTTGTTCTTCGTCTTCTTTTTGATCTTGTTCTTCGTCTTCTTTTTGATCTTCTTCTTTCTGGTCTTCTTTTTTCTGGTCTTCTGTAGGGATATCGGGTTCTCGGTTGTTCATGTCGTGGTTGTTTTTGTCTTGTTTGTTCTTTTCTTGTTTTTTCTTTTCTTGATTTTTGACTACAAGGAGAGCCTCCCTGTAAGTCAATTTTTCTTTCGCCCGCAGCCTGGTCACCCTGCACTCCTCCCTCCACTTGGGACAAAGCCGGTCGGAGGAGGAGTGAGGGCCACCACAAGCCGCGCACTTCTTAACGGCCGCCTGGCAGTCAGCGTCGGTGTGGCCGGGTGCCCCGCAGCTTGAGCACACCTCGCCAGCACCACACTTCCTCGCCAGATGGCCATATTTCTGGCAATTGTAGCAGCGAGTGGGTTTTTGCTGGTGAGGTTTTACTGGGATTTTCTCCCAACCCAGTATAACGGAGCTAGGAAGTTTCTTAGGAAAACCAACCAGGGCAGTTGTGCTGGTCAGCTTCCTAAGTACTGAGAGCTGATCTCCAATCAGCTCGGCAAGTTCGTCTTTTTCGAGATACTCAATTTCAGAGTGGGAAATGACTCCCAAAACTAAGTTATCCTGAAGTAAGGCGTCAAACATGACGTCGACTCCATTGATGTTCACAAGGGGAGGCAATTTGTGGCCCTGCCCCCATTCCTCGAAGGTGATGATAAGGGTACCGCCTTTACTGCGGACGACCCCTGTCACCCCCTTGAGTCCAATGTGGTCAAAAAAATCTTTAATCACAAGAAGATTGAGTTTCTTGCGCGAAGGGTGCTCGACCGGAATCAGTCTCACAACCTTCGCCTGGGCTAGGGTGAACATGGTCGCGTGGTACATCAGGAGGAAGGAGCGGGGAGCCGGGAGAACCTACCTCGCCGAGGTTCAGTTCTCAAGTGATCCGTTGTGTCTCCCTGCTTGTCTAATGTGAACCAGTCAGTCAGCTGTCTGTCTGTCATATTAGTTGCCATATTGTCTATTTGTGCATGTATGAATCTGTCTATTTTTGTCAACCTCCTGTCTGTTTCACTGTCTATATTCACCCTGTGTCTATTGTAGTCATCTTCTTCATGCTTTCCTGTTATTATCTTTTTATCTCTTCTCCTTTTCCATGAGCCACAGGAATAAGTATACACTGTAGCTGTCAGGTCGTCTGGTAATGTTGAAACTGCGCATCCAGATGCATGATGAAACTCAGCTCCCCCCACCTGTTATCTCTAACTATTTTCTGTTTCTGCCTTCTATATTCTTTTATTTACTCATCTTCCTTCCTTTAATAATCCAAACAACATAAAAAAAAAGTAGGCTAAGAAAAAAAGTGGGGGCAGGAAGAGGGAGCCTTACGATAACTGCAATCGTGTGCTGACAGCGTCCAGCGAATGAGGGTGCGCCAAGTCTGTAGACTCGCAACATTTTCCAGCTTAAGTAAAATGGTTATGTAATGGCTTCCTACAGAAACCATCGATATGGGATCAGGTTTGTTCCACTCTACGATTTTTTTGTGATTTTTCCACCATGTTTGATGAAAAACGATTGTGCCATTTCGGCTGCCCAGAACAGACACACACACACACACACACACACGCCTAGTCCTATAGTATATTATTATTATTATTATTATTATTATTATTATTATTATTATTATTATTTTATTTTATTTTTTTCGCCCCCCAGGCCCCAATTGTGGGTCAGTGACCTGTGCCCGTGTAGGCTAATGCCCGCAAAAAAAGAAAAAAAAAAGAACACCTTTGCCATGGGTGAAGCCATTTATGTTAGAAGACATGTGTTCTCTGATTCTATATAAAAGTCTGCCAAGACCATCCTCTCAAAGGATTTACACAGGCAGCTAATTAGTGATATGGGGCAAAAAGCATCAGGCTGTCCTGGTTTCGATATTGGTACAGCAATACTGTTGGTCTATGATATGGGTAATTGGCCCTGGGCAAGACTCATATTTTACAATGCCAATAATGGAATGCCCGGCACACGCCTTAGTAGTCTAACAATATTATAAGTGACTCCGTCCTCTCCAGGGGCAGTAGACCTACCTCTGAAGAGGACGGCGCCAAGCTCCCACTCAGTATATGGACCATCACACTCATCGTGCTGTTTGCCAAAGCATAAAATTAATGAGATTACTTCTCTCTACAAACTTCGCATCAAGGAGTCCTCGAGTCTTGGTTGGTAACATGTCATAGCTCGAGACATGAGCCCACTTTGTTATTAGCTCATTCGATTTTTGCAGCAGGTTTGGAAGGGAAGACGTGTCTACTGTTTTTACCTCTGATTGTATTTATATCTTTCCAGGCTTTGCTGAGGGATGTGTGTTGGTTCAGTTTGTTGACATATGTTTCCCATACATTTTGTCCGAGTTCGTTTACATGCTCCCTCGCGGCAGCAAGGGAGGCTTGATACAATTGTAACACCCCCCCCCCCCCCCTGACTCTAGCCCTTAGGTTTTTTTCAGTTGGGGGTCATCATAGCACTGGTGTTGCCTGTTCCCATGATGCTGACCATATTTCCGTTTTTTGGCTGAGGCATTGTTGGTGAAATAAGCATAAGTCCTATCTATCAGATCATCATGGAGACTTGGTAGTTGTCAGGCTTGTAGTCCTTGTACCAGTCATAGATGAAGTCTATGAACTGGCTTTCAAGTTCGTGCTTGACTGTGAGTCTACGTCTGTTGAAAGTTTACCGCCAGTGGGGGTGTCATTGGCTACATGTATACTAGGTTGGATTGAGTTGTGATCAGACATAAAATCAGTGACAACATCAGAGCTATGAGTTGCGTATAATAGATAAAAGCCAATACACTCGTCTAGAGCCCCGCCATAGATGTGTGTTGGTTCATTATTGCTTATAATTTGAGCATCTTCGTATGCTCTGAGAAGTGAGATAAGTCTCCTACCATTGGTGTTAGTGGTGGTGTCACCTAATTTCTTGTGTCTAGTATTCAGGTCACCAATTAGGGCAGTGGGTTCAGTATATACGAAGTCTGGAAGAACTGTGTATTGAAGCTGATCTGAGGGCGCATAGGCATTTAGCACGTTGAGTGTGGAGTTACCCAGGTGGATACTATCCACTGGATATTGAAAGTTGGTAGTCTTTTTGGATACAAGAGGTACATGCAGTAGTGACGTCTTAACATACAATAAACATGTATGAGTAGAACTCGGGTCATAATACACATAATTGGGCAGACTGGGTGGGGCTTACCATTAGGTGTGAGACACTCCTGCAGACACACGATATCAATGTCCTTAGTCACAACTTTGTTGTGTACAGTAGGTCAGGGTATCGTTTTCTAAGGAATGAGATGTTCCAACTCATCACCTTCACCTCTCTATATATTTGGTACTATAATATGTAATATATTTGGAAAGAAGCTGAAAGCCATCTATGATATTGTTGCTGTTTCTTTCATGCTGCCTGTACCTTCTTCAGGCAGGATGCTTTTTAATATTTTTGAAACATTCCTGGAGCATGTACTGCTCACCAGTTGATCTATTCCAGTGGCAGACTTCAACACACTTTGGTTACACTCGACATCACCACCATTTTCTATTTGTATTTGTTCATCATCACTATGTCCACAGAGGCAGCAGTAAAACTGTTACCAGTATTACTGTTTTCCTCTGCGTGGACACTAGTTCCTGGTGGATCTTGAGTTTCCACATCTGGTACTGACATTTGAATGTCTTCAGCTGCTGCTCTGTGTTCTTTTTCTGTAGTGCATCGCAGAAGTTCTTTAACATATCAGTTTGAGTTGCAAATTGAGCTGAGTTCTTTAATTTAATTTTTCAATTCATTGACCTCTTCATTTTGTGCGTGTTCACGGAGAGTGTTGGCAGCTACCTGTTATGTCAGTACGTCTTTGTTGACCCATGCTGATCATTCGTTGACTCCTGGAGCTTTGGTGGGGAGGGTTTCTTGAGACCTGCCTGGGTGGCGGGTCTGGGCGCCGAGGGGGCGTAGGAGCTCTAGGAGAGCCAGGGTGCCATACAGGAAGGAGAGATATGATGTGTTTGTTTGATAGATATGTTCTGCAAATGAATTGCATTATGGTACTCATGTTTGTGTATGCGTGTGTGTCTTTGTTTTCTGTTGTTGCTTTGGGGTTGTTTTGTGTTTCTGTGTTTGTATTTCTTAAATCTGATTCTATTTTGCGTGTTCCTTGCGTGTACCAGACACAGATCGTGAACGTGATCTGGCCTGCGTGGTGGGTGTTGGTGTGTGTGGGATTGGGAGATGTCTGTATAGTGTATACGTAGGTGGAGCGTGTTGGGTGGGGGGGGGGTTCAGGTTAGAGGTCTTGTCGGGGTTGCATTTCGGCTTCTTCCTCGCAACTATTTTTGTTTGTTTTTTTGGCTGGGAAGTGAGAAGGGCGAGGTATTCTTCCTATTTCTGTAACTCGTGGGTGGTTGCGCTGCCATTTTGTTTTAAGGTGGAAGGCAGGTTTGTTGGTGGTCTGGGTGGCGTTGGGTGTAGTAGTGGCGGACGTCTGGGTGAGGGCAGGTGTGGGCGGGAGAGAGGTGGTGAAGGTAGTTTCGGTTGTAGTTGTCTTGGTGGGTGAGGGTCTTGTCGGATGGGAGAGGGGGTAGGTGATGGGAGCTGTGGAAAAGATGAGGGCAGGTCCGGTTTTATAGGTTTCCGGCATGTTTATGACCGGAAGGCCGTTTGCTTTAAGTCCCTCTTTGACGAGGTTTAGGAAAGTTTCCCTATCTTAGTTGGTAAGGAATAGACGTATTATCGTCGTAATCTGAGCGTCAATGTAGATAGAGGTTGGTCGAAGTGACTGGGTGGTCTAGGGGTTGGTCCTAGTTATGGAGGTTGATTTTTTTTTTTTTTTTTTGCTGCTTACAGCGGCTACTTTATTGTGCACCCCACACTCCTCCTGTGAGCGGTAGCGCAAACGGATTACAGAGTAGAGTTTACAACGGGTCATAAAAATTAGCCCCCGTTGTCAGGATATTATGGCACTGAATGTTACACATAAAGGGTAACTTATTATAATAATAATAATAATTAACGGTTTATTGAAAAAGTTCTGCAGCCCGAAGGCTGAAAATATACATTGGGCATAAATGACTTATTACATACATTGGTGGTTTAACAAAAGCCTTCATTAGAGAAAGGTAAAGGAACATACAGTGAACATACAGATTAATGTAGGATTGTACGTGTTGAACAGCAAATACGTAGTGTAGTAACTCTCTCCCAGATGGTGTTAGGAGGGACCTCACGTGGTGTAGTAATTCCCTCACAGATGGTGTTATGGGGGACCTCACGTGGTGTAATTACCTCACAGATGGTGTTATGAGGGTCCTCACGTGGTGTAGTAATTCCCTCACAGATGGTGTTATTAGGGACCTGACGTGGTGTGGTAATTCCCTCACAGATGGTGTTATGAGGGACCTGACGTGGTGTAGTAATTCCCTCACAAATGGTGTTATGAGGGGGCCTCACGTGGTGTAGTAATTCCTTCACAGATGGTGTTATGAGGGTCCTCACGTGGTGTAGTAATTCCCTCACAGATGGTGTGATGAGGGACTTGACGTGGTGTAGCAATTCCCTCACATATGGTGTTATGAGGGACATGTGGTGTAGTAATTCCCTCACAGATGGTGTTATATGAGTGAGGTTTGGTCCCAGGCCTTCCTATCGTAGATGGATTAACACATCGCTGGTTATCATGGGCCGTTATCACTGGGTACCTGGGACCTCAATGTGTGAAGGTTAACTTGGGTACAACTGTTACTGTTGAGTTGTTCTCACTGACTTAAGCACTGTTTACCACTGTTCACCTCTGTTTAACACTGGTTCCATTCCTTTCCTAAATGAAATTGTAACTTCTGGCGAGAACTTGTTGATATTCCGGTGGGGAGGAGGGTTCAGGGGAAGGGGTTGGTATGGGCCAACTTAACAGTTGACCTGGCTGCTCCGAGAGGAGCGCCAGGTACGTCTTGACCCTTCGGTGGTCAAATGCGTGAGTACAGGCGTGTGAGGCAGTATGTATGCCCGCACACTTTGTTATTCACATTTGCGTGAGAAGTATTCAAGCACATTGTGTATTTGGTTCTATACATGAGAACTGATTTAGATAATAAGTGCAAAAAAGTGGTTACAATCTTAATATGTCGGCTATCTTGCCATTAGAGATGAAGTGTTGTGCCATTTCACACACTGTGCTTTGACCTGTCCCTGAAAGGTTCTATCTTCACACAGTCGAGGACGTAGTGTTCAAGTGTGTGGCTATATGTCTGGCCACACACTTTACATTTAGTCTTGTTTACATATGCTTGAGGAACATACTGCCAGAGGTACTTATATCCTAACCTTAATCTAGTGGTTACAACATCTTGTAATCTAGTGATCTAGCTACTTGCTCCATATACATGTTTCACTTGATACATCTCATCATGGTAAACTATTGATCGACTAGTGCCTGTTTGCACTTGTCTACTTGCGTCAAATTCATCAATAAGTTTTCTCCTAATTACAGTTTTAAGGGTTCTTTTTGACAGACCTAAATTGTATTCAACGGTGTCTCTGTTAGACGGGAGTTTGGCGAGGGCATCAATTCTCTCATGTTTTATGAGGCCTATGTGAGAGGGGATCCACAACAGTTTGACCTTAACATCCCGGTCAACAAGGTACGCATATTTGTGTCTGGCTTCAGAGACAAGAGCGTGACAACTTGAGTTGAGGGTGTCAAGGGCCAGTAGTGATTATAGAGAGTCAGTGATGATGAGACTCAGTAACAGTGGTTTTATAAACACCTAAAAATCTATATTAAAATTAAAATATCTTACCTCAAATCATTTTGCAGTCAAGAAATATTTACTAATAAATCTATCAATCACTTGCTTGGCAATAATTATTTACAGTTCCGGAATAATCAGAGATACAACTTAAGGCACCCAGAGCTACTAAGACCACCCCCCATGCGCTCCTCTCAGTCCCAGACCTCCATAAAATATCACGGTGTGAAGTTGTGGAACAACTTACCCCCACCCATCCGAGCAAAGACTACACTCCCTTCCTTTAAATCATCTCTTAAAAAATATCTATTGTCTAAGTATTAATATTTCTTGTAACACCTACTATATCTACAGTACCTGTTTTTATTGTACCATCTAAACCGTTTTATTGGAAATTATCATGTAAATAAATAAGTAATTGCCATTGCAATAAACATAATTGCCAACTAGACATAATCCTGACAGCACTATCCTCTTGTTCAACCTTATTACTGTACAACCCATGTTGTACTGCTCCTCCATTATACTTATGTTTTTCAATTCCACTGTAATTTGTGTATATATAATAAATAAAAAAAAACTAAAACAATATAATAAATAAATAAAATTCATAAATATTGAAGTGATAACCATCGTAACAATATGAGATGTTCTTATTACCACCATGCTAGTGTACTATTCCAGATGTTACTAGATGTTACATAATACTTCCTTGAGATAAATGTACTGAAAAGTACATATCAGGTGCCTAAAAGAGAGCTCAGGTTCTCAACTGGCTCAGCCATGTTAATATTGTTATTATTATCCACTTTGTATCTGTGTTTTTCCGGCTAAATAACTGTTTCAATTCAATTCAATTCAATTCAAATTCAGCTCTCCAAGGATTGTTTTTTCTCTGTAAACGTGCACGAACTGAAACATTTCCTTCTCACTTCACTTAGCACATCATCGTCACTTAATTTTTCACAATCTTGATCATTCATGATTTTAACAGGGACACTTTACTATCACTAATTAATTAACTGAACATATCACTAGTCTATTGATTAGGCCACCAGGATATATACTGCCTATTTCCTACTGTTTGTGTTCGGCTAGTTGCCATTTACTTAAGAATCTAAATTACGGCTTCACTTAATTTCTTAAATTATATCAGTGGCATCTGACAACTTATCTATTATAAATCATTAAATAATGGGTGCAAAAATACTTACGGCAAAAGAATATTAAGCTTTTAGTGTGACCTACAGTAATTTGGAAATAAAGTAGTTAAAAAAAATGACTGCTCGTAACAAGGCTAATAAAGTACTTGGGTTCATACAAAGGAGTGTTAGTTACAACACTAGCGAGGTCATCCTAAAACTGTATCTTGCTCTTGTGAGACCACACCTGGATTACGCAGTTCAGTTCTGGTCACCGTATTACAGAATGGATATAGAATCCTTGGAAAGAATTCAGAGGAGAATGACAAGACTAATCCCGGGCATTAGGAACCTTGAGTATAGAGACAGGTTAAAGCATCTTAATTTGCACTCCCTCGAGAGACGTAGAGCGAGAGGCGACCTGATAGAGGTGTATAAGTGGAAGGCAGGGCTAAACAAAGGGGACATTAGAAAGGTACTCAAACTATCCAACCAGGAGCGAACTCGTAACAATGGTTTTAAATTAGACAAATTTAGATTTAGGCGTGAAATAGGTAAACACTGGTTTGGAAACAGAGTAGTGGATGAATGGAACAAGTTACCAAATATCATCATTTACTCGAATAGGCTGAATAGCTTCAAACATAGGTTGGATGCTTATATGAGCAATAGGGGTTGGGTGTAAACGGGACTGCCCAGTATGGGCCAATAGGCCTGCTGCAGTTTCCTCCATTCTTATGTTCTTATGTTCTTATGCACAACGCTGGCCCTCTGTAAAGTTGTCAATAATCTTATTGCTGAACATTTAAATAATAAGTAAATATTTTTATTTATATGATCCGATTATTATTTCAAGTAAAACAGAAACTGAATAACTTTCCCACGTGAAAAAACTATAACTGAAAGCGGACTGTAGGATTATTTAGAAATATTAAAAATAATAATATTGACCAGTTTTGTCCAGCTGGCGGAGAGTCGCCGCCAGTCTACATAGCCTCTCGACAAGTGAATGCAGTTTTCAATGTGCATGCATTTGTACCCATTACATTTACAGAAACCTTATTAAACAGCCACTCTTATGGAACAACTCCTAGGTAATACAATATCACCGTATAACATAAGACTTCATGCTTATTAAGGGAAAAAAATATTAAATTTGACTAAAATGGTTCAAATTCCTTATGCTCCAACACAATAAAGATCACTTTAGCATCTTATTGATAGAATAGTTACGTCTATATGTCCAATAAGGGCATGCGGCTTTCCTGAGTGAAAACTGTGAAGACTCTAAAATTAATTCTGTATTATTGAAGATACTATTTAAACATATATTTTGCATGCAATGCCTGCCTTGCATTTCATTAAGAATACGCCACTGGGACGAAGTAAGATTACGTTAGGTCACGTTTGATTCGAATGCGTTCAATTTGGTCATACTGAGTTTCAGTAGATTCAGTTTGTTGTGTTTATGAATTGTATGGACCGTGTTTCGTTTTATGTCAAGCGAGCATAGGTTACATTACGTTTAGCCACCGTTAATGTCTACTTAGTTGAGAGAAGTGATCTGGTTAAAAGGATTTTTGTATAGACGCCAATACAATTTGAGCAGTTGGTGGGTGTTCAACGAGTGGACAAGCTCTAGCCCTATCTACCAATACTTTATGTTCTTGGGTCGCCTACAGAAACGCTCTCTCTCTCTCTCCTGGTAACTGTTGTATGTTTTTTACAAATTCTGTCAATTAGGGAAATAGATGGCTGCCCAACTATAATATTCATTATTAGGTGGCTCAGTACAATCGTTCATGTTGATGAGGTTATACAGTACATGTAGTTTCTAGTTATATGTAGTAAGTATATATTTTGTTGAATGTCACTCGTTAAAATTATAAATAAATTTATCAAATAAAACAAGTTCTTGCATATATGAATTTTTCACACAGTTTTGCATATTTTTTATCACTAAAAAGGTTGTAGAATTAAGAGATTAATAAGGTTTATAAAGACAGAGAGGCATTTTCTTTATACAATACTATGCATTTTTCACCCAGATGAAATGTGCGTTTTAATCTTCAGTTTCTCTTTCCAATACTTTCCACAGGCGTATAATTTGGAGACTGACAGTGTGCCTCTCCCATTATAAAGAATTGTCAAGACGCGTGCGTGTTCTGCACCTTCATGATGGCTACCTCACTCTCCCCTGTCTTCTTTACTGATTTTCGGTTATCTTATTTATCCCGCTGTTGCTGGTTCCTTATTTCCTCGCTCACTATTTATATAAAGTTATATCTTATAATTTTCAATTGTTGATGGAATAGTGTAATTGTTTATCTTGTTACCCACTTAAAGACCATAGTTGTTGAAGCACAGTAATAATATTATAATGTCAGCGTCACTATCCACCAGAGGGGTCTATCCACAGCATATTCAGGTAACAGTATTCCTCCACTCCATCCTTCATCCTCACTCTTTTCCACTTCATTCTTGTCCATTTATTTCAATAACTTCACTTAACAACATTCACTCACTTCTTCATCGTTACTCCGTCAGCCCTGTATCGTATCTACAGCACATTATCTTCAGCGAACTTCCCTCTTAATTTGTCAACCAACTCTTTTGTCTACTTTATTTTTATATAACGCAGTTATTCCTGATCTGAGCCATTTTTTACTCCTATATAAAAAAATGTGCACGCGAGCACACACACACACACACACACACACACACACCAGTTTTCACTTCCATTAAAGTCGCCGTGTTTTATTAAATGACAAAGATCCCTGAGCGTAGGAGAGTTGTCAAGAATTTTATAAGAATCTTGGCATGAAGGACAGACCTGCGAGAAGTAAATTTTTGTCTTCATTTTCCCAGTTGTCTTACTTTAAAATCTTGAGACAGTTCGCTCGTCTGTGCCACTGTGGTGCTCCATCAGATTTCCTTAAGCTCCCCCAAATAATATCCCAGAAATTACGAGCACACGTGAATTAGTCTGTTTTACCATTACAGAGTATGTTGTAGCAATAAGGATAACTAAGAATTAGCCATTGGTTGGGTTGAATTACACTTGGGAAAACAAAGAAACTTCCCACACGTGAAAACATCCCTTAGTTTGGTCATGAAAGACGCACTTTGTGTTCAATTAAAGCAGACAAACATATCTCGAAGTATGCATGGGGGTCCGGCTGTCTTCAGTGAAGTCTATCAACTGCTGGTCCGTGGAAGGATCTGGACCTGACGTACCCTCGTGCAGCATTGGTGTGTGGGGCGTCTTCCTGTTTGATCTTAGATAAAGCTCACCTTGCTGAAAGAACTTAATGATTTCTAAAGAGAGTGCGTGTGTGTGTGTGTGTGTGTGTGTGTGTGTGTGTGTGTGTGTGCCATCGCTGTTAGTCTTGTTTATGTTTCTTCGGGAGCATAATATATGTCGTGTAACTATCAGATTCCATAACTTACCAAGACAAAATGTTGTAATCCTTCTGGTTGGCGGTATAATAATAATAATAATAATAATAATAATAATAATAATAATAATAATAATAATAATAATAATAATAATAATAATAATAATAATAGCAATACAAATACATGGGGTAGGTGGGTCGTTTAACAAAAGCTTTCATTACTAAAAGGAGAAGGAACATAAACTGAACATACAAATAATAATTGGATCACCTGAAGAATCGTCGCCGCAGAATGTCCACCTGAAGAATTGTCATCCCGGGAGATCCCACCTGAAGAATCGTCGCCCCAGCCCACAGTGAATATAATATGTATAATTAGGATAAAATAAATATATTCCTTTGTGTTATGCTTCTTTATTGTGTTGCATATTACAAAGGGTACTGAACAGCAATGTGTTGACATAAAATTTCCAGAGGATTATGAGAAAAACGATCATGCCACATGAATTCTTATAGACTTAGTGGATTTATACTTCAGGCAGTCTTTTGTTTGGCATTTCCACACAAAACCATCCTTCGATCTGGTGCATTTTGTCCAATTCTTCCAGTTATCACAAGTATCACACTTCACTTTACGCTTTAAAAGTCTGTTTTGTTGAAGCCACCGAATAACTTTAGAGAAATCATCACACAACAGTGGTAGGACGACAGTTTGGAAGGTATTGCGTGTCATGGTCGACTGATGATTATGACTAAAAAATTTTGAGCCCATTTACTATTATATAGTCCTCCTATCTGACTGGAGGGTCCTGATTCCACTAACCTGAAGATTAACAACCGTGGAGGCTCCTGACCCCACCTGAAGAATTGTCGCCCTGCCGGACTCTGGGGCGACGATTCTTCATGTGATCCTAATAATTATTATAATTTACAGTTGATGGCCCGGGCTGGTCTGTTGCCTTGCTGTGTGATGTCACGTAGGCCACGTGGTGCAGTAACTAGTCCGTAGATGCCGATGTGAAGTACCTCACGTGGTCATGTAGACACCGGGTGATGTGGTGTTTACTAGTGACACGTCCATAGAACATAAGAACATATGACAATAAGGAGTCTGCAATTGGCCGGTTGGCCTGTGCATGGCAGCTCCTGTCGAGAGTTACTACCACTCTCTATCATCCATGAATCTATCCAGCTTCCTTTTGAAACTTTCCAGCGTTCCAGCACTTACTACAAAGTTGCTAAGCTTGTTCCACTTGTCCACCACCCTATTTGTAAACCAGTTCCTTCCTATCTCCCTCCTAAACCTAAACTTATCCAACTTAAATCCGTTGTTCCGAGTCCTATCCTGCTCGGATATTATAAGAACTTTATCTATATCTCCTTTATTGATTCCTTTCACCCACTTAAATACTTCTATCATATCTCCCCGCACTCTTCGTCTTTCTAGGGAATGCAAGTTTAGTTTCTTTAACCTATCCTGATATGGAAGGTTTCTAAGTCCCGGAATCATTTTCGACATTCTTCGCTGCACCGACTCTAGTGAATTGATATCCATTCTATAATAAGGGCACCAGAACTGAACCGCATAATCGAGGTGCGGCCCGACTAGCGCAAGATATAGTTGCAATAAGACCTCTGCACTCTTATTACTTACACTTCTAGATATAAAACCCAATACTCTGTTTGCCTTATTTCAAACATTAACGCACTGTTTTTTAGGCCGTAGGTCCGGGCTTACAAGTACCCCTAGGTCTCTTTCACAAGTCGACTTCTCTAGTTTGATGTTGTTAAGGCTGTATACATTGACAGTATTTGTTCTTCCAATATTAAGTACGCTGCACTTGCTGGTGTTGAATTTCATTTGCCATTTTTCAGACCACCCCTGCAGTTTATTTAGATCCTCCTGTAATGCATTTGCATCCTGCCCTGAATTAATCTGCCGCCCCATTTTGGTGTTGACATGAAGGACCTCAGTGGTCATAAAGACACTGGGTGGTGTGGTTTTCACGTGGTGCAGTAACTCGTCCTTGGGTGTTGACACGAGGGACCTCACGTGGTCAGGGTGACACCATATGATGTCGGGTGGCGTCACATTACCTCACTCTCTGCTAGGTGGTGCTGTGTTATTTTATGATCAGGTGTAAAACCGACCCACGGTTGTTCAGTATATCGCGTGCACTCAATGTTGCCAAAGGCTTTATATCCACTATTTGCCGTATATGTCATTCATTTTTCATTTCCACTATGTATCGCGTGTGTGTCATCCACGTTTTGCTATTAGTCTTCCTGTTAATCATGTTCGCCAGGGAGAGGCCAGTAGCTGGTGGGTGCCGTGGGGGTATATCTCCGGACTCCTGATGGCCCGGAAATCCTTCGTCAGGTGGGATTTAGCAGGTGGCAGGAGGGACGCAAGACTCGAATAGTTTAGAGGAAGGTGAGGATGGCAGGAGGAGAAGAGGAACGAGAATGGCTTGGTTGGAACATGTAGATAGATCGAAGGACTCAATCCCGAGGATAGGTGAGGACTTAAGATTAAAGATAAACATAGAATAAGAAAGGAGACAAGGGTATGAGGAAGATGGAGTTGTCGAAAGATTAAACACAGGATGAAGAAAGAAAGAAATAAGTAAGGGAAAGAATAGACGAAAAGGGGTATTGAAGAGAGAGAGAGAGAGAGAGAGAGAGAGAGAGAGAGAGAGAAGTTAAGCTGGAATGGAGAGAGGAGAGAAGAGAAAAGAAGAGGGAAATTATAAGAGATTGCTGGAGGGGATAAAGCTGGTAAGGAAGGAAGGAAAGAAGAAAGGAAGGAATCAACATAAAACCATAAGCAAAGGAGTGAGGAAGAGAGAGAAGGGAGAAAGAAATGGGGAGTTTTCTTCTACCGACCATCTTGTTCTCATCGTCGATTTTGTTCTACGAAACGAACGTTATTTGGGACACTTGTTGTAGGACATTATCAGGGTAGGGCTAATATGACTCATCCAGTCTCAGGTACATAAGTGGTAAAAAGAGCCTCCGTTCTGAACGAGGAAGACGTGGGTGTACTGATTAACTCTCTCTCTCTCTCTCCTAATAGTAATATATTTAAGGTTCTCTGCGTATTACTAATAATGAACATATTCTTTCGACCACTGTTGTGAACATTATGTCATTTTCCTTACGAGGAATTATGAGCCAAGGGTTATCTTATCTCCCAAACATGAGAAAGCTGTTCATACTACTGATAATAATGGGACGTATTTAATAATTTCAATATCCAGACTCAGAGATTTGTAACAATAGCTTGTTAAATTAAACTAAAAGCGAAGTAAAATTAAACAGAATATACACGGTGAAATTAAAAGTGCTTTAGTGTAGGAATAACCATTGCAAGAGGTCTTTATCTGGCACGTGGCATAGCATTGTCTGGAAAATACCCGAATAAAAGTGTAGCAACCCTTCCTGACGCCTTTGGAATTTATTGCGCGTGGGAGGATATAATTCTAGATTTTAATTTCTCTCTCTGAATACGAATTGCGATAAGCGAGACTTGGAAGTGAAGCAACGAGTCCGAGGTGGTCATCCACACACTAAGATCACTGGCGCTGTTAATTGAGGATCGAGTTGGTACAAAAATTTATTCATAGATTTTGTAATTTGAAACGTGGGAGGTGTGAGGGGGGGGGGGGGTACCAGATCACTACCTCACCACCGTAACTCATCTATTATGTTGTTAACTTTAAATATTACTTGAATTTCTCCCAGACGATATAACTGATTGTGGTAAACTAAGAGAGGAGTGTAGTTGGATCCTTGCCTTGAGGAGTTATTAAGGAAGACGGTAAATCTGTAGGAGGGGACGAGGCAGCTGCTCCCTATAGGATTTGCATATGAGTTTAAAGAACACACACACACACACACACATATATATATATATATATATATATATATATATATATATATATATATATATATATATATATATATATATATATATATATGCAAATAAATCACTGTAAGTGCGCGTGATCCAGGTATATGCTGATAACCACAAGGAAAAAGAAAACACGAAGTTCCCAAGTGCTTTCGTGTAATTCACATCTTCAGGGGTGAGTACACACTAGAGAGAGAAATATAAATCAAGGTGTATATATACAGAGATGGGTGAGACCAGGTCCACAATGGTCAGGTATTAGATAGTGACCCTACTAATCTTTAAATAGCACACAACGGTTGGTGGTCAGGTCAGATGGTCAGGTGACCCGGCCTTCTCACCTGGTCACAAATCTTCTTAATTACAAAATTGTCCAGCTTGTACATGCCATTACTCAAATTCATGTTGAATGCTTCGGTATGTTTAATAAGACTAGATTCTATGATGTTCCTACTATCAATTGAATTACATGGTAATACTGAGGAGGCATTATCCCAGTCAATGCAATGCTTGTTATCCCTCAAATGAACAAACAGAGCATTGGATTCCTGGCCTGTCCTAACACTGTATTTGTGTTGTTTAATTCTAGTTGCAAGATCTTTACCTGTCTGGCCTAAGTAAAACATATTACATTCCTTGCAAGGAACTTTATAAATGCAACCAATTGTGTTGTTAGGGGAGTTCTTGATTAACATTTGTTTAACAGTGCATGAGTTTTTAAATGCCACATTGACGTTCCAGGTTTTTAGTTGTGAAGGAATGTGTGAGAAATTTTTGTGAAATGGTAAAATTAAGATCATGTTGGACTACTGTTTTGATAACCTGAGACGTGAGCGTTCTGATCTTCAAGCTAAGATAGACCACAAATTGGCACTCCTTATTAGAAATAGTGATTGGACTAAGGATGCCAATAACAACTGTGTAGTGAATCTCTTCTCAAAACAACTAGACAATGATACCTTGTGTGCCCTCGGCTATGGTTTAAGTTTTGATGGTTCTAACAAGGGAGTCGACAGTGTTGACATAGCCAGAGCATTTTGCAATTTGGAGAAATTCAGTAATTTGACAAGTGAAGAAGTGAACATGTGTAAAGGTGTTGTGTATGCATCTATGTCCAAGCCTTGTGTTCCAAACTGTCCAGAAAGATTCACCAAAGCAATCCAAGCCCTTAAGAAAAATAAGGATCTACATGTCACTAAAGCAGATAAAGCCAACACAGTAGTGATTTTAAACAAAGATGACTATATCTCAAAAATGAATGACCTTTTATGTGATACTACAACATATTCTAAACTCATAAATAATCCTCTCAACACTGTCAACACCCAGTTCAACAAAAAACTGAAGTCCCTATTGAGAGGCAAAGCTACTCTCATTAAACATCTTACTTCAACGTCCCCTCCACTGCCATACATGTACGGTGTAATCAAGACCCACAAGCCCAATAACCCAGCAAGACCCATCATTAGCTCAGTTGGGTCAATCCCTTATAAACTATCTAAATGGTTAGTTTCTTTACTAAATCCCCTAGTTGGCAACATTTCTAACTCCAATATCAAGAATAATATGGATCTGGTTGATAAACTCAATAACTTACACATTAATTATGATTTTAAACTGGTCAGCTTTGATGTAACATCACTCTTTACAAAGGTCCCAGTTGATGATTTACTAGAGTTCCTCATAGATTCCCTAGATGACATTTCACTGCCCGTCTCGAAAGACGACTTCATCGAACTCATCAAACTATGTATTAAGGATTGCAAATTCGAATTCAATGTGGAATATTATGCTCAAAAATTTGGTATGGCAATGGGTAATCCACTCTCACCTGTATTAAGCAACCTATATATGGAATTCTTTGAAAAGAAACTATTAAGTAATATTTTACCACCCTTAACAGTCTGGTTTAGATATGTTGATGATGTATTATGTCTCTGGCCATGTAATGAGGACCTAAAAGCTTTCCTGCCACAACTTAACAACTTAGCCCCCTCGATCAAATTCACTGTGGAATTAGAGCAAGACTGTAAATTGCCATTCCTAGACTGTCTGATACACAGAATAGGTAACACTTTTAAGTTCAGTATTTATAGAAAACCAACCAATGTGTGTTCATACATTTATTATTATTCTGCCCACCATAATATAGTCAAACAGTCAGTATTTTCAACAATGTTCTTACGTGCCTTGAGAATTTGCAGTCCGGAATACATCGATGAGGAATACAAATATATATATAATATTGGCTCAAACCTTAAATACCCTAGATCTTTCATAGACAAATGCCTAAACATTACTAAGAAAACTTTTTATGGAACTGATCCCAAGCCCACCCATGACCATAAGAATATCTTAATATTACCATTTCACAAAAATTTCTCGCACATTCCTTCACAACTAAAAACCTGGAACGTCAATGTGGCATTTAAGAACATAAGAACATAAGAAAATAAGGAGTCTGCAATAGGCCGGTTGGCCTGTGCATGGCAGCTCCTGTCGAGAGTTACTACCACTCTCTATCATCCATGAATCTATCTAGCCTCCTTTTGAAACTTTCCAGAGTTCCCGCACTTACTACAAAGTTGCTAAGCTTGTTCCACTCGTCCACCACCCTATTTGTGAACCAGTTTCTTCCTATCTCCCTCCTAAACCTAAACTTATCCAACTTGAATCCGTTGCTCCGAGTCCTATCCTGCTCGGATATTATAAGAACTTTATCTATATCCCCTTTATTGATTCCTTTCACCCACTTAAATACTTCTATCATATCTCCCCGCACTCTTCGTCTTTCTAGGGAATGCAAGTTAAATTTCTTTAACCTATCCTGATATGGAAGGTTTCTAAGTCCCGGAATCATTTTTGTCATTCCTCGCTGCACCGACTCTAGTGAATTTATATCCATTCTATAATAGGGGCACCAGAACTGAACCGCATAATCGAGGTGCGGCCTAACTAGCGCAAGATATAGTTGCAATAAGACCTCTGCACTCTTGTTACTTACACTTCTAGATATAAAACCCAACACTCTGTTTGCCTTATTTCGAACATTAACGCACTCTTTTCTAGGCCGTAGGTCCGGGCTTACAAGTACCCCTAGGTCTCTTTCACAAGTCGACTTCTCTAGGTTGATGTTGTTAAGGCTGTATACATTATAAGTATTTGTTCTTCTAATATTAAGTACGCTGCACTTGCTGGTGTTGAATTTCATTTGCCATTTTTCAGACCACCCCTGCAGTTTATTTAGATCCTCCTGTAATGCATTTGCAGCCTGCCCTGAATTAATTTCCGCCCTATTTTGGTGTCATCCACAAACTTGCTTATGTCACTGCTGATCCCAGTATCTAAATCGTTTATGTAGATCATGAACAAGAGTGGGCCTAGTACGACCACTGGTTACACGGCCCCACTCAGATTTAACACCATCTACGCTGACCCTCTGCGTTCTATCGGTGAGCCATGATTTTATCCAATTTAAAACTTTCCCCACGATACCATGAGCCTTAATTTTTCTCAGAAGCCTCTGATGGGGTACTCTGTCAAATGCTTTGCTACAGTCTAAGTAAATAACATCGTAATTTTCGTCATTATCTACTAGCTCGAAGACTTTCCTAAAAAACGTTAGCAGATTTGTTAGACAAGATTTTCCCTCATGCACTGTTAAACACATGTTAATCAAGAACTCCCCCAACAACACAATTGGTTGCATTTATAAAGTTCCTTGCAAGGAATGTATTATGTTTTACTTAGGCCAGACAGGTAAAGATCTTGCAACTAGAAATAAACAACACAAATACAGTGTTAGGACAGGCCAGGAATCCAATGCTGTGTTTGTTCATTTGAGGGATAACAAGCATTGCATTGACTGGGATAATGCCTCCTCAGTATTACCATGTAATTCAATTGATAATAGAAACATCATAGAATCTAGTCTTATTAAACATACCGAAGCATTCAACATGAATTTGAGTAACGGCATGTACAAGCTGGACAATTTTGTAATTAAGAAGATTTGTGACCAGGTGAGAAGGCCGGGTCACCTGACCATCTGACCTGACCACCAACCGTTGTGTGCTATTTAAAGATTAGTAGGGTCATTACCTAATACCTGACCATTGTGGACCTGGTCTCACCCATCTCTGTATATATACACCTTGATTTATATTTCTCTCTCTAGTCTGTACTCACCCCTGAAGATGTGAATTACACGAAAGCGCTTGGGAACTTCGTGTTTCCTTCTTTCCTTGTGGTTATCAGCTTATACCTAGATCACGCGCACCTACAGTGATTTACTTGCATATGTATATATGTAACTGGTCGGAATTTACTGGACTTTAATTTCTCACTTGACTTGGGGTTTATTTAAAATTAATAGATGGTAATGGCAGTGGAAGCGCCCCTTTGAGAAAAATCCCGAACCAGCACAAGAACACTTAAATCTACTAAACAAAATAAATTGTCCGTGACCCGTGGAAGGATAGCGTCTGTGACTGGAATGAATGAGACACACTGTTAAATTTAGACACTTATATTCCCTCCAACACTACAAACACAATCAAATAATGGTACACCAATATGCGCACCTCTTAACTTAAACTTAAAACACTACTCTGGGGAATAATAGTTATACATGATATAGAAATTATTAGAAACTCAGGCAACAATAAATTTGGAGTATTAAGAAATGTTGCTTGCACAATGAACAGGCCTTAAGGGCTCTCACAAAATAATATCAGTCACTGAGGAAATGGTAATAAAATAAGAAATTAAATACTCTACAATGAATAGGCCTTAAGGGCTTTCAGCAAAATAATATCAGTCACTGAGGAAATGGTAATAAAATTTAAGAAATTAAATACTCTACAATGAATAGGCCTTAAGGGCACTCAACAAAATTTTAGCACCCCAACAGATGCACACTTCCTAACCTAACCTAACCACTACTCTGGGGAACAAGGTTATACCTGAGATCAGAATTATGAAGAACAATTAGAGGCATTAAAAGAATCAAATCACAGTATCACTCTGGCTCCACTTGATGGCACAAACATTCAAAACAATATTATCAAAATTATCTAGAAACTATTAAACTACACATGTCAGGATAATATCAGTCTGAGGAATGGTGTTAACTACACCCGTATTAAGGGAGGGAAAATGTTCCTCCAGGTATCTCCTAGAGACCTAGACTCACGGTCTCAGTGTGTCACCACTAGTTTACTCAGATAGCCTCAGTGCACTCCCAGTGCGTCCATAAAGCGGAAGGGAGTGAGCCAATCAGACCTTGCACAGTTGAGAGAAGTTTTAGCTTCCCGTTAGCAAGAGGGTTTCACTAGCAGCTCGGGACATGTGGTGATGTGCACCGGAGTGGTAAGAACTGATCACCCACTGCTGATGCTGGTCCCGTGTCGTTTTAGTTGTCGGGAGCACTCGTTCACTCAAGAGATCCTTTGCTACCCCGCTAAACAGTGACAGGCCTACTTTGATCGGTCCAATGGCGACAATCGCCACCCTCAATCATCAACGGCAGTCTCAAACGGCAGTCAATCTCTCGCAGTCAACTCCGGTCAACTCCAGTCAAGTGGGTTCTGACGGAAACCCTGAAATGAACTCACTGTTAGCTCTAGTTTACTTTATCACTGCCCTATCTAACCCTGTCTGAGATCGAATGAGACTTACTTGTTATACTGCAATAATGCAGCACAGGTGACTAGGCCACACGTGACTATATCTGGGACAGACGCGCAGGGACGTCTTGTTTGTGTGAGTGCTCTCCGGGACTGGGAGAGAGGCAGCGTCGCGTCCTCTCAAGGCGTTAGCTTAGGTCTACGTGACATATTTTCCGCCTAACTAATAACTCCTTGGGACACCCGTAACATTATTCAGACTGCTAAACGATCTATAATAATTTAAAATTCAATAGTAGTCCCTTACTTCATGAATAGCATCATTATTAAATCGGTAAACTACATTTAATATCATATAGGCCTAGTTCCACCATCTCTGGCTATGAGCAGGAAGCGCTCTCTCCCCTCCCATGACCTTGAACGCTCAGTGTTGCCAATGGCGGGGCATTCGAAATTACTCTGAAATTTCTGAATATTACATATATATATATATATATATATATATATATATATATATATATATATATATATATATATATATATATATATATAGATAGATATACAGTATGCATTATAAAACAAAACACCTGGTGTACGAAGCTTTATATGGTGACGTCATAAGTTTGTTTTCAGCTTCAGGTTTCAGAAATCTGAAAGGCCAAGTCAAGCACGATTTTTTTCCCTTGACCAGATATTTGGTATTAGGAAAAAATTATTAGCAACGTGCAGAACCTTATCTAAGCAAACTAAACTTAAACAAGCTAACTTATCCTAAATTAACCCAACCCATCCACACCTAACCTAACCTAACCTAACATACCCTAACTTAACCTAACCCATCCTAACTTGACTTAGCCTTACCTAACCTAAATTAACTCGACATAACGTAACCTAAACTTACTTAAACTTGCCTTGATCTGATCTAACCTACCAACACCTAATCTCACCTATCCTAACCTCACCTAACCTCAAAAAATCGAACCTAACCTAACCTTACCTAACTTAACCTAACCTAAACTAACCTCACTTAATGTGACCTAACCTAACCTAAACTAACCTCACTTAATGTGACCTAACCTAACCTAAACACACCTAACCTCGCCCAACTTGACTTGGCCTAACCAATCCTAAACACACTCGACCTAACCTAGCCAAACAAATTATACTTAAGCTAACCAAAAGTCTTTTGAACTTGAACTGATCTAATCTAGCGTAACGTCACTTAATATGACCTAACCTAACCTAATCTAACCTAAGCTAACCTAACCTAATCTAACCTAACCTAACCGAACCTAACTAGAGGAGGACGATACACAAGTGGGAACTAATGTATTTTCAGCTAGATAAAACCCAAATAGGATGAGATATATTGTAAAGAGAAATAAATAAATCCAAGCTTGGGGTATTATTTTATGAAAGGATATAAATCTTCAGGAAGGAAGGCTCAGCGGGATATAAAAACGAAATAAAAAAAAGAATAGTTTCTATGTTTGCTCTACAGATTCTCTCACCCATTCGTCTCCGTCTCACCTGGCACGAGAGAGAGAGAGATATATCAAAATCTGCCTGGTCGTTCATAGTCACATTCTCAGGTTTAAGTCATTTCCTCATGTTAAACGTGTATAGGGTATTGTGAGTTTGTTCTTTCATCTCCGAACTCTTAAAGCCAGCGCCTCATTTTTACCTCATGAACTTGGTCCTCACGTAACAGTTCAACAATTTGCTTTCCGTTCTTCAGCCTTTAGGTAGGGACTGATTCTTTATCATTTTATGGAGTAAGGTTTGTTCTTCATTATTTTGGGTATAAGCTTTGAAACTTTTGAGGGAAACAAGTTTGTTCTTCAGTCATTTAGGCGTATTAATTCTGTCAATAATTTTGTTTTAGGTTTTAGGTTTGTTCTTCATTATACAGGTTTAAGGTGTTGTTCATTATATGGGTTTTAGGTGTTCTTCATTATACAGATTTAATGAATGTTCTTCATTAACGGATTTAAGGTATGCTCATTATACAGGTTAAAGTTGTGCTCTTCATTATATAGATTTAAAGTGCGTTGTTCATTTTAAAGGAATCAGATTTGTTCTTCTATCACTCAGACATTGTAAATAAATTCCGTTCTTCAGTGTACGATAGTTTAAAGTTTTCCTCCCCATAGTCACATTGGAGGAGGGTGTTATGTGTCCCCTGGGTAACCTTAGCCCTTAACACGGACGGAGGCACGAGTCGTTACGGTGCTATACATCTCAAGTAATGCGTCTTTACGGTGAGCAGAGTAGCAGATAAGGTGGTGGTGACTTGTCTTCCATTTCCTACCCACACTTGTGTTCCCATAAGATGATTTTGATTTTTTGATTTTGCCGCTTGCAGCGGCTACTTTATTGTGCACCCCACACTCATCCTGTGAGCGGTAGCGCAAAAGGATTACAGAGTAGGGTTTACAAAGGGTCATAATAATTAACCCCCGTTGTCAGGATATTATGGCACTGAAAGTTACACAGTATTTCATTTACATTATTTGTTTAGTTCTATACATAAAGGGTAACTTATTCACAAATGCGTGAGAACAGGCGTGTGAGGCAGTATGTCTGGCCTCACACTTTGTTATTCACATTTACGTGGGAGGTATTCAAGCACATTGCGTATTTGGTTCTGTACATGAGAACTGACATAGATACTAAGTGCAAAAAAGTGGATACAATCTTAATATGTCGGCTATCTTGCCATTAGAGATGAAGTGTTGTGCCATTTCACACACAGTGTGCTTGGACCTGTCCCTAAAAGGTTCTATCTTCACACAGTCGAGGACGTAGTGTTCAAGTGTGTGGCCATATGTATGGCCACACACTTTACATTTAGTTTTGTTTACATCTGCTTGAGGAACATACTGCCAAAGGTACTTATATCCTAACCTTAATCTAGCTGTTACAACATCTTGTAATCTAGTGATCTTGTTACTTGCTCCATAAACGTGTTTCACTTGATACATCTCATCATGGTAAACTATGGATTGACTAGTGCCTGTTTGCACTTGTCTACTTGCGTCAAACTCATCAATAAGTTCTTTCCTAATTACAGTTTTAAGGGTTCTTTTTGACAGACCCAAATTGTATTCAACGGTGTCTTTGTTAGACGCGAGTTTGGCGAGGGCATCAACTCTGTCATGTTTTATGAGGCCTATGTGAGAGGGGATCCACAACAGTTTGACCCTGACACCCCGGTCAACAAGGCACGCATATTTGTGTCTGGCTTCAGAGACAAGAGCGTGACAACCTGAGTCGAGGGTACCAAGGGCAAGTAGTGAGGATAGAGAGTCAGTGATGATGAGACTGTCAGTAACAGTGGTTTCAATGAATTTAATAGCTGTGAGTATGGCAACTAATTCAGTTTGTAGAGTGGATGCCCAGTTGTTAATTCTAACTCCTTTCTCAATTATATTACCGTCAGGTTGAGTCACAACAATAGCACTTCCAGCCCTCCCACAGGCGGTGTTTAGAGACCCATCAGTGTAGATGGTCTGTGTGATATTATCATCAGTCTGTAGAGTGTGTATGTGTTCAAGAGCTCTCAATTTGGCAGTGTGTTGGAGATAAATGCTTTGTATAATTAATTTTTTAGGCGGATACGTCGGTATTGTGATATCGAAGGGAACTGTCCGCCAGGGTGGCAGGAAGCGCTGTTGTGTCTCAACTTTGTACAGGTGGTCTAGTCCAAATATCTTCATATGTGTAGCTGTAGTTTGGATCCATTTAGACTCAGTAGTCCCATGGTTCATACATTCTAGCAATTTTAAGGAAACAATGTTATCAGGATCACCACGCAGAAGCCTCAGGGCTATCATGAGGTTGACTTCAATTATTCTATCTTTAACACTGGGTATACCTAGTTCTTTCCTCATATTAAGTACTTTAGTGCTCATGGGACATCCTAGGATAATTCTGAGGGCTTTATTTTGCATTTTCTCGAGCTTGTCAACGCCTTTCCCGTCACGAATGACCAGGGCTGGTGCGTGGTAATCTATCAGAGATCTTATATAGCCTAGGTACATTGTTTTAACAATTCTAATATTAGCACCATAGTGCGGGCTGTACCCCGCTACACTTCTAAGAGGTCTCAGTCTGTCAGTACATTGGCGGGTTAGCTGTTGTATGGCAGGTAGGGTACAAGGGACGGAAACACCAAGATATTTAAAAGAAGAAACATAGTCAATAGTGTTGTTACCTATCTTGAACTTGGCGGGGCCGCGTTTGCGGTTCCCAGCTTGTTTGTTGAACACCTTAGTTTTGTCAGTGGAGATAATAAGACCGAGGTGTTCACAGGCTGCGTATACATGGTTCAGGGTGGTTTGCATTTCACGATGAGTTTTAGTATGTATAAGAATATCGTCAGCATAGCTGATTGAGATATTGCTGGGGTTGTCTGGTATTAAATTTAATAATGCATTCATAAGAACATTGAACAAAGTGGGGCTAAGTACTCCACCTTGAGGGGTACCAAGTTGCATATCTTTAACTTCACTTTTGTATCCCTGAAACAGTGCAGCAGCCCTTCTGTTGGTTAGGTAACCACTTATCCAGTGTAACAGCCTACCTCCTATATCCATTTTGGCTAGTTCGTACAATATCAGTTGCCTATTGGCAATATCAAATGCAGCTTTTAGGTCAAGAAATGTGGTGTATCTGTGCCTTTCATCACCATGCACAGTTAGGAATGTGGTGATGCAATTATGTACACCTTTACCATGGGTGAAGCCATTTATGTTAGGAGACATGTGTTCTCTGATTCTATATAAGAGTCTGCCAAGAACCATCCTCTCAAAGGTTTTACACAGGCAGCTGGTTAGTGATATGGGACGAAAGGCATCAGGCTGTCCTGGTTTCGGTATTGGTACAACAATACTGCTGGTCCATGATGTGGGTAGTTGGCCCTCGGCATGACTCATATTGTACAATACCAACAATGGATTGCCTGGCACGCGCCTTAGTAGTCTAATGATGTTGTAGGTGACCCCGTCCTCTCCAGGGGAAGTAGACCTACCCCTGGCGAGGGCGGCGTCAAGCTCCCACTCAGTATATGGAACATCACACTCATCGTGCTGTTTGCCCAGCATAAAGCTAATAAGATTACTTCTCTCTACAGACTTCGCATCAAGGAGTCCCCGAGTCCTAGCTGGTAACATGTCATAGCTCGACACATGAGCCCACTTTGTTATTAGCTCATTCGACTTTTGCAGAGGGTTTGGATGGGAGACGTGTCTTCTGTTTTTACCTCTGATTATGTTTATGTCTTTCCAGGCTTTGCTGAGGGATGTGTGTTGGTTCAGGCTGTTGACATATGTCTCCCATGCATTTTGTCTGAGTTCGTTTACACGTTCCCTGACAGCAGCAAGGGAAGCTTGATACAATTGTAACATTTGAGGTGTTCTAAATTGTCTGTAACCCTTACCCACCCTCCTGACCCTAGCCCTGTGTTTTTTCAGCTCAGGGTCATTATAGCACTGCTGTTGCCTGTTCCCATTATGCTGACCACGTTTTCTCCTTTTTTTGGTGGAGGCATTGTTGGTGAAGTATACATAAGTCCTATCTATCAGATCGTCATGGAAACTTTGGTAGTTGTCAGGCTTGTAGTCCTTGTACCAGTCATGGATGAAGTCTATGAACTGGCTTTCATGTTCTTGCTTGACTGTGATTCTACGTCTGTTGAGTTTACCACCAGTGGGGGTGCCATTGGCTACATGTATACTAGCTTGGATTGGGCTGTGGTCAGACATAAGATCAGTGACAACATCAGAGCTATGAGTTGTGTATGATAGATTAAAGCCAATACATTTGTCTAGACCCCCGCCATAGATGTGTGTTGGTTCATTATTACCTATAATTTGAACATCTTCATATGCGCTGAGAAGTGAGATAAGTCTCCTACCATTGGTGTTAGTGGTGGAGTCACCTAATTTCTTGTGTCTAGTATTCAGGTCACCCATTAGGACAGTGGGCTCAGTGTGTAAAAAGTCTGGGAGATCTGTGTATTGAAGCTGATCTGAGGGAGCATAGGCGTTTAGCACGTTGAGTGTGGAGTTGCCCAGGTGGATAGTGATCCCATGGTACTGAAGGTTGGTAGTCTTTTTGGATACAAGAGGTACATGCGGGAGTGACTTCTTAACATACATCAAACATGTGTGAGTAGAACTAGGATCATAATACACATAATTGGGCAGACTGGGTGGGGGCTTACCATTAGGTGTGAGACACTCCTGCAGACACACAATATCGATGTCCTCAGTCACAACTTTGTGGTGTAGGTCAGGGTATCGTTTTCTAAGGGATGAGATGTTCCAACTCATCACCTTCACCGCTCTGTATCTTTGTCTGGTATTAACATTGGCCATTATGAAATGTATTTGGAATTTTGTCTGGTATTAACACTGGCCATTATGAAATGTATTTGGAAAGAAGCAAAAGGCACTGTATGATACTGTTCTTTTCTGCGCTGCCTGTCCCTTCGGCAGGCAGTAGGCCAGTTAACCTTTTGGAAACATTTCTGGAGCATGTACGGCTCAACAATTGTTGTATTTCAGTGGCAGACAACAACTCACTTTGGTTACACTCGACATCACCACCATTTTCTGTTTGTGCTTGTTCATCTTCACTGACCATGTCCACAGAGGCATCAGTAGAACTGTTACCAGTATCACTATTTTCCTCTGCGTGGACACTAGTTCCTGGTGGGTCTTGAGTTTCCACATCTGGTACTGACATCTGAATGTCTTCAGTTTGACTGCAATTTTTCCGAAGTTGCTGCACTGTGTTGGTGGTGTTTTTTTCCTTTAGTATATCACAGAGGCTCTTAAACATTTCAGTTTGAGCTTGAGCTTGAGCTGTAACCTGAGCTTTGAGTTCTTTAATTTCATTTTTCACATCATTGATCTCTTCACGATATGCATGGAGTGTGTTGGCAGCTACCTGTTGTGTCGGTACGTCTGTGTTGCCCCATGCTGATCTTTCGATGACTGCTGGTGATGATCCTGGAGCTTTGGTGGGGAGGGCAGGCCAGGGGTTGGCCGTAGGGAGTACCCTAGCAGCATTAGTGTTTCTTGAGACCTGCCTGGGTGGCGGGCCTGGGCGCTGAAGGGGTGTAGGAGCTCTAGAACAGTTAGGGTGCCATACAGGAACTCCAACTGTTTTGCAGTTAATACACTTCTGTTGGATGACACCCCCTTGAGCAACTGTATCTCTGCAAACCTGTGTTGCATGTTGCCTTGAGCAGAGACCACACCACGGCTTAGTCGAGGGGCATAACCGGGACACATGGCCCCAGTGCTGACAGTTGTAACACCTCCGGTTAGGGGGCTGATAGAGAGTTACCTTCAGAGTCCGATAGGCACCACGGACTCGAATGGTCCTGGGTGGGTCTTCCGAGCCAACCCAGTCTGCAATGACTGCATTCTTGCCCCTGAGTCGCTTCGTCCTTCTGATGTAGGGATGGGCTTCTAGTAGTGTAGGGGTCTGGTACTGGTCGAGCCCAATGATTATTATGGTCTTCTTGCTCGATGGTTGGGATGATTGTTCCATGGTTATTCCCCTTATGCTATTGGTGAGGAGATCCTGTATGACTGCTGGTTCGTTTCTAATCAGAACATGATCTTGTGTACCGACTCTGAACTGAAACTCAGCCTCAGGATATTTGTCTTCCGCATCGTTCAGCCAGAGATACTTGTCTTCAGGTGATGTGCCTCCAGGGAAGTACAATCTTACTCTCTTGGGGGGTTGTGGTTGTAGTTGATTGTCTCTGAGTCTTTCTGCCTTTTCGGCCTTCCGCTTGTTCCTGGACTGAACTAGGTGAAAGCCATCTTCTCCGTTGGTGTCAAGGTCAACACCACAGTCGCCTGGCTCACTCAGTGCATCAGGAGAGTTAAAGCGAGCAGCTGTGTCTCCAGTCAACTCAGACATGGTGGAGTTACAGGGCTCGACTTATATGCCTACGTCAGAGGGCCGAGGACTGCTTGGCACTCCTAGGAAGTCAGCGGTGGTTGGGAGGTGCGAGGGTAGGAGGGCCTCCTGGGAGCGGAGGGAGTGTGGTGTAAGGTAACAGGTGTATTCTCAGTTTATAAGCACTTTTATTACACTTCACTTGTTCTTAATAGTAACTCTGTTTTTCTGACGGCACAACACCTCAGACCATCCTCACTTGGTTCGTCGAGACCCTACATTAAGTGTCCGTTACTATGGTGGAGGTGGGGGTGGGGGCGACCGCATGGGCAGCACTCTCAGCCCCATAGGGGCGATAGTCTCGGGACCACCCCTGTCAAAGCAGGCCTAACGACACTGACCTCAGCGCCGAGCCCCCTCATTATTCCACCACTAACTCAGCAATGGGTCACCACTCACTTGGAGAACGCCGGTGAACACACGGAATATTTACAATTTATGCCGTCGGGGATGAGAAGAAACCTTGGGTGGCAATGTTTAAGGTGACATCCGATATTCACTGACACATTGTCAAATTCCCGCTCCCACACAGCGAGTATGTCCCCACCAATAACACTTTAGATCGGAGAATATGTCTGGCCAGCCGTGTTGACCTGACCTGACGGGTGGCGGGGGGCCCATAAGATGTGTGTGTATGTAGGGTGTGTGTGTGTGTGTTTGGGTCGGTGTGTTGGTGGATGTTTGTTGGCTGTGTGTGTCTGTGTCTATTTGTTTGTTTTGATTTGTGTCATGTATGGTTCGTGGATAATTTTTTTTTTTTGTAATTTCTGAAGGCATTTGTGTTTTCGGATTTAAATTAGCGTGATTGTGTTTTTTAGTATTTTTTTATATATTAGATGTGAATTTATTTGTGCATTTATCTGTGGATATATTTGTGTGTTTATAGAGTTGTTTGCTTATTTATGTAAGATTTAGGTGTTAGTTAGTGTATGTTTGTGGGGTGATTGTGTGTTTGTGGAGAAGTTTGTGTGTTTGTGGAGAAGTTTGTGTGCTTGTGGAAGAGTTTGAATTTTGTGTTGAAGGCTGTGTAATAATAATAATAATTCGCAATTTATTGAAAGAACAGTCAACAGAGATCATGAAAGTTACACAGTGCTGGATTAAGCTTAATAGGGGCCTGAGGCACAGATCAGCTTGGGGGCCCCCTACCCTAAAGGTATATATAAATAACAAGAACAATAATAACTAAATTGATTGTTACTATTGTTTACTCAAAAATCAAGATGCACAACTATTGGTAACTTAAACAACCACTTTTCTAGCTTTCTTTCTAGAAAATTCATCAATGATATCATCAAAATTAAGCTTCTGCAAAATATCAAATTCAATGCTCATAAGAGACAGAAATTGGAGACGTGGCTGGGACATTGCTGAACGAAGCTCATTTTTTATAAGCTTCAACTTCGAGAAAGTTCGTTCTCCACTTGAATTAGACACCATTAATGACAGAAAGATTCTCAGCATGATCTCTGCATTCGAAAATGTTGATGACAGTCCTTTATCTTTGATAATACGATACATAAACAACTCATTTGATTCTTCTTGTGTTTTTTCATCTTGGCACAGTAAGACAAATTGTGAGAGTTGTACTAGTTCATCACCAAGCGATGCCTCAAAATCTTCAGAGTACAGAGAGACAAGTTCCTGAGCGCCTTTACGGAGGGCTTCAGGACTGCTGTCATCTGAGCCAATTTTAGACAAAAAATGGAATCTTTGACTTAGAAGTTGGTAGGTCTCTATACGTTGATCTAATAAAGTAACAAGCTGATCCAAAATAGGAATGCATGTGTTGACCTTAAACTTGTCCCGTGGAGACAGAACTGTTTCATTAGCTGATGTGAATCCAGAATCATAGTCCAGTCAGCGATTTCGCTGCTGAACCCTCGTAACCTCAGACTGATAGTTACTGTTGTTACTCCTCTTCACCCCTGATTCTTCAAATTCACCAAAATGATATCGAAGAGACAAAACAAATTATTTCAATGTCTTTGACAGCAGTATTCAAATCCATGCGGTCATCCTGTAAAGATTTGCTTGTAGCATTGAAACGAGTAAGACTGCAATCCCAAACTTCGGTCATGATTGCAGTCTCAAGCTTGGCAAACACATTTGCAAGTCCTTTTGCAGTAACCCGTGTTTCAGCATTTTGAGTGATGTCTTCACCAATGGTGCCAAGAACTTCCCATACACATTTATAGCCACAGAGTAGAGCATGTGTAGCATCACAGTATGCAGACCACCGTGTATCTGCCAGCCGCTTTACGACAGTAACTTGTTGTTCTTTCAGCACACATGAAAGTTTTTGCCATCTATTTGCTGAAGCTGAGAAAAATACATAGATTTTTTTTAACAAAATCAAAATATTTGAGTGCTCCAGTGCAGCAGCTCACAGCAGACTGTTCGACTAAGTTAAGAGAGTGTGCACAACATGGCACTAAAACTGCCAGAGGACTTACTTCACGTACTGCAGCTTGTATGCCATTATATACACCAGTCGTGTTGGCAGCATTGTCATAGGTTTGCCCACGACAATTTGCAATATCAATTCCCAGACCTTTCATGTATTCCAAGACTGTCTCAGCTAAACCACGTCCAGTGTGACTTATGTTATCAAGGAATGTCAGAAACCTTTCAACCGGACTATTTCCAGTCACAAAGCGGATAATTATTGTTAGTTGGTCACAGTGGCTAATATCTGGTGTCGAATCAACGGGAAGGCTAAAGTATTTCGCTGAGAGAACTTCATCAACAATTGATTTCATCACCTCTGCACCCATTAATGACATTAATTCCTCGCATATTGTTGATGACAGATAAGACGTGTGCCCTTTACCCTTGTTTGCATGTGTCTTTATATGAGTTGACAAAAAAGGGTCATACTGAGCCATTAGTTCGAGTATACCAAGGAAATAACCATTTTTGGAAGAGCCAACTGTTTCACTTTGTCCCCGAAATGCTAATCCTCTCTCGGAAAGAAATACAATAACACTCGTAACTCGATGTACAACAGACTTCCATTACTTACATTCATCATCAACTTGCTTTGCTAACTCCTGGTCACTTCGACCTACTTTTCTTGTCCAGGTGGTTAGTGATAGTAGTGAGTTTTTGTGACAGTGTGAAGTTTCGTGTGCAGATATAGTTCGAACACCATATTTCCAGTCACAGAAACCAGAGGTGAAGCCATGATATTGATGATCAAAGTTTAAATCTCCAAATAACTTGCAAGCGAAACAGTAGATGTTTCCTGTAGTTGGGGAGAAACAAAGCAACGATCTCTTAGCTTCTTCGCCGTTTATACAGCGACGGTAGAACAATGATGATGTACAGTACCGAACTTTTTTATCGTTATATGTAAACATGTTTACATATATTTGAATATTTTGTATAAAAAATGCATCCTCACTTCGGCTGAAAAGTTATAAAACCATCACCAAGTCATCCATGAAGCATTGTGCGTCATCATTCACAAAATATTTCATTGTAACTAGGCTTAAACCAGCACATATGACATCAATACAGCTGACCAGGTGATCCATCCCGCCACATAATCCAATATAAACATGCCCGTTCCTCATATTTCCCTTCCAAATTATCCATTATTTTCCACTTCACATAATTCTTTGATCATTCATAACTTATTACTGAAGTTATATACATCATTGTTTACCTGAAATGGTCCTCCAATACGAAAGTCTGGCACCGTACCGTCCGTACGTACGTCACAAAGGTGTCCCGGATCAGATGAGTGTCGTCAGCTACTGTTGTCGAACAGACTAACAGTTGCCACACGCCACTACCGAGTCACTAAAATGTATATGTATGATCCAATTGGACACATTAAGAACGAAATAGTTAATGGATTACTTACTAATTGACCATTTAATGGCATATATAGCTAAATATTTATATCCTTAGAATCTGGGGGCCTGAGGCCAGGGCCTCAAGTGCCTCAAGGTTAATCTGACCCATTCCCCAATTATGTAACTTAGTTACATAATTGGGGAATGGGTCACTTGATTGACAAGTTATACACAAGTAACATAAGTGGTACAAATATGATTGAAATAACAAGTAGGGGAAGGTCATTCAACAAGGAATTTCAACATAGAAACAATACAAAAGTAAGATTAGCAGGTAATGAACACACTGGTTACCTACGAGTTGTTGATGATTTTTACAGTGGTTGGGATTGGGCTGTTCTTATAGCGTTCAGTACATGATCTTAGTGTCGAACATCAATTCGTAGACGAGGGATCTCGGGTGGGAGAAGGAGACCGTGTCAAAGATTGTGAAGAAACTACTCCCCAAACTTAGAGATGAGGTCATGGTGTTGTGCACTTCTTGATATATGAAGTAGGAGAGGGAGAGAATAATCTTGTACGCCTCCTTCTGCACTTTTACTAGGTTTATTTCGTTGTGTGTCATTTAAGGAAGAAGACCAGACAGGGGTAGCATAGGTGAGCTTAGGGAGTATGAATGTTGAGTAAGCATTGAAAAGCTCGGGCGCAGAAACTCCAGAGGACTTGAGACAACGGAGGAGGTGGAGACGAAAGTTGGAAGATTTGACCTTTGCACTGACATGTACTTTCCAATTTAGTTTGTGATCTATAATGACGCCGAGGAGCTTGGTGGAATACACAACCTGGAGTGTGTTGGGGCCCAATGTAATGGAGGGAGATGGGACATGATTTCAGGAGAGGTTGGTCTGCATAACCATGGACTTGTTATGGTTGAGGGTGACATGGTTGCCGGTGGCCCAATTTTGGAGACTGTCTTTGACATAGTTCCAACCAGCGGGAGTTTCTCTCAGGGCATCATTGATAAGGATGACGAAGCAGAGTAGTCCCATCTTGGTGCCTTGGGGGACGCCGCAGGTGAGTGATTGAAAGGTGGTGACTAGCCTCTCAGAAGCGAACGGCTTGGTATTGGTCACTCAGGTAAATGTTATAAGAATTCTCCAAAACCCGAGGTCGATGGCTTTGTTCATAATTTAATATTGTTGTTGATTAGGTCGAATGTCTGGATAAAGTCATTGACGGCAACAGTTAAAACGTCTTGTGTTGTTCCAAATGGCGATATGTGAATTCAAGAAAACTGACCAGACAGTGGGCGGCGGAGGAAGTTTTCATATTGCCAAATGGCTGAGGATCTATGGCGCCTGCAATATCAGCATAAGCAAAGGGCAGCGTACTCAAAAACATTTACGGGGATGTATCTTTTTGTTTACCCCGTAACTGGACTTAGAGTCTCCAATCGGTATACTCAAAACAAATATTTGGCAGCGAACTCCATAAGTGAGCCTGTAATCTAGCCCGTAACTTATAACACCTAAGGATGTGCTGTAACACGATCAACCCGGATATAGTAATCTCCATTTCCCGATTGCATAAAAAATAAATAATAATATATGCTGTAATAATGCTGGTTAGACTTGCTTTATCATAGAATAATGACAAAATGTTTTGTACATCAACGTACTAAAATACGATATTAAAGTTTGTCCTTATACAGTTTTCATTTCTCGTGGAATGGAAGAGACGCAGCTTTTGTCTTCATACATTTCAAGTAATTTGTACTAAAATAGAAAATTTTTATTCTCCACATTTATGGTCCTTTTTTCTTTCATGACTGAGTAAACTTGCAGATAGACCTTATGAATGTGGTATAGCTGTAAATATCCTTTAGTAATGAAAGCCAATTATGAAGTCAAGTGAACATTTTTGCTTAGACTCCGCCTTTGCTAGGACCAAGTTATAACAAGTTATTCTGCTAAGTATCCAATAAGTATCCACGACTCAAAGTTAAATAATACCTAACCCAATCTAAGTTCATCAAACCTAATAAAAAGGGAGGGGGGGGGGGGGGGTAAAAATTAAGTGGTAAAGCATTTTTTTCTTAGAAAAAGAATTATGGTCATAGGTTTTTTACCCAATAAATTCAGTAGTGATTTTTTTTTTGCTGCAAAATTAGTGAAATGTATCTTACCTTAACAAAACCTAACCTTACCTAATCTTACCTCACCTTATCTAACCTAACCTAATGTTACCCTACCTAACCTAAGAATGCCACTATTATGCATTTTAACCTTTATGCATTTTCAATTTAGGTTAGGTTAGGTAAGGCATGTTAAGGTTAGGTTAGGTCAGGTTAGGTAAAGGTTAGTTTAGAGAAAGGTTAGGTTAGGTGGTTAATATACAGTATAAGACGAACCAACGAACGAGTTATTTGTATTACTGTTTATTTATTTTTTTTTTTCAGCAGCGAGTTCCGATATGGTAATCTTTTCTTGTGCAAATGTCTCGTGTTGTAGACAATTAGGCGCCTTGGCGTGCACTAATTTGTCTTCCCAGCGATAAAGAGGCCGCGCTCTGCCGCACCGCTTTTCCTCAGGCTCGTGGCGGTTTCATTTTCAGCATGACGCGTGAGAGATAAAGACAACGAGACCCTTCAATTGTTCAAAGACCACGGCATTGTTCCTTTAAAAAGAGACTGTCCGCACTGCGGGATACCCTGTGCTTTCAGACTGGAAATAAATTTTTTCATCACTTCCTCAACGCTTGACGTCTCCCATCATCGCAATAAATCACTCCGCCACCCGGGCTGCATAAACGCCGATATGGCCGTATCAATTCACGTTCAGAAAATGCCTCAAATTTCACCTTATCATAGTAAGTTCTTTCTGTTTAATGTACCAAGGGTCCGGGGGGAGGCAGACCCCCCCGGTAAGGAAGTTAGGTAAGGTAGGATTGTTTGGTTAGGTCTGTTTTTCATACCAACAAATGTTAAGTTACGTTAAGTTTAGAAACATCCCTTTGTTAACACATTTGCACAAACTACAACAGTGAAATACAGTGAAAATCCGGCGTTTATAAATTCGTTTTCGCTCAAATTCGCATGCGGGTTAGTCCAGAAAAATTACCGGTTAGGTAAAGGTTAGGTTAGATTAGGTTAGGTAAATATTAGGTTTAGTAAAGTTTAGTTAGGTTAGGTAAAGATTAGGTTAAGTAAATTTAGATTAGGTTAGGGAAAGATTGGGTTAAGTTAGGTCAGGTTACGTTAGGGTTAGGTACATTTCACTAATTTTGCGGGGGGGGGGGGGGGGGGAAACATGACTACTAATCGTATTAAACAAAAAACATATGAAAAATACTTTTTGTAAGAAAAAAACTCTATTATGGTGGGCAGAAAAATAATGAGTGTATGAACACACATTAGTAGGTTTTCTATAAATACTGAACTTAAAAGTGTTCCCTATTCTGTGTATCAGACAGTCTAGGAATGGCAATTTACAGTCATGCTCTAATTCCACAGTGAATTTGATCGAGGGAGCTAAGTTGTTAAGTTGTGGCAGGAAAGCTTTTAGGTCCTCATTACATGGCCAGACATAATACATCATCAACATATCTAAACCAGACTGCTGAAGGTGGTAAAATATTACTTAATAGTTTCTTTTCAAAGAATTCCATATATAGGTTGCTTAATACAGGTGAGAGTGGATTACCCATTGCCATACCAAATTTTTGAGCATCATATTCTCCATTGAATTCAAATTTACAATCCTTAATACATAGTTTGATGAGTTCGATAAAGTCGTCTTTCGAGACGGGCAATGAAATATTATCCAGGGAATCTATGAGGAACTCTAGTAAATCATCAACTGGGACCTTTGTAAAGAGTGATGTTACATCAAAGATGACCAGTTTAAAATCATAATTAAAATGTAAGTTATTGAGTTTATCAACCAAATCCATATTATTCTTGATATTAGAGTTAGAAATGTTGCCAACTAGGGGATTTAGTAACGAAACTAACCATTTAGATACTTTATAAGAGATTGACCCAACAGAGCTAATGATGGGTCTTGCTGGGTTATTGGGCTTGTGGGTCTTGATTACACCGTACATGTAAGGCAGTGGAGGGGACGTTGAAGTAAGATGTTTAATGAGAGTAGCTTTGCCTCTCAATAGGGACTTCAGTTTTTTGTTGAACTGGGTGTTGACAGTGTTGAGAGGATTATTTATGAGTTTAGAATATGTTGTAGTATCACATAAAAGGTCATTCATTTTAGAAATATAATCATCTTTGTTTAAAATCACTACTGTGTTGGCTTTATCTGCTTTAGTGACATGTAGATCCTTATTTTTCTTAAGGGCTTGGATTGCTTTGGTGAATCTTTCTGGACAGTTTGGAACACAAGGCTTGGACATAGATGCATACACAACACCTTTACACATGTTCACGTCTTCACTTGTCAAATTACTGAATTTCTCCAAATTGCAAAATGCTCTGGCTATGTCAACACTGTCGACTCCCTTGCTAGAACAATCAAAACTTAAACCATAGCCGAGGGAACACAAGGTATCATTGTCTAGTTGTTTAGAGGAGATATTCACTACACAGTTGTGATTGGCATCCTTAATCCAATCACTATTTCTTATGAGGAGTGCCAATTTGTGGTCTATCTTAGCTTCAAGATCAGAACGCTCACGTCTCAGGTTATCAAAACAGTAATCCAACATGAACTTTTTCCAATAACTCAGTATGGTCATATTAAAGACACGCTTTTTTGTCTTACAATACGGAAAGCTTCATCCACTTCAATTTTCTTTATTTCAAAATGTTTCTTAAGGATGATTTCTTGGAACTCATCAAAGGGGCGGTCAGACATCTTAAGGGCACGTTGTGGGAAGATTGATCTAGGCATAATTTTTTCACTAAGGCATGTCTGGAGAAATTTCAAACGTATTTTCAATTTGTGGGCCTTGATCAGCGAAGAGGAGTATTCAGTAACGAAAGGAGACAGTCTAGGACAGCTTGAAGAGAAATAGAAGAAGTGGCGGGTGGAATCCATTTATGCAAGTAAATCACTGTAGGGGGCGAGTGATCTAGGTATATGCTGATAACCACAAGGAAAGAAGAAAACACGAAGTTCCCAAGCGCTTTTGTGTAATTCACATCTTCAGGGGTGGGTACAGACTAAGGAGAAGTACAAAACAAGGTGTATATATACAGAGGAGGGTGAGATCAGGTCCACAATGGTCAAGTATTCGATAATGACCCTACTACTACGGTCGGTAGTCAGGTCAGAGGGTAAGGTAAGTATTACCATTTCACAAAAATTTCTCTCAAATTCCTTTACAACTAAAAACGTGGAACGTCAAGGTGGCATTTAAAAACTCATGCACTGTTAAACAAATGTTAATCAAGAACTCCCCCAACAACACAATTGGTTGCATTTATAAAGTTCCTTGCAAAGAATGTAATATGTTTTACTTAGGCCAAACAGGTAAAGATCTTGTAACTAGACTTAAACAACATAAATATAGTGTTAGGACAGGCCAGGAATCCAATGCTCTGTTTGTTCATTTGAGGGATAACAAGCATTGCATTGACTGGGATAATGCCTCCTCAATATTACCTTGTAATTCAATTGACAGTAGGAACATCATAGAATCTACCTTACCCTCTCACCTGATAACCGACCGACCGTTGCGGTGCTATTTAAAGATTGGTTGGGTCATTACCTAATAACTGACCATTGTGGACCTGATCTCACCCTCCTCTGTATATATACACCTTGCTTTGTACTTCTCTTTAGTCTGTACCCACCCCTGAAGATGTAAATTACACGAAAGTGCTTGGGAACTTCGTGTTTTCTTCTTTCCTTGTGGTTATCAGCATATACCTAGATCTCGCGCACCTACAGTGGTTTACTTGCATATATATAAATAAATAAATATATATATATATATATATATATATATATATATATATATATATAAAATATATATATATATATATATATAAATAAATAAATATATATATATATATATATATCATGTAAATCCACAATGAAAAAGCGGATAAGATAAATCTTAATAAAATCACACGGGAAAATGGAAACAACGGAGCACCTTAGCTTTCGTCTTTATTCAAGACATCTTCAGAGGCAACTGAATTACATGGACCCAGAGAGGCTTAAGTACACAGGGTGACCTTAGTAAACAGGAGGTCAGGATGTGATGTTTATGACCTGACCTCATGTTTAGTAAGGTCATCCTGTGTACTTAAACCTCTCTCGGTCCATGTACATAAGAACATAAGAATGGGGGAAACTGCAGCGGGCCTATTGGCCCATACTGGGCAGTCTCGTTTACACCCAACCCCTATTGCTCATATAAGCATCCAACCTATGTTTGAAGCTATTCTGCGTATTCGAGTTAATGATGATATTTGGTAACTTGTTCCATTCATCCACTAAATATGTCAAATTTAAAACCATTGTTACAAATTCGCTCCTGGTTGGATAGTTTGAGTACCTTTGTAATGTCCCCTTTCTTTAGCCCTGCCTTCCACTTATACACCTCTATCAGGTCGTCCCTCGCTCTGCGTCTCTCAAGGGAGTGCAAATTAAGATGCTTTAACCTGTCTCTATTCTCAAGGGTCCTAATGCCCGGGATTAGTGTTGTCATTCTCCTCTGAATTCCTTCCAAGGATTCTATATCCATTCTGTAATACTGTGACCAGAACTTAACTGCGTAATCCATGTGTGGTCACACAAGCCCAAGATACAGTTTTAGGATGACCTCCCTAGTCTTGTAACTAACACTCCTTTGCATGAACCCAAGTACTTTATTAGCCTTGTTATGAGTCAAAACACATTGTTTACTTGGCTTAAGGTTCGTACTTATCATTACTCCTAAATCTCTCTCCCCCAATCCGATTTCTCTATGGCATCGTTGTTCATTTGGAATCTGGTTTTCCTGTTTACATCTCCTACACTGAGTACTTTACATTTGTCCACGTTGAATTTCATCTGCCATTTTTCAGACCATACGAAAAATTTGTTTAGATCTTCCTGTAGTTTTGCGGAGTCCTCGTTAGATTTTGTAACACGTCCTATTTTAGTGTCATCAGCAAATTTACTTATGTTGCTGTCTATGCCGATATCTATGTCGTTTATGTATATGATAACTAATAATGGTCCAAGTACTGAGCCTTGGGGAACTCCACTTGTGACGTTGCTCCAATGGGACTTAGTGCCGTTAATGCTCACTCGCTGTTTCCTGTCCGGTAACCACACCCTATTAGTGCGTGTCATAGGAGGGAAGATCTGCTAAAACTAATGGCCCATCACTTTTTTGGTAGATTTTAGTGTATATAAACAGAAAATAATTTCAGTTTCAATATTTTGCAACCATTTGCTAGTTACATTTTAGCGTGAAATTTATCGAAAATCTAACGTACAGCTGCATTAGTGCATTACAATTAAATAGTGAACATTGCTTTCTGACTTCATTCTTTAACAACCCAACTAACAATATTTTTTTCTGTTTCAGATTCTGATGCATTTATAAGTTGATAATATTTGTGATGGCTGCTTGTGTCAGGACGAGGAACCAAAAATCCAGCCATCTCAGTCACTATCTTGGGTCTGGGAGAGAGCTCCTGAAGTCGGAGTTGCCTACATTGAGAGATGCTTTGAGATACGGTGTTTTAATCAGGCAAATCAGTGAAAAGAACCAAAGAACTTACACAAACAAAGACATTGCCAGTGATATGACCAAAGCTGTCTTGGCACAGTACACTCTGGCTAACGCTCAGTTCAAGCCTCCAGTCATAACAAGTCAGAAGAAGATTAGTGAGAGACTGCTAGCCAGTTGGGAAAAGGCAAGAGATATCTCTCTTGGGAGAGGAAAACTTGCAGTTAAGGACAGCTTTGCCAAGCAACTGGACCAGTTATTTGACATAATTACTTGCAAGTGCCCAATTCTTCTCTGTCCTGAGTTTGGATGCGATCGTGACTGTAAATCCGAGGCCCACATCTCCTGTATTTGCAAGCGTGAACTGAAGATTCCTGTGATCGAACTGGCATTTGTCAAAGCACAGAGAGAGAAGACTGGCAGTATAGGGGCTCTCATGATTTCTAGCCAAGATATTCCGGAGTCCAAGAGACAGGAGGCTGCCACAGAGAGACAGAAGAGGAGAAGAGTTGCCGAGGAAAAGAGACTTGAGAAGGCCCAGGGTGAGGTAAAAAAGGCCGATGATTGGAGTCAAGCCGATTCAGAGTTTAATGACTTCCCCATGGCTGATCCGAGTGCTGACCAGGAGAATGGTGACCTTGTCCCTAACCCAGAAAATAATCATCCCAAACCTTCCAGGCATAAGATTCGAAATAGGAAAGATATCCCGAGCATAGCTCTGGCCAGCATGCGACACCACACTGGTCTCAGAGAAACTGCAGAGATAGCGACAGCTGCCTGGATTGACGGTGGTTTGATAACACCTGATGATGTTCACCTGTTGATAGATCATAACAAAGTAAGGAGAGCTCAGGAGAAACTTGTCAGTAACCTAGAAGAGGAGTTTGATAAGGGGATAAGAGAAAATGGAATCAATTGTTTGTTCTTTGATGGGAGAAGGGATGACACTAAAGTGTTCATGAAAGTTGGAGATTCTGACAAGTTGTTCCCTGCCATGGTGAAGGAGGAACACTACTCCTGCTGCAGTGAACCAGGAGGGAAGTATTTGTGGCATTTCACTCCAGAGAAAGATGACATCAGGAAACCAGCTGAGATAGTGGCAGATAACATTGTGAACTGGCTCAGAGAGAGGAACGTAGACCAGACCCTGCAGGCCATTGGAGGGGACAGCACCAACACGAACACAGGGTGGCAAGGGGGGTTCATACAGTGGATAGAGCGGAAGATTGGGAGGAAGCTGGTCTGGATTGTTTGTGACCTCCACACCAACGAGTTGCCACTCAGACATCTGATCCAGGAGCTGGATGGCAAGACTCTTTCAAACAACAGATGGTCTGGTCCTCTTGGCAAGATGCTGGACTCTGCCACTGAGTTAGAAATAAATCCGAGCTTTGAAAAAATCACAGTTGGCCCTCCACTCGTTGAGCTTGCACATACTGTCATTGACGACCTGAGTACTGACCAGTACTATGGTTACATGATTTGCAGTGCCATCAAAACTGGGGTCATGCCTGATAGACTTGCTTACCTGCAGATAGGTCCAGTCTCACATTCTAGGTGGCTCACAACGGCTCTCAGGTTCTGCAGAATTTGGGTCGCTCATCATAAACTGAAAGGGAACCAGCTTCACAACCTGAGACTTATTGTCCAATTCATCGTGAGTGTCTACTTGCCAAATTGGTTCAACACCAAGGTCAAGTCATCGTTCTCCGAAGGTCCGAGGCATGTTCTCTTCCAGCTTGAGCTCCTGAGGAGTCAGCCAAGGAAGGTTGTTCAGATTGTGGAGCAGACTGTGAGGAGATCTTCCTGGTATGCTCATCCCGAGGCAGTTCTGCAGACAATGCTCTGCAGTAAGGATGAGGAGAGAAGAGTGGCAGTCAAAAAGATCTTGGATATGAGACTTATGAGAGGATCTGGGCATGACGAATCAGTTGGTGACGATTCCTTCAGGGTCAGGAAGACTCCTGAAGTCAATCTAGGTGCCAAGACCCTCACTGATCTCATAGATCTGGATAACATCCAGGCTGGCAGTGAGCCCCCTCTTACCTGCAGCCTCACCAATGTTCAAGTCAGAGCTTTCCTGGACAACCCCATGCATGTCCCTGCCTGGCCCTTGCACACCCAGAGTATAGAGCGTTGTGTACAGCAAGTGAGCGAGGCCAGCAGTCACGTGTACAGCCAGGAGAGGAGGGAAGGCTACATCCGAGCTCAGGTGGTCAGCAGGGAGGTGATGAGTAGAAACAGAAGCAAGAAAGACATGTTCTCTATGGTGTGCAGCAACACCGGGTATTAGTAGTAAAACCGGTTTTTGTATTTGATGATTTTGTTTTCAAAAGGAATATTAAATTTAATAAATGTGTCAAGATCATTCGTTTCACTATTCTGGATCATTTTCATCCTAATAAATTAACCTGATACATTTACTTTACTTTAAATAAGCTATTTAGTGGTGTTGGTAAAAGGGTGGGAATACTGAATTTTCATAAGATCTTAAGTTAAAATTTACCTGGCAAAAAATGAAAACTTTTCAAATCTGAAGATATCACATGATTCTGCACATAGAACTACATCATTAATACCATGGGCCAATTTTTCAAACTCAAAAAAAAAAAATTCGCCTCCGTATGACACACCTTAACGCCCTAATCCATTTTAGGGTGTTACCTTTGATGCCATGTGCTTCTACCTTTCTAATTAGTCTTTCGTGGGGGACTCTGTCAAAGGCTTTGCTAAAGTCGAGATATACCACATCATAATTGTGCTTCTCCATGTGTTTTCGAATAGAATTTGAAATGATTGCTTCCAGTAATTTGCCTTCTATTGATGTTAGACTGATTGGGCCGTAGTTAGAGGATAGTGATCTATCCCCCTTCTTGAAAATCGGTAATACATTCGCTATCCTCCAGGATTCTGGTACTACACCTGTTTTTAAGGACATGTTTAACAACTTTGCTAAGGGCATACTAAGCTCTTCCTTACATTCCTTTAATACTCTGGCAAATATCTCATCGGGACCAGGTGACTTATTAGGCTTTAGTTTGTCTATTTGCTTACTAACATCGTTACTAGTCACTACTAACTCGCTAAATTTGTTTTCTTCAATATCTCTGAATAGAGTCGGTGCCTCGGGTATCATGTTTAAATTTTCTGTGGTGAAAACTGTTGAAAAATATTTATTCAAATTATTGCTCATTTCTCCGTCGTTATCAGTGAGCTCGCTGGTATCTGACCGTATTGGTCCAATCTTTTCTTGTGTTTTAGTTTGATACATTTGGTAGAATTCTTTGAGGTTGTTCTTCGCTCCCTTGCTATCCTAACCTCATTATTCCTCTTGCCTTTCCTTATCTCGGTTTAACCCTACTCGCCAATATCTTATATTAATCCTGGAGGTAAATTTAGCTACGCTTTATCCTTCTACCTATAGCCTTCCTTTGGCCAATGATGTTCTTTAAATAATTATTTATCCATTTAGGGTCATTGTTGTCTGAGCTAAGTTTTTTGTATGGTATGTTTTGCCTTTGTGCATTAAGTAACTCATTATTTAAATTGTCATGGAACTCGGCAATCTCAGATCTCGTTATCAGGTCTGAGTCATCTGTCAGGTTCACAGCCAAGAGCCACACCCCCTCTCTCAGCTGCCTCTCTAAACTGTCAAAGTTTGCCCTTCTGAAATCTGGTACTTTAGTGGAATTTTCCTTATGTCTGTCCTGAAAATCTAACTGGAATCTAATTTCTTTGTGATCGCTGTTTGCAAGTTCGTTCCCTACCTCGACATTGCTAATGAGGTTTTCTCTGTTCGACAGAACTAAATCGAGTATATTATTACCCCGGGTGGGTTCGGTTTTATGTTGACTTAGGAAACAGTCCTGGATCGTCTCGAGAAAATCCTCTGATTCTGAGTTACCCGTAAGGTCAGTCCAATCTATTTGGCCAAGGTTAAAATCGCCTACTATACAGACTTTGTTGTGTATGGAAGCCCTGGGCATTTCATCCCAGATAAGTCGCTCATTGACTCTATCAAGATTGGGAGGTCTATATATTACGCCTGTGATTAATTTTTCCCGACCGTCGATTAATTCTATCCAAATTGTTTCTGTATTCCGCTCAGTTATTATTTCCTTATTTATTTCACACTTCAGATTATCCCTAACATAGATTGCTACTCCGCCTCCTTTCCTGGTCTACCTATCGGTATGGAACAATTTGTAACCCACAATTTGGTATTCGACCGGCAACTCACGTGAGTCTAGGTTGATCCATGTTTCAGTGAATGCTATTATATCGATTTTTTCGGTACATACCAGTTCCTTCTGAAGATGTCTTGAATAAAGACAAAAGCTAAGGTGCTCCATTGTTTCCCATTTCCCTATGTGATTTTATCGATATATATATGCAAGTAAATCACTGTAGGTGCGCGTGATCCAAGTATATGCTGATAACCACAAGGAAACAAGAAAACACTTAGTTCTCAAGCGCTTTCGTGTGATTTATTTGCGTATACAGTATGTATACATATATATAAATATATATATATATATATATATATATATATATATCACGCGCACCTACAGTGATTTATTTGCGTATACAGTATGTATACATATATATATATATATATATATATATATATATATATATATATATATATATATATATATATATATATATATATATATATATATATATATATATATATATATATGTAACCGGTCGAAATTTCTGAACTTTAATTTCTCACTTGACTTGGGGTTTATTAATTATTAGATGGAAATTGCAGTGGAAGCGCCCCTTGGAGAAAAATCCCGAACCAGCACAAGAACACTTAAATTTACTAACAAAATTAATTGTCCGTGACCCGTGGAAGGATAGCGTCTGTGACTGGGATGAATGAGACACACTGAAAAATTTAGACACTTATATTCCCTCCAACACTAAAGACACAATCAAATATTGGTACACCAACATATGCGCACCTCTTAACCTGAACTTAAAACACTACTCTGGGGAGTAAAAATTATACATGATATTGAAATTATTAGAAACTCAGACAATGCCTCATTAGACAAAAATAAATTCAAAGTATTAAGAAGTGTTGCTTGCACACATGAAACAGGCCTTAAGGGCTTTCAATAAAATAATATCAATCACTGAGGAAATGGTATAAAAAATAAGAAATTATTAATTCCACCATGAATAGGCCAAAAGGGCACTCTACAAAATTATATTACCCCAACAGATGCACACCTCCTAACCTAAGTTAAACACTACTCTGGGGAACAAAGGCTATACCTGAGATCGAAATTATAAAGAAATATTATATGCATTAAAGGTACTAACTCACAGGATCACTTCCAACAGAATGAAGAAACCTCATCTGAAAAAGTTCCCTCATTCTCTGGCATCAATTAGTGACACAACATTAAAAAACAATACTATCAAAATTATTTAAGAGATATTAACTACACACAGCATACAGCAGTAACTGAAAAAAATAGTATTAAATACACAAAAAAATATTATCACTATTATTAAGAAGTTACTGAGTCCACCAATACCCGTGAACCATGCTTCCTAACCTAACACACACACAGAATCCACCTGCACTCCGTAGTCGTTTAAGGCACAACCAACAGGCACCCATAGTTTAAGGCCCAAATCAGCCTTTCTCCACCTTGGAAAGTGTACCTCTAAACTCCACTGACTCTTGGCCCCAGTGTGCAGCCCTGTATTCACTCAGTTTGCTTCACTTTACCCCCAGTACATCCATTAAGCGGAAGGGAGTGAGCCAATCAGACCTTGTACAGTTGAGAGAAGCTTTAGCTTCCCGTTAGCAAAAGGGTTTCACTAAGCTGCTTGAGATATGTGGTATTGTGAGCCGAGGTAGAGGCGAGCTGATGACCCCAACGATCGTCCCGTCGTCAGCTGGGCACCCAGACGGCTAGATTCACTCAAGAGATCCTTTGATGCCCCGCTAAACAGTGACAGGCCTACAATGATCGGTCCAACGGCGACAATCGCCACCCTCAATCATCAACGGCAGTCTCAAACGGCAGTCAATCTCTCTCAGTCATCACTCTCGCAGTCAAGTGGGTTCTGACAGAAACCCTGAAATGAACTCACTGTTAGCTCTTGTTAACTTTATCACTGCCCTATCTAAACCCTGTCTGAGATCGAATGAGACTTACTTGTTATGCCGCAATAGGGCAACACAGGTGACTAGGCCACGTGACTATTTCTGTGACAGACGCGCAGGGACGTCTTGTTGGTCTGAATGCTTTCGCGTGACTGAGAGCTAGCCAGCCTCGTGTCCTCTCAAGGCGTTAGCTTAGGCCTACGTGACATATTTTCCGCCTATCTAATAACTCCTTGGGACACCCGTAACATTATTCAGGCTGATAAACGATCTGTAATAATTTCAAATTCAATAATAGTCCCTTAACTTCATGAATCACATCATTATTAATTCGGCAAATTACATTTAATATCATCTAGGCCTAGTTCCACAACCTCTCGCTATGTGCGGGGAGAGCTCTCTTCCCTCAGACGACCTTGAAAACTCAGTATCGCCAATGGCGCGGCGTTTGAAATTACTCTGAAATTTCTGAATATTACAATCGACCCCCCTAAAAAAAGACAGCACTGTCCTCATGTACTGAGAAAAACATGTGTACGACCCCCCTACAAATTTGTTCTAAGAAACTGCATCTCACCCCTGCAACGTGCTAAACGCAGCATTTCTGTCTTCTCTTCTCTCCCGCTATATATATATATATATATATATATATATATATATATATATATATATATATATATATATATATATATGTAACCGGTCGGAATTTACTGGACTTTAATTTCTCACTTGACTTGGGGTTTATTAAAGATTGTTAGATGGTAATTGCAGTGGAAGCGCCCCTTTGAGAAAAATCCCGAACCAGGACAAGAACACTTAAATCTACTAAACAAAATGACTTGTCCGTGACCCGTGGAAGGATAGCGTCTGTGACTGGGATGAATGAGACACACTGTAAAATTTAGACACTTATATTCCCTCCAACACTACAAACACAATCAAATAATGGTACACCAACATGCACACCTCTAAACTTGAACTTAAAACACTACTCTGGGGAATAAAAGTTATGCATGATATTGAAATTATTAGAAACTCAGGCAACAATAAATTTAAAGTATTAAGAAATGTTGCTTGCACACATGAAACAGGCCTTAAGGGCTTCAACAAAATTATATCACCGAAACAGATGCACAATTCCTAACCTAACTTAAACACTAATCTGGGGAACAAAGGTTATACCTGAGATCGGAATTATAAAGAAAAATTAAATGCAGTAAAGGAATTAAATCACAGTATCACTCTGGTTCCACTTAGTGACACAAACATTAAAAAAACAATACTATCAATATCATTTAGGAACTATTACTACACACGTCAAGATAATATCAGGAACTGAAAAATGGTACTAACTACACACGACAATATTGTCACTATTATTGCGATGTTACTGGGTCCACCAATACCCGTGAACCATGCTCTACCCAACTCAACATACCCGTAATAAGGGAGATAAAATGTTTCTCTAGGTATCCCCTAGACTCCTGGTCTCAGTGTGTGACCATTAATTTACTCAGATAGCCTCAGTGTACTCTCAGTGCGTCCATGGGCGGGAAGAGAGAACGCCCGCAGGTGACTATGGCCAGTAGGTAATTCTTCTAGCTGACCGAGGGCACGTGGTGTTATGCCCCCACGTGGTAAGAACTGATCACCCAATGCTGATGCTGGTCCCGTGTCGTTTTAGTTGTCGGGAGCACTCGTCCACTCAAGAGATCCTTTGCTACCCCGCTAACCAGTGACAAGCCTACACTGATCGTTCCAACGGCGGCAATCGCCAAGCCTCAATCATCAACGGCAGTCTCAAACGGCAGTCAATCTCTGGCAGTCAATTTCCCGCAGTCAAACTCGCAGTCAAGTGGGTTCTGACGGAAACCCTGAAATGAACTCACTGTTAGCTCTTGTTAACTTTATCACTGCCCTATCTAAACCCTGTCTGAGATCGAATGAGACTTACTTGTTATACTGCAATAGTGCAACATAGGTGACTAGGCCACGTGACTATTTCTGTGGACGGACGCGCAGGGATGTCCTGTAGGTCCAATCGCTTTCACGTGACTGAGGACCAGCCAGCGTTGCTTCTCTCCAAGGCGCTAGCTTAGGCCTAGTGACATATTTTCCGCATATCAAGGAATGGAAGGGATCCAAACTATAAATTTAAGGTATATAGAAAGCCCACATAGGTAGACAGTTTCATTCACTTTTTATCGAATCACCTTGAGTCTACCAAAATGTCAGTTTTTTGTGCTATGTTCTTAAGATGTCTGCGTATTTGTGACTCTGAATTTATTGACGATGAATTGAAACACATTCGTTCCATTGTACAGAAACTCGGGTACCCTTCTGTGTTTGTTGATCGCTGTTTTACAAGGGCTAAAAAATCCTTTCATTCCTCTCAAACCAGACAAGTTCCTACACTTAAGAATATTTTGACTCTGCCCTATCGTAATGAATTTGTCCCGTTAGTTCGGTCCCTCAAGCTTCTAAATATTAATGTTGCTTTCAAGTATGACTCAACCATTACCAATATGTTAATAAGGAATAGCCCAAGTTTGAATGTAAATGGAAGTGTTTATTGTATTCCATGTAGCAAATGTAATTGTAATTATGTAGGACAGACAGGAAAAACTCTGCAGCTCAGAATCAAACAACATAAGTATAATATCAGAACAGCATTTGAAAGCAATGCCTTGTTCGTTCATGTTAGGAATAATAATCACCCCATTGCTTGGGAAAAAGCTTAGAAGTATTTAAATCATCTTGTGTCACAGAAAGACTTCTAGTTGAAGCTAGTTTGATTAAGGAATTAAAATCAATAAACCTTAGTGATGGTCAGTTCAAAACTGATAATATGTTACATAAATTTATTTGTCAGTGGCCCAAGGTTAAAAATGCTTTGAAAACCTTTGATCTAGATGTATGATAGTTATTTTGTGGGTCCCTTATTTTTGACCTGACCTGACTAGTCACGTCACCCCCCTTCTCTTAAGCTCCTCTACGTGTGTGTTGGTGTGGGGATTAGTGGATGACATCATTATGACCTGACCTCATGTTTTTAAGGTCACCCTGTATATTTAAGCCTCTCTCTGGCCATGTAATCCAGTTGCCTCTGAAGATGTCTTGAATAAAGACGAAAGCTAAGGTACTCCGTTGTTTCCATTTTCCCGTGTGATTTTATCAAGATTTATCTTATCCACGTTTTCATTGTGGATTTTCATAAAATATATATATATATATATAAAGATTTATTTTATCCACGTTTCCAATGTGGATCAACATGAAATATATATATAGGCTTATTTTGGGCAGTGGGTGAGCATTATCCTCAAGTATTACTCAAACATACTGTAATTCCTTCTTCACTAGTGACGCTTGAAGTACGTCTAGCAACTATCACATGCATGGATCTCAGCTGATTTCTCCTTCTCTTGTGATTGGTTGATGATTTTGTTAACCGAGCGACGATTAGCCAACTAGCTCCTGCACTGCCATCTACCTTCGGACAAGAGAACTGAATTTACAAGTTAAACACTTACCGCGGTATTATTAAACATCTTCCTCTGAAGAGGGGTCGTCGTTTTTCAACCCGAGTTTTAAACTAAATGAGTCCTGAGGAACACCGCAGTACAGTACTTAGAGGGGTGGTGTGGCGGTAAAATTAACTAATTCCGATATTATAAATTAATTTTATTGAAATTAGTTAATTTTACAGCCACACCACCCCGTTAAATACTGTATTGCGGTGTCCTTCAGGACTCATTTAGTTTAAATCTCGGGTTGAAACACGACGACCCTCTTCAAGGGAAGATGTTGTTTAATAATACGGGCGTTAGAGTTACGGACTGCTTACGGGAATGTAATTAAATTTTGATGATGAGAAATTTATGGGATTGTAAGGAGTCTGTAAATTACGGTACTGTATCTCTGCTACTGTACGTAACTGATGAGGGGCTGGATACTCAAAACACCTCATAAGTTACGTATATTAACGAGATACAGTACCATATATTGCAGATTCCTCACAGTCCCGTAAATTTAGCATACTCAAAATTTAATTACAGTTCCGTAATCAGTCCGTAAGTTATCATAACTCTGGTGTTTACCCCGTAAATTCAGTTCTCTTGTCGGATGGTAGATGACAGTGCAGGAGTTAGTTGGCCAATCAGCGCTCAGTTAACAAAATCATCAATCAATCACAAGAGAATGAGAAATCAGCTGAGAGCAACGCATGTGATATTAGTTTGTAAACAAAAGATGGAAGGACAACCACCTGAAGAAACGACAAAATTTCAGTGAGACTGAAGTATGCGCCATGGTGTGTGAAGTCGCCAAAAGAAAGAAAATAATTTTAGGAAAATTGAACTCGAGATGTACAATTAAATTGAAGAATCGTGTTTGGTAAGAAGTAGTAAAGGCAGTGAATGTTGTGGCTCTAATACCCAACAATGTTGTTGAGAGGTCAGGCGGAAGTTTTCTGATTTACGTGTGAGCGTTAAGAAAAAAACAGCACAACAGTGTGTGACAGAGACGGGACCTATCTCCCGTGCGGCTAGCGAGCCGATGAGTGGCGAAGAGGATAAAAGTAAAAAGTAAAAGTAAGATAAGTATACTGGTGGAACAGGTCAGTCATAATATTGTTAGCCTAGGTATTGATTGCCGCTCTGAAACAAACTTAACTCTTGTTTTTTCTGAGGCTTGCTACGATTTGATGTGGTTGTAAACTCAAGGAAGTCGTGCATGGTGGCTCTTCATCGTGAAATAATACACACATTTTCCTTATATGAGCACATTCATTAAAAGAAATATCGTTCTTCGAAGTTTGTCGTTTGAATAAATAGTAAAAACTGTACCGCCGATAAATGAACCCAAAGGCTAGTCGGTATTACTGCTAATAATTGCCCCACAATTTTTGGATTTTCTTTATATACCTATCATATAGTTGAGACAAATTTAAGACACTAATCATTGTGTCGTAAATGACATGGAACAGAGATATTTAATATTCTTCTGGGTGGTCCAGGGTGGCGGAGGCATCCCATTGGTAATGAAGTTAGGTTAGGTTGGTTTGGTTATTATTATAAACTACATATTAGTAATTACCTGTACGTTATTTTTGACGGTAATGAAGGTCATATTATGTAGCTTACCATAGAATTCCTCATGTTTTTTTGTCGTTAATTTTGAGTCATCAAATGATTTAAATTCATATTTGGTATACATTAATATGCAAATCTTACTTTGTTAGGCTTATAGGCAATGATGTTCTATCTTATGCGTTTACAACTAATATAGGTTGAAAAATTCTGGCTGCTATTATTAGTTTTTACTTATTTTACCATTTATTGTGTGTTACCGTAAATCTATTTAACTTGTATTGGATACCTCCCCTACAAACGCTGTTTGTCGCTGAGTAGCCGACCCTCGAATTCCCCTGTGTATGCCTCGTGGTCTGGATCAACCAGCGCCGCCTTACATGACAGAGGTCAACTATTAAGCCACGCCTACCTCCGCTATATAAGACCAGCCAGCCAGCCTTCGTCGTGATTGGACCTCTCTTCTGATCCTTCACAGCCAAGCCAGCCAGCCTGTCTCTTACCGTTGACGACCGGAACGCAAAATATCACCTCACCAACCAACACTTCTACACTTGGGAAGCTCGTGTCTGACAACGCCCTCTCTGTGCCTCCCCAATGATCAGGGGTGACTCCTGATCAGAGGCGGCCCAGATTGGATGCTCTGCGACGGTTTCCTGTAGCGGACGTCGGCCGCGACCCCACTGGTGTTTCTTGCACCAGTGGCTATTCATCCTTTATTCTTCCTTCTATCTCGCTCTGGCCTGGGGACCTGCATCCAAGAGGTGTATTCGTCCTTGGGTCCTCCCTGTAAATGTTCACCTCCCTCCCAGGAGTTTGTGAACACGAAAGGGAGAAGGAGCAGAACCTTCCCTCCGCCGAGCCTTCCTGGGAAACCGTGATCTTGCGGGTCCACCCGGGAAGGGGGTCGCATATCCTGTATCCCCCCCCCCCCCCCCAAGTAGGTACACTAGGGCTCACGCCTATAAGTGAGCAGATTAGATACACACTAGGGAAGTAGGCTCCCCTGACGGGGCTCTGGGAGAGATACACGGGAACCACCTTTCGACCATTTGACCGACAAAAGGCGGTGGGAGGTGTTGTAATTCCTGTGGTAGGTTAACTCACCCAGACTAGGTAGGCTTCCTATCGTATTTCAAAAGGTGGCTTGTCCACCTTGCCCCCTCTACAATGAGGGCACATAGGGTAAGGATACGCTCCCGTGATGGGGATGTAACCGAACCACGGAGAGCTCACGAGCCGAACTGCTCTGCGCAAAACTACTAATAAAGATCACGAGCCTTATTACAACCAAGGATTCATTCATCGCCCTCTGCCTGACAGAAGAAGACGTTGACTCCCTACTGTCGAACGACAGCATAAAGGAATTGAAGAAGCAGCGATTCGAGGTCGTAATCCCACCACAACTAAGAGCCAGGAAAACTGTAGTAGTTAAAAGACTGGACAAGACCATCACAGAAGAATCGAGCGAACAACAATTGAAGCGAGACCTGGAACAAAGAAACCAATGGGCCAAAGTAGAGGAGGTAGTTAAACTACCTAAACTACCCTCTATGCAGAAAATTAGGTTTCAGGACATAGGAATGGCACAAAAAGCAATACAGGAAGGATTCTGTCTCTCCTACTACCATATAGGTAGCAATCAAGTTGAAGAGGAAGAATTTTTTCCCATCACGCCTTGCTGGAACTGCTACAAGTATACCCTCTTAGCCACGGACTGCCCGAACAAAAACACAAAATACTGCTCCGAATGCGGGGAGGAGGGACATACATTCCGGGAGTGCAAAAACAGTGTAACTCCTAGGTGCCTGAACTGCCAAGGGGACCACAGAACACTGGCAGCACGCTGTCCAGCAAGGAAAGAGATTGTAAAGGAAAGGAGGAAAATTGAAAAGGAAAGAGCACAGGAAAAGCAAAACAGGACCTACTCGGCTGTAACCAAATTAACAAAGGAAACAACTAAAGTCCTTGAAAAGGTAGCCACACAACCCGCAGCTCAACCTATAGTGCTCAACCTGGGAAGTCAATTATCGGTTAAAATTATGACGGCAATAATACACGTCCACCTCTTGAATATTGCCAAACCAGGATGTTTTGCTAAAAGGATAAAATAAATGTTTGCGGCAAATAACCTCCCAGACATGGAATTCCCCAACGACGTCCCCTCATCAGAAATCTTCAACCTGATCTATAAACCAGCGGAAACCACCAGTCAGGCGCATGTCACCCAATCACAAGCCACTACCGACAACCCCCCCCAATCAGAAAGTAGCGAAGAGGGAATGGAAGAAGACGAAGAGGAGCAGGAACCCATTTCACAACATGAACCTGTTATACAACCTGAACAAGCGATCACATATAACACCCCTAAAAAGAACAAAACGGGAATTGTGGCTCCACCACCGTCACCAAGAAAAATGACTGAGAATCAGGACCTCGGGGAGGAAACCGGTATCAGGTTTTACACCTGCTCAGCCCCCCAAATGCTCTCAACCGAGAGACTGCTGGCGGAGATAAGGGAAGGAAAAGTAAAATATACATATACAGATACGAATATGGAAGATCACCATATAGAAACACTAATAAAGAGAGGAAGAATCCTGACCAAATATAATAGAATAGAAAAGGTGGAGCAAATCCAAATACAGGAAAATTCGCCTCCGCCTGCATACGGAGAGGAGGTCTTCAGGAGAACATCGTTCATCCAAAATGCCGCAAACAAGCTCGAGACATCACCATTCATAATCAACAGACTTAAAATAATTCAACATAATGTCCTGGCCTGGACACATACAAGAGCTCACGAATTATACAACATATATCGTCCCCTAGACCCAGACGTCATCATACTAAATTCTCACGGCAGGGGTAATTCAAATAAAATCAAGATCTTTAATTACACAGTATACCAAAAAAGCAGCCAAAATCCTTTACAAGATGGAATTGCCATAGCAATTAAAAGAAGTATAAAACATAAAATCCATGATACATATCAGGAAAACTTTCTGGCAATAGAAATTAACAGCACAACGGGTCCAATCATAATCGGCACCTGCTACCTCCCCCCAAGACGACCAATCTTTCCAATAGCAGACATGCTCAGATTGATGAGGAGGAACATACCTGCATACTTTCTGGGTGATCTCAACGCTAGACACCGCATACTAGGACACCATACCAACAACGCACTAGGCCGGGTCCTGAACACACTAGTGAGCCACGGCAATATAGTACACCTCGGACTGGAATTCCCCACGTACATCAGAGCAGGCCACACAGGATACCCAGATCTCGTGTTAACAAATCAGCACCACCACCTAAACATACTACTCGAACCCGGCCCAATATCCAATAGTGATCATCTCCCTATCATAGCCACACTCTCCACAGCCCCAATACAGATCCCGGCCAGGCTAAGATTCAACTATAACCGGGCTAACTGGGAAAACTTCAAACAAGAATTAAATAACCCGCAACCCATACAATTACACAACGGGCATACTTCTCTAATAAACCGATCACTGGACATATGGTATGAGCACGACAGCCAGGCCATGGAACACAACATACCCAAGACCACTTACCGAACATTACCACACCCTCAATACTCACACCAATCAAGAATCATACAGACACAATTCAGCAACCTAATTAAACTAATCACACAACAATGATGGATACCGGAACGCACAGCTAAAAAACATCTCAAAAGAAGCATACAACAGGAACTGGCAGAAGCTGATTTCAGAAACGGAAGGAAACTACCATAAACCGAACCAGTTCTGGCAGAAAATAAAGCACTTAATGGGAACCTCAAGCAACGAGTCTAACTATACAGTATAGTAAATAGTAATCAAGTCAAATTAACAGAACCAACCGAACAAGAACCGGAATTTAGATCTTTCTGGAGTAAGATTTTTCAAATCACCAACGAAGAAAACTTAAACTTTTGCTTGACCACAGAGAGGGAAGTATCCAACCATATGTCGCAAATAACCCATATTTGGCAACCGAGCCCCACGATCGACCTGAATACACTGGATGACATGTCCCCACTAAACAAACCAATCACGGTGGACGAAATAGTAAGAACAATCAACAGTTTTAAGAACAAGGCTCCTAGAGTCAGCAAAATAAATAAACTTATTTTACAGCAATTACCAAGCAACATGGTACTTCTACTAAGAAATATATTCAATGCATCTATAGCTTCAGGCTACTACCCAAAGAAATTCAAGACAGCAATTATCAGACTGATACCAAAACCGGGAAAAGCCCCCACAGCAGTAGAAAACTACAGACCAATCTCTCTTAGAAACACCGGGAAAAAATTTGGAAAAATTAATTAACCACCGATTAAGAACACACCTGGAACTGGAATACAAATACAACCCTAACCAACACGGATTCAGGAAACACAGAGGAACAAACACAGCCATAACCCTTATTTACGAAAGTATTGCAAACGCAATGCATAATATAGAAGAGTGCAACATAGTTTTAAGGGACGTGGCAAAAGCGTTCGATAAGGTCTGGCACTTGGGACTTAAATATAAAATAACCAATCAAGAACTCCTTAACAACTTCACTTCTCTACTGTGTAATTTCTTAGACAATAGAGAAGCACACATTATAATAGGCAATCACAAAGGCCCAAGCTTCAGACTTTATAGTGGAGTACCACAAGGAAGTAATTTATCCCCAACTCTTTACACAATCTACACTTCAGACATGCCGCCACCAATTCACGGTGAATTCATCGCATGTGCTAATGATGTCACCCAGATCATCCGCCATCCAGGCAAGGCCAAACAGATGATGGCATTAAAAACAGCTCGCGCCATAATACAAATGAATAATTACGAGCTAAAAATCATGTACATTTCAAGGATAAACCCAGCACCAATCACAGTAAACAACGAAGAAATACAATACTCAAACAAAGGAAAAATACTGGGGGCTGACAATAACAACAACCGGAATAAATAAACTCATAACAGAGAGTAATAGGCTAGCCCAAATACAGCTTACCAAATTAAGAAGATTCGGCAAAATGGAAGAGAAAATACAACTACACCTATTTAAAGCACTTGTCCGGCCCCATCTTGAATACCCGCCAATACCATTAAACACGATCAGCCTTACCAACCAATTAAAACTCCAGGAAAAACAAAACAAAGCCATCGGCAGAGCCTCCAAACAGCGTCCCCCATACACAACCAAAATTAAAGAGCTTCACGAAAATTACAACATTTTACCACTGAACATAAGAACATACAGCCAAGCACAGGCAGTATCGCAGAAACTAGAAGTAATGGAAGACGAAATATATAAGCGACTAAAAACAGAGGACACCACAAGATCACACAACTGGTGGCCAAAAAGCCTTATCCATAACCCTCATGAGCCAGAACTATTGTACACTAAACAGTAACCAAAAGATGAGAGTATTCTACTAGTTACACAAGGACCTAGCAGACCTCTCCAACTTACACAATTATACACCACAGCATAAATAACTCCTTGACGCCAATAAGATAAGAGATGAGAGTTTTCTACTAGTTACACAAGGACCTAGTAGACCTCTCCAACTAACACAATAACTAACAACCCCTTGCTAGCTCGCTTAGCCTCCTCCCCCCCCCCCCCCCTGTTCCCTCGAGCTCGGGCGACCTCTTAGTGCGGCCTTCATCACAGCCAATCAAATCGTCTCTGCTAGGTGGATAGCCCACCTGCTCTTATTCTCTAGTACTTTACTTCCCGTTTCATAACTTTCCTTCTACCTTACCTCTTCCCTCCCTTCCCATGGCAAGCCATTGCCATTTTATCTCCATTATCATCATCATCATCACCTACCTCTCTCTTTCTACTTACACCAACCAGCAAGCAACACCTCCTCCTCCACCTGCCTGGCGGTCCTCGCTCCCGCCGGCAAGCATGGCGACCCACAAGCTGGTCCTCCTCTGAGCATCCTCACCAACCAGCTCTCTCTACATCACGCTTGTAACCATGCTGCCTTCCCAACACCAAGCTGCATTGTACATCCAATACAACATGTATACAGAGAGCACATTGTGAGTTTCCTTTCTCCATCCCATCCTGAGTGTGGAACCCAAACATAACGTATCCCACAAATGGTGACCCCCGGAGATTCGCACTCACACAGGATGGAGGAGAAACAGATCACTCTCCCAGTCTTCAAGCAACATGGAAGACTGGCTTACCCACGCAGAGGCAGCTCTCATCGGCTCTACAGCTACTGTCTCTACACCGCAGGTTAGATACCCTAGAGCAGCTCTGCTACTCTAAGCAGACAGCCGCTCCTCTTCCTGCCCCAAGCACCACGTCCTACCAACCCCAACACACCCGTCCTGCCTCAGACGCCGCCCCCGGCCCAGCAGTACCCCCTGCCGCTCCTCCTGATGCAACCCCTGCTCCCGACACGGCCCCTGCACCTGACCCAGGCCCACACACCCCAGCAGGCGCATCTGACGACTCTGTACCTGCCGTAAGGGAAGTGCAACATTCATCGCCTCCACACACTCTTTTTCTCCCTCCCTACTCCCACAGATATTGTGTATCTAGACAGTTGTCTCCTCTAGCAGCCGGCTCATCCACGCCCTCGCCGTTATGGCTCACATGTGGCATGCACCGCCCGTTCTGCCTCACATGTGCTTTGCATCCCTGCAGACAACAAGTCTCCTACACCGCCTGGAGGGAAGGGGGAGTACTGTAGTGGATACCTCCCCTACAAACGCTGTTTGTCGCTGAGTAGCCTACCCCGCGAATTCCCCAGTGTATGCCTCGTGGTCTGGGTCAACCAACGCAGCCTTACATGACGGAGGTCAACTATTAAGCCACGCCTACCTCCGCTATATAAGACCTGACCTCGTGGTGACCTACCTCTCTCTTTCTACCTACACCAACCAGCAAGCAACACCTCCTCCTCTGCCTGCCTGGCGGTCCTCGCTCCCGCCGGCAAGCATGGCGACCCACAAGCTGGTCCTCCTCTGAGCATCCTCACCAACCAGCTCTCTCTACATCACGCTTGTAACCATGCTGCCTTCCCAGCACCAAGCTGCCTTATACATCCAATACAACATGTATATAGAGAGCACATTGTGAGTTTCCTTTCTCCATCCCATCCTGAGTGTGGAACCCAAACATAACGTACCCCACAAACTTTTAACATAGATTGAGGAGAATTTGGGGGGCTACAGCTACAATGATAGGTTAGGTTATAATGTTTTGGAATATTTCAATAGATTCCTTTCTAACATAGTAGTGTACATATAACATAGTTGTGTACAGTGTATGTAACCACGGCTCACAGTAAGAAAGTTTGTATTGTTTTTTTTTCTCTTGAAGGAGGCGGCCCCCAAATTGAAAATACATGTACATACACTGCAATTGACGAAGCAGATCTCCAACTCTTAGATCCAGCCTTTATACATGGGATTCCAGCGATTTTGGAAAGTGAAGACCTTATTGATGGTAATTCACTCAACATAGTTTTCCAACCCTCTGATATATTTTGTTCTTTTCTGTCCTTGTTTTTATTTCAAAAAATACTTTTGGTACCATTTTTTCACGATTATCTTACGTTTGAAATATACAGTATATATATTTATATATATTTTTTTAGATAAGCAACATTAGTAAGTTGGTTAAATTTATAGCTGGCGTATTGCTTCCCTAAGTTAGATATTAAATGTTGCTATAACTCGTATGTTAATGGAAAAATTGAGAAGTGCAAATATAAGAAATTTAACGCCTGGAACTAAATGCCGTATATTATAATTAAATCAACTTATAATATTGTAACCATGTTAAACTTAGTTTATATTTACATTTATAAATATTTTATAAAAATATTTTTAGATGGTCAACACTATTTTTCAGACCATTTTTTTCTAAAACCTTTTATATATTTATATATTTTAATTATACCCTTAACATAGACTTCAATCAAACTATTATACATTTTTTTCCAGAAGAAGAAAGAGAACAAACCTCCGGACCCTGAGGAGCTAGGTTTACGGCTATTCATTCCAGCGAGGAATCTATGTTTAGGCCCGTTCAAGAGAAAGAGGATTCTCTAACCATCTTGCTGACTGAGGATATACACACTTGTTAACTAATAACATGTGTTGCAGTGCTACTACGGATAATGTTTACCCAGGTTTTGGGTAAAATTTCATACCACAATCAAATGTATAGCGTTGAAAACAGACTCATGTACTTATTTTAATTTTTTAAAGGTTCCTTTATTTTGTAATTCGTAGTTAATTTCCAGTTCAACCTGTTTTATTGATTAGTTTGTATTTTTTTAATGTATGATTCAAGTAGGTTGAAACAGAAATAATGGTGCAAATTCACCAACAGCCTACTGTAATCACTGCTATTTAGCACACATTATTCTCCAAATAGCAAGTTGTTGCATTGGTTCTTTCATAAGGATGTGCTGTCTCATGCTAAATTGTATAGCCTAAAAAGCCAAGAGTTTGCTATTTGTTTTCTTTATTACAGTATTTGGTTATAAGTTTACTTTAATATACGGGTATTGATGCAGGTACATTCTAGTCATGAGAGTTCCTTCAGTAATTCTAGACATATGAAAATTATACTGTACTCCATTTTTAAATCTTAAAAATGGCAACAATTAACAGTAGTTGTATTAATTTTTCACAACGATGTGGTGACCCATGTCAAATTGTGTAGTTTAAGAAGCAAACAGTGGCAATATTTTCAATTTCTCAAATATGTTTTATATAGTGATTTTTGTTTTCACAAACTTTAGTGCCTTTGGTATTTAAAAGTATTAAAAGTATACTGTATTGGAATCAAATTTGCTCAAGGATATAGTACATACTTTATTTTCCTATATAAAATGTTTATCTTATGAAGGTAAAAGAAAGCCATTTATTTTCTGTATTTTCTGTAAAGAAGTTTATTTTATTATGTACAGTATATTGAAAATAAAAGTTAATTCAATGTATGCTTTATTAGCATTACCTCTATACTGCAATAAAAAATAATTATTAAACAGTAGTGTTTTTATGTTGATACTAACTTATTCAAAGTTTTATCATTAGGCCTAGAATAGAAGGGTTATGCCTGAGAAGAAAAAAAATTACGGCCTTTAGGTTTTGCCTGGCATTAGGGGTAAAATACTTAAAAATGCACAACGTGTTAAAATCATATAAAAATGAATAAAATTGTTCAGTATGAAAGTAAATAAGAGTGTTAAAAGCATTTAAAAGACATCCTCTTGCCTCTTGTCCGTCGCATACTCGCATTTGAAACTGCTATCTGGTAGTAACAGCAGCATTCTCAAGAGCCGTAGAGTCTTTTGACCTGTGTTCATTTTCTTAGTTAGTAATATCTCCGTTAGCCGGAATCCCTGAAACCCGGAACTTTCTGAAAGCCGTAATTAATTCCCAAAGCATGATTTTGCAGGAAACGTATGGCTTAGGTAATGATTTTCAAAGGGGCACATTTTCCTGAAAATTATGAGAAAAGGTTCCCACATAACCGAGAAAATTCCGGAGATGGGGGATATATTTCTGGGTTCGAGAGATGATGTAGTGGGCAATTTCAGGAACTACCGAAAACATTTTTCCATTACCATAAACATTCGGGGGACGAGGAATATTTTCTTGATTTGAGATAATCATCTCGTTAACGGGAAAACTCTCATTCACGGAAGTGCTCTTCACCAATTGTTCCGGCTAACCGAGATCTTGTAGTGGTTACTCTACCATGCAGCAACTCTTCTTCCAAGCAGCAACTTCCCAGCACCAGACTGTTTTATATATAATATATTTTATATAAGAAAACCACCATTAAGAGTTTCCTTTCTCCAACCCATCCTGAGTGTGAGACAACATCACGTAACCCTACAATCTCACAGTATTTGGTGTTTTACCCATAATAGAATTTGGGTAAATAACTACGGGCCTAATGTTGGCCTGTGACAAGACACATAAGCTATAATAAGATAGCCTTATTCTGGGCGATTTCAAATGAATTGGTTAATGATAGTACAGTATAGCCTTGCCTAACCTAAATGACAAATCACTTCTCTTAAATTACTCATTTAGCCTAGAATATGGTGTTTTCCTTTCAATGTTTGGGTCATTTGGTCTGAATTGTCTTCAAGTTCATACAAAAAACAACAATTTAAAACCTGAAAATATATCGGATTAGCCGTAAATTTTCTTAAATTAATACTTTACCCTTATGATACTGTTCAAGGAAAGTCTGGAACTAGGCCTAAGGTAGCTGCTAGACAAAGTGTCTCACTGACGGCCTGACACTCACCAAAAAAACCATGTACACATTCTCTAACCTAACCTAACATACCATAACATAACATAACCAAACCAAACCTAACCTATAACCTATTGGTATAATTTCTTATTTAAATAATCCTCATGTTCTAACTAAATTAAGTAGGCACACGTTTAAACATTTATTTGCCTAAGACTAAAAAGGCAGTTATATTGTTGGCCCCTATTAATCAAGTTAATTGCAATCCATAATTTACGCCTAATATCATTAAAATTTGGCTAGCCTATGGAAATTTATAGCCTTTCATGTTATCATAAGCCATATACATAAGAAAATAGGCTAAGGCTATTGGTTGAATATTAGAAAAACAAGGCGAAGTCTTGGCAGGAATGTTCACTTGACCTCATATTTGGCTTTCATTATTGAGGGATATTTACGGCTATACAACATTAATAAGGCCTATCTGCTAGTTTACTCAGTCATAAAACATATTTTTACCCTAAGTGTGAACAATACAAACATTCTGTTTTGGTAAAAAATACTTTATAATTTGTAAGAAGACAAAAGATGCGTCTCTTCCAAACTGAGACAAATACAAACACTCAAGCCCTTAATATGGCAACAAAAATGTTAAGAAAAAGACAAAGTGAAATAATATGTTTCATTTTGTTGATGTACAAAACATTTTCTTATTATTATATGATAAAACAAGTCTAACAAGCATTATTACAACATATATTATTATTAATTTTTATACAATCGGGAATTAGTGACTACTACAACCGGGTTGAGAGTGTTGCACAGCCTCAGGGGCTGGTGTAAGTTACGCCCTTTAACTTACAGAGTTCGATGTCAAATATTTGTTTTGAGTATACCATCTGTGTTTTGAGTATACCGATCTGAGACTGTAAGTCCAGTTACGGGGTACACAACGACATACAGTCCCATAAATGTTTTTGAGTATCCGGCCCGAGGTGTTTTGAGTATGCGGCCCCTAGTCAAAAACGAAACTTACGCAGATTAAGCAATGGGTTGTAACCCGTTTAAGGATTGTGAGTCGTTGATTTAGGCACTGATGACACATACGAAGTCTTCCAGTCAGCCGGGCATCTTGCTTGAAGGTTTTGTTTAGTTCCGGGGAGAACTCCTTGTAAGCTTCATTGGTATGTCAATAGGGTTGGTGGAGCGCTTGATCCCAGTGGCGTAGCTAGAGTGCGTGCCGCCCGGGGCGGCCCTTGAGTTTGCCGCCCCCCCCCCCCCCCCCCCCCCGTGCCCCCACAAAAAATACATATTGCACAGTGACTCACTCGTCTTGTCACGATGGAGACTTGTGCAGAACTGAAGTGAATTGCTTGTAACTGGTGGATTGGTAGGCTGTACATGAACTGATATGACCCGAGACTGCATGGTTTTGCAGCTACTGGAGACGTTAATCCTTCCCTTTGTATCGGCGGCAAGTTAATCCTCGTCGTGTCTGACCTAACACCTGACCCACACCACATGAGCTCACTGGCGTACTTGTTTGAAGTTGTTTCCTCAACAGGTTACAGGTTGTGTGTGTGGCGGGGGGGGGGGGGGGGCGCATAACAAGGGTGTAGCTCATGACGTGGCCGTGATGATGTGGGTCAGGTGTTAGGTCAGACACGACAAGGATTAACTTGCCGCCGATACAAAGGGATGGATTAACGTCTCCAGTAGCTGCAGATATGGGTGATGAGCAGACCCAAAAGTGCCGCCCCCCAAAAGTGCCGCCCCCCCCCCCCACCTAGTTACGCTAGTGCTTGATCCTGAATTTGTTCAATCTATTTGCTACTTCAAATTCTTCCAATGTGTCTCACGGCCGGATATTAGGAGGTGGGCCTTGTGTACCGAAAGCATATTAGTTTTCATTGTGTTGTATTCTCAATGCCCTTTAGGAGGGAGATAGGAAGGAACTGGTTCACAAATTGGGTGGTGGACGAGTGGAACAAGCTTAGCAACTTTGTAGTAAGTGCTGGAACGCTGGAAAGTTTCAAAAAGAGGCTGGATAGATTCATGGATGATAGAGAGTGGTAGTAACTCTCGACAGGAGCTGCCATGCACAGGCCAACCGGCCTATTGCAGACTCCTTACTTTCTTATATTCTTATGTTCTTGTCAAGTACGTTTATAGGACCCTCTTTGAACATTACAGCAGTAAGAGAGAATGGATGATGGCAAAAGAGAGAGCTTTACTCATAGTTCTGACTCGCCTGCAGCATCAGAAAGGATTGAAATTGATGTAAGTAAATAAACCGTAATGGGAGCTGTTATACCTGTGCCGGTGTTTCTGAATCAAAGGTATTAATATGGTTGTGTGATCGAGGCAGCTGTGCACTTAGTAGATTAAACTGTTTCACTGCGTCACAGCTTCACTCCATCAGCTGTCTCTGTATCTCAAGGGAGGGCGTATACGGCATCCAGCAAAGAATTCATTTTTCTCTCAACTTGAAACGACGATTATATGACGAGAAAGAGAGGCAATGAGTGTGTGTGAGAGAGAGAGAGAGAGAGAGAGAGAGTTAGTTAGTTATGTGATATAATAACGGGGAGAGATGAGGAGGGAGAGTAAGGGCAGGGAATGGTGATGTATGGAATTGATAGGACGGCAGGGAATATGCTGCAGTGATAGTGTGATGGCATAGTGATTGAATAATGGTGCAGTGATGGGTTGATGGTGCAGTTATAGGATGAGACTGTAGTGATGGGGGATGGTGCAATGATGGGATGATGGTGCAGCAATGGAATGATGGCGCAGGGATGGGATGATGGTGCAGTGATGGTACAGTGGTGGTGTGATGGTACAGTGATGGTATGATGGTGCAGTGGTGGGGTTATGGTGTAATGGCAGGGGTGATGGTGCATTAATTGAGCAATGGTTAGTAATAGATGTGGCTCTGTGAGAGGAGCTGTGACGAGCCTTCCGTCATTTTTTTCTGTTATTTCTTCCTTACTCAAATATCTCAATGTTTATTATTTGTAGCTCTCACGTTATGCATATTGTATGTTTGTCACCACCTCAGTGTACACCACACACACACACATTTCTCTTTTAACAGGTAGGAGAAAAAAATACTCCACCCTGGTGATCATCCTCGACAGCTTTTGTTGACCTGATGATGGAGACTTGAGAGATCCACCTGATGCAGGGTTCCTCGTGTTTTCGTCTCTTACCTTCCCTCCTTCCTCGCCTCCTGCAGGAGGGAGAGGGAGGAGGACATAGCTGAGGAGGAAGGAGGAAGGTTAAATTATAGTGTAATGGGAGAAAGAGGTGGATGGTGGGAAGGGGGCTGGAGAAGAAAGAGGGGGATAAAGAGTTGGAAAGATGAAAGAAGATGTGGATAAAGAGGTAGTGAAAGAGGAGGAAGACAAAAATAGTGTAGACACAGGAATATGAGGGAGGAAAAGATGTCAGAAGTGTATATAGATAACAAAAATGGCGTTGAAGGAAGGAAGGAAAAAGCAGAAGAAAGTAGTAGAAGAGAATAGAGACGATAATGATAGTAGTAAGGGATAAAGGTTAATCAAAATAGTTACCATGCACGATTATCCGTCGGGGGTGGTCTGATGATGGAATACGAGGAGAATAAGAAGAGAGAGATGTAAACGAGGAAGTAGCATTGAAAGGATATTTTGTTGAAGGAAAAAAAGAAATAGGGAAATAAGGAAAGATGATATAATGGCAAGCAAGAGAGAGAGAGAGAGAGGAGAGAGAGAGAGAGAGAGAGAGAGAGAGAGAGAGAGAGAGAGAGAGAGAGAGAGAGAGAGAGAGAGAGAGAGAACAAGAGAGCTTATGGTACAGAGGAAGGATTTAACTGAATGAATGTATATATACACTTATACATATGCATCCACGTATAGTTTATACGATTGGGGGCTTGACTATAAATCACCCTTACAAATAAAATGGGATTGCAATTACTTACTTTGCTTTCCAAACACACTGACAATTATACATTACTGTTTTTTATACCTGCGAGTAGATACATTAAAATCGTGTAAATATGATTGTCCTAAACAAAACTAGTGAATTTTATCCCCCTCTCCATAGGCCGAGGCATTAAATGTTTGTTCTTCTTGTCTGTGAGCAGCCTCGAGCAAACAGCATGAAACACGACCAAACTTAAATAAACAGACTAAAACGTGAAGCAGTAGAGTGTTTTGTTGATCCAAGCAAACAAATTAAAGCTTAATGCAACAGAGTGTGTAAAGTTAAGCAAACAGATTAAAAAATATATAGCAACAACCAGAGAGAGCAAAATTTGCAACAAAACGTGTGTAAACTCAACCAAACATATTAAAATGCGACAAAACGCACTCTAATTATAACATACAGCATCAGTGTGTGCGCGGAGGCACAAACAAACAGAATAAAGCACTATTCCGGATCAGACACGCTCAAACGACAGTCATGACGGACAATTTAATTTCGCCTTTATTTATTCTTTATCCCTGAGAATATTTACGGATTATGGTTTTGTTATTAACATTTTCAGTTTTACCACATTTACACACTCTAACAGCCTGTACAGGTTCACCACACAGTGCGTCTCCATCAGCCTGTACAGGTCCTCCGGCCGAAAGAGATGCGGTGACATCTTTTACTTGGCCGCTATCCTCAGGTGGAAGGTGTGTGTGTGTGTGTGTGTGTGTGTGTTATAGTGAGGCAGCTAAATGCAATTTTTCAAGAGAATCATGCAAATGGTGATACAAGCACCAAATTTGGCATGGTAATTCTCTAATGGTTACTAGTCAAGTCTGCCTGATTGACCATTTTAAAATCAAAGATGGCGGCCATTTTTCAAGATGGGCACCCTATTGACCTTCAAAACTTGATTTTTCTTATAGAAATTGATGTAGTTGGTCAATCTGAGTGATCTTGGTGTCGATATGTATGTTTTCAAGCATGCCCAGATGATTTTGTATAGTTTTAAGTCCATTGTAACATTTTTATCCACAAAATAACACTTTTAGTACAAATATTTAACAAAAAAGAATTTACTAAAAAAAGAAGTACTCACTATTAGCACTGGTTCCTGTGACTTCTCCTGACAGTACATCTTTGTGCATTTACTGTTGTTCACATATGCAGCTGCAAAGTGCTGTGCAGTAAAGTCCAGAGCGAAAGCACTTGCATCTCTGGTTGCAGTCTTTCTTACAGGAACATTTGGTCAGCTCCTGACAGCATGTCACAATCGGGGGAAGAGTCGTCCAACGTGTCTGCCATGCCTCTCCCTTCTGCGTCCATCCCCAGTTGACAGGACTGCTGGTTTCTGGATTGGAGATTGTTGCCTGGCCCCAGATGATACCAGCCTGGTAGGCAGCCCGCTTTGCATGTTCCTTGAGGGCTGCCTGGGTTGGTGGAATGGAGTCATATGGTCTCTGCTTGCGGGAAAATAGATTTAGTCTTGCCTCATCTACACCAGTGGTCGCACTACATCTGTCGTACATGAGGAAAACAAATCTTTCCAGCTTCTGCAGGTCAACATCAGCAACTGTTGTTGGACATTGGCTGAGTTTGGTGAATGTTTCTAAAACTTCATCACAGACATTCCATGTCTGCCATGCAGATTTCTTTCCTTTCCCACGGAAGCCAGGCACAACGTCACAGCCAGTAAAAGCATGAAAGCATAGGATCCCACTAGCAAGGAGTTTTCCACCTCTAAGTGTCAAGTGTCTTCGCACAATCATTCAATTTTTTATTAAGTTTCATTGTCATTGCATGTCTTATGTCATCTCCCGAAGCTTCTTCCTCACATAGAAAGCATTCTGTTGCTTTGTTGTCTCTGACCATTCGTGGTATCTTGCTACTGCTGCTCTCCTCTGTACCAACTGCAGAGGTTCGCCTTTTCTGAGCTCTATTTAACTTTGTGTTGTTGAACAGAAGTCTGCAACTCTCATGATACTGTGCCTTGTTTCTCCTCAAGTATTCTCCTCTATCCAATCATCTTAAACAAGTCTTGCAGGGTCAAGCTTGATTGGCAGTGCATTGATTGAATGAAATAGAGGAACATTCTTTGCCAAGCTCTTATAACTGTCATCTCCCTTTTTCGCAGGATTTGCATGTGGAGACTTAAGATCTTCCTTCTTATCCTGTTGACAAAGACAACACTTTGCCCAGTCAGTGGGGAATGATTTGTTGGTAGATTTTGTGTCCATAACTATTTTTGATCTTCAGGGCTGAGGGTTTATCCTTTTACCACCATGATGAGCACTTTCTTGGGGATACAACTAAGTTCATGCCTTTTGCCCTACACCTAGTCAGATCTTTCATCCAGTGTCATTAGTCTCGTGCGATCTGTACACCATCCAGATAACTAAAACCCTGTTATCCTTGGCTCGACTCTCCCACGCTGGCACATCCTGTCAATTCAGGCGCGGCTGCTTAACTGATTTGGGGTTGGTTAAGCAGTATTTGGGACACTAAGCTGTTGCAGTATGACATGCTTTTTCTTAGCTGACACTGAACCCCATGCTGGGTTGCACAGCAGTGATGTCACCAGTGTGCCCTGGTAGTGCCCGACAATCACTCCCTCACATGCAGAGACCCTCTGCATGCTACCCTCACCTAGTTGGAAAAAAACATAAAACCAGTACATGAAACCAGTCATAAATAAGACAAATATATATCTGAGAGTATCAGAAATAAGAAATAAATCATCTGGGCATGCTTGAAAAAATACATATCGACATTAAGATCATTTAGATTGACCAACTACATTAATTTCTATAAAAAAATCATCTTTCGAAGGTCAATCTGGCAGCCATCTTGATAAATGGCCGCCATCTTGGATTTCCAAATGGCCAATCAGGCAGATTTGACAAGTAGCCCCTAGGGTATGATCAGGCCAAATTTCATGCTGGTATCATAATTTGCACGTATTTTTCCATTATCTGCTGTACTATTAAGACAACCTGAAAAGTGCCAAATCGACCCCCTCACCTGGGAAACGATCACTCCACACCGAAACACTTGGAGGATCACCACACGAGAAGGTGTCAATACTTTCAGATTAGCCCGATTGCAAACCGAGGCAGACAAGCGCCAGGGCCGAAAAAACGCTGCTGCCGCCCCTCTCACACTAGATGGAGCCATCCACTTGTGCAACATCTGTGAACGACTCTACCAGTCCCGTATCGGTCTGTTTAGTCACCTTAAAACGCACCAACCTAGGTGACATCCCTAATAACTCATATTATGTATCATAGCTGGGTGATCGTGATACTCGATTCTGAGTGACAGCAAAATGTGCGTGCATGTGTGTGTGTGTGTGTGTGGGCAATAATCTATTTATATAAAACAAAGTATGTCTGTTTGTTTGTGTGTGGTGTGTTTGTGTGTGTGTCCGCACGAGAATCTCGGAAACTACTTTACCGATCTGTAGTGATGATGGATGGTGTTATATGTAGTGATGATGATGGATGGTGTTATATGTAGTGATGATGATGGATGGTATTATATGTAGTGATGATGGATGGTGTTATATGTAGTGATGATGGACGATGTTATATGCAGTGATGATGGGTGGTGTTATATGTAGTGATGACGGATGGTGTTATGTGTAGTGATGATGGATGGTGTTATATGTAGTGATGATGGATGGTGTTATATGTAGTGATGATGGACGATGTTAAATGCAGTGATGATGGATGTTGTTATATGTAGTGATGATGGGTGGTGTTATATGTAGTGATGATGGATGGTGTTATCTGCAGTGATGATGGACGATGTTATAGGCATTGATGATGGATGTTGTTATATGTAGCGGTGGTGGGTGGTGTTATATGTAGTGATGATGGATGGCGATATATGTAGTGATGATGGATGGTGTTATATGTAGTGATGATGGATGGTGTTATATGTCGTATGGTGTTATATGTAGTGATGATGGATGGTGTTATATGTAATGATGATGGATGATGTTATATGTAGTGATGATGGGTGGTGTTATATGTAGTGATGATGGGTGGTGTTATATGTAGTGATGATGGATGGTGTTATATGTAGTGGTGGTGGTGACGGTGGTAATGACAGTGGTAGTGGTGGTGATGGTGATAGCGGCATGTTTGTGGTGATAGTGGTGGTGGTATGGACTGGTTGATAGTAGTGGTAGTGATGGTGGTGGTAATGATGATGGTGGTAGTTGTGGTGGTAGTGATGATGGTGGTACTAGTGATGGTAGTGATGGTGGTGCTATATTTAGTGATGATGGATGGCGTTATATGTAGTGATGATGGATGGTGTTATATGCAGTGATGATGGATAGTGTTATATATCGTATGGTGTTATATGTAGTGATGATGGATGGTGTTATGTGTAATGATGATGGATGATGTTATATGTAGTGATGATGGGTGGTGTTATATGTAGTGACGATGGATGGTGTTATATGTAGTGATGATGGATGGTGTTATATGTAATGGTGGTGGTGACGGTGGTAGTGACAGTGGTAGTGGTGGTGATGGTAATAGCGGCATGTTTGTGGTGAGTGGTGGTGGTGGTAGAGACTGGTTGATAGTAGTGGTAGTGATGGTGGTGGTAATGATGATGGTGGTAGTTTTGGTGGTAGTGATGATGGTGGTAGTAGTGATGGTAGTGATGGTGGTGCTATATTTAGTGATGATGGATGGTGTTATATGTAGTGATGATGGATGGTGTTATATGTAGTGATGATGGATGTTGTTATTCGTAGTGATGATGGGTGGTGTTATATGTAGTGATGATGGATGGTGCTATATATAAGTAAGGGTGGATACGATCTTCCTGCTCGTTGCGGCTGCTAACTCTCTCGTTTGCTGGCGCGACCCCCACTTAGGTGGGGGGGGGGGGACGGAGGTGAGGGGGTTCGCCCCTACCTGTGTCACGGGCAGAGTCACCCGAGCCGCCATACAGTCACTATCTAGCTACCCCACTGTTCGTCAAATTTTGGCTGTGATCTCATCATAGGTCCCGGACTCGTGGGCTATTTTCCCAGACCTTCACCTATCGACTGTCAATTCTCTGGTCATCTATCACTACCACATACCACGACCGTCAGTTCATCTCCTCCGTCTGTGCCCCGGTGTTCTCCTGCCATTTGAAGACAATCGGCTGCTGTCGCTCGAGTGTGGAGTTGAATGGACGCTTCCCTACCCTGAGTGTGCATCACCGTGTTCCAGAACCTTCCCCCAGGGTCACTGCCGTAGGAAATATCTATTAATTGTTTGATTCATTCACTTGTTGACTCCCATTATTTTTTTGCTCCCTTTAAGTGTTTGCTTCATTAATTGTTTGACTCCATTAACTGTTGACTGCCTTAATTGTTATTTAATGTTTGTTGAGTGGTGTCAGAGTTTTGTGTTATATTTTTTATAGTAAAGAGATGTCCATCTCAAACGGTTGTTTGTTATTCCTCAGAAAACCATGGTCCTTGACTTTCCTATATTAAGATCCTGAGTGGTCTGGTAAGGGATTCCTATCCCTAAGTCCCAGGCCTTTACACTGTAGTGATGATGGATGGTGTTATATGTAGTGATGATGGACGATGTTATATGTAGTGATGATGAGTGGTGTTATATGTAGTGATGATTAGACAATAAAATAATAACAGTTTAAAGCAAAAAAAATATACTGTGCTCTACCGTTGTAGTGAAAAACATGGTGGAACTTACATACACCGTTGATGAACTATTGATGGAAGAAGTTTTGGGGACTGAAGAGTGAGAGAATGTGGAGCCTCCCGGTGGGTGGCGTCCTACCGTGGCCCAGCGGATGAGCCGCCCGGAGGGCGGCGATTCGGTTAGTAATAATAATAAGTGTGTGTGTGTGTGTGTGTGTGTGTGTGTGTGCTTATTTTGTCGAAAACACAATCAAAATCACAAATCTAAACAAAACCTGGTCGTTGCATGGAACGCCAGGACCCTTATGGATACTGGCACAAGTGAGCGTCCTGAAAGAAGAACCGCCCTTGTAGCAAAAGAGTTAGCTAGATATAACATCGACATCGCAGCAGCCATCAATGAGTCCCGGTCCCCAGACGAGGGTCAACACACAGAACCGGGCTAGACCTTCTTCTGGAAGGGTAAGCCTGCTGCTGAGATGCCTTTTGTGATCAACGAGCGCGTCATGACGCTCCAAGCCCCACTGAATCACTCGCATCATGCCTTTTTCATCAGTGCATACTCCCCAACACTAAATGCAGAGGATGACATCAAGGAGGCCTTTTATGCCGACCTCGATAGAATGCTAATCTCTATCCCCAGCAAAGATAAGATTGTGCTTCTTGGTGACTTCAATGCCAGAGTTGACAGAGATGCTGACATTTGGCAGGAAATCATGGGGAGAAATGGACTAGGTAAGTGTAATCCCAACGGTCTACTCCTTCTCAGAAAGTGTGCTGCACACAACATCATTATCACCAATACCTTGTTTAGGCAGGCTGACAAATTCAAGGGTTCGTGGCAACACCCAAGATCCAAACACTGGAACACTGGCATCTCATTCACTACATCATTGTCAGAGAAAGACACCACTGCAACACTTATTATCGGCTTGTCAGAGCCAAGCTCTCACTTCACGTCGCCACAAAACGGCGAAGGCAGCAAGCCTCCAGAAGAGGTTTTAACACTAAGCATCTGGAGGATCCAGAGGTAGCAAATGCCTTCAGAGAGCAGCCCGAAAATGGGCTGATAAACAACCCGACAGCAAACAACCCAAATCCCAGTGCCGAATGGGTTATTCTCGACACTGTCATGACAAAAACCTGCAGAGAGACCCTCGGCCAGACCAGGCAATCAATGTATTCTTCAATGATAGATGTGCTGCTTTAACTGACTAGGAGAACAACTCTCAGTCTCGGACGAAAGCTGACACTTTCTGCAAGAAAAAAGTGGCAGCCCAGCGGAAACTTCGCAATCTAAAGAACGACTGGTTTAAAAATAAAGCACGTGAAACGCAAAAATTTGCAGATCAGCACAAGTTACCCAAATTTTTCAATTCCACTAAAGCATTTTATGAGCCAACCACGCGTGGCGCAGCCCTTTTCTGCTCATCTGACAAAAACTCCATAATTCAAGACGTTGAAGGCCTTCAGTGCTGGAAAGAGCACTACCATTCACTGCTCAACCGAAACACCGATGTAGATGTCCTGACTACCCATCAGGACCATCAGCATCCAGGGCTGACCCACCTCAGCTATCCTCCATCCCTGGATGAGGTAGCTAATGCCATCAAACAGGTGAAAAATAACAAAGCCTCAGGGCTTGATGGAATCCCAGCCGAGGTGTATAAAGCTTACCAGCCGTCTCCATTCTATCCTGGAGAATATATGGGAAAAGTAGGAAATCCCCCAAGCTCCTCAAGACGCCTCCATCGTCAATATTTATAAGAACAAGGGGGACCAGTCAAACTGTGGCAACTACCGCAGAATCTCGCTGCTGTCCGTAGATGGCAAGATTATAGCCCGAGTCCTCCTAAACAGACTTTTTGCTGAGGCGGAAAACTTCATTTTAGAATCTCAATGCAGCTTTAAATCACGTGGCACCACTGACATGATCTTTGCTGCTCTTCAGATACAGGAAAAATGCAGAGAACTGCGTCGTGACCTTTACACGGCTTTCATCTACCTAACCAAAGCTTTCGACTCAGTCAACAGGGAAGCTCTCTGGTGGACCCTCAGCCGTTTTGCCTGCCCACCAAAATTCATCGCCATTGTGAGGAAATTCCACGATGGCATGAGCGGCATTGTCCTGCACAAAAGCACCCTTTTTTATTTCTTCCCCATCGAAACGGGGGTTAAACAAGGGTATGTACTTGCACCAATCTAGCCGGCGGGGTGGACATTGCATTCCGCATGAAGGGTCTTTTCAACATAAGACGACTCCAGACAGGAACAAAGTGTGTCGACAGGTTCCATTACTGAACTTCAGTATGCAGACGACCTCACCCTTGTCGCTCACACTGAACGCGACCTATAGGAGATCCTGAACACCTACGCACATGCGTATGCACACTTCGGTCTTCAGGCAAATGTAAGTAAGACTCAGATTCTCTTTTAGCCTGCCCCTGGCTCAGCCACACATCCACCTAGCTTAGCGGTACTACCCTCTCTAACTTTACCCACTTTCGGTATCTCGGCTCCCACTTGTCCACCACCGCGGGCATCGCTGAAGAGATTCAGCATCGTATCACATGTGCATCTTAAGCCTTTGGGAGAATCCGACACCGTGTTTTCAGCTGTTGGGACCTGAAATTATCTACAAAGTTACACGTAAATTGCGCAGTGGTCTTCCCCACCCTGCTATATAGCAGCGAGGCGGAGCAAGGCACTTGAAAACTTTCACCAACGTTGTCTACAATCCATCCTCTGAGTTCGCTGGGAAGACAAGAGAACAAATTTCAGTATTCTTGCTGACACCAACTGTAGAAGCATCGAGGCTACCATTGTCCAAAGCAGCTACTTTACAGTCACCAAACAAATAGTAAACATAACGAAGGCGGGCAACTGAAAAGGTATAAAGATAGTCTTAAGACAAACTTGAAATAGTACCAAATCGACCCCCTCACCTGGGAGACGATTACTCCACACCGTAATGCTTGGAGGATCACCACACAGGAAGGTGTCAATACTTTCGAGTTAGCCCGACTGCATAACGAGGCAGACAAGCGCCCACGCCGGAAAGACGCTGCCACTGCCCCTCCCGCACTAGATGTAGCCCCCCACATGTCAACATCTGGGATCGACCCTGCCGTTCCCGTATCGGCCTCTTTAGTCACCTCAGAACTCACCAACCTAGGTGACCTCTTTAATAACTCATATCATTTCGCAAATATTTCGTGTGTTCACCGGCGATCACCAAGCGAGTTGCGAGTGCTTGGCGGGACGGCTGGTGCAGGTGCCAGTGCCGGTGTCGATAGGCCTACTTTGGCGGGGGTGGCATCGAGACTCTCGGTCCTTGGGGGCCAAGTGTTCTACGCTTGCGGTTTCCTCCTACAAGTAACGGTCACTTCATGTAGTGACAGCCGACCAAGTGAGCATATATAACTAATCTTACATCAGTGCGACCATAGAAATAGTGGTTATTTCTGCCAAGGATATATATATAAACAAGTGTTAAGTGTGACAATTTCTTGCTCCCAGTCTATCATTCTGATGTGTGGATTGTCGCCCACAGGCGGGTGGCCTACACACACACACGCGCGCACGTATGCCCCTACTACCCGGACACAGCAATCCAGCTTATCACCTCTCCGCCCTCTCCTCATAATAACTAGTTTATTCTTCTGAATGGGGCCAAAGCAGATGTTGAAGGCGGACGTAACTGTCGTCCAAGGTGCAGAACACTATGCCGGGTAACAGTCATTATAGCGTTTGTGCTAGCCAGAACCAAAATTGTATTAGCTGTGATTGTGCAAGAAAGAACCGACCATGTGTGGTTTGCAGAAAGGGAAACAATAGTCGGAACCCACATGCCAGGGAGCCGACACAGGCGGCCAGAGTGGAAATGTGTGTGAATCGCCGGTACCCAACCGCGCGATGATATCCTAAACGATATCAGTGAGTCTACTCAACCTGAAAATGTAGTACCAATAAACGCTGCTCCAATAGTAGCAGACAAGTGGTCGTGGGCCCATCGTGCCCGGTGGCAAGTCCGGTGGTACAGTTTACCAAGGCTTGAAAGTTTGAACGCTCGTGCTTGGTTAGGGGGCAACCGCCGTCCTGCTGACAGCGTACAGTGACATTGTTTATAGGGGTAAATAAATGGTTAATTAATGCCTTCCTAAAGAAACCATCGACATTGGACCAGGTTTGTTCCACTCTACGAATTTTTTGTGATTTTTCCACTAAGTTTGATGAATAACGATTGTGTCGTTTCTGCTGCCCAGAACAAACACACACACAGACACACGGCTATTCCTATAATATATTAGATAGATGGTTATGGTTGTTATAATAATGGTCGTGGTTGTTATAATCATGGCCGTGGTTGTTATAATCATAGTCGTGGTTGTTAAAATTATAGTTCTTATTTGTTATAATCATAGAAGTGGTTGTTATAATCATAGTCGTGGTTGTTATAATCATGGTCGTGGTTGTTATAACCATGATCATGGATGTTACAATCATGTTCGTGGTTGTTATAATCATGATCATGGTTGTTATAATCATGGTCGTGGTTGTTATATTCTTGGTTGTGGTTGTTATAATCATGGTCGTGGTTGTTATAATCAGACTCGTGGTTGATATAATCATGGTCGTGATCCTTATAATCATGATCGAGGTTGTTTTAATTATGGTCGTGGTTGTTATAATCATGGTCGTGGTTGATATAATGGTGGCAGTGGTTGTTATAATCATAGAAGTGGTTGTTATAATCATTGTCGTGATCGTTACAATCATGGTCGTGGTTATTATAATCATGGTCGTGGTTGTTATTATTATGGTCGTGGTTGTTATAGTCAGACTCGCGGTTGTTATGATCATGGTCGTGGTTGTTATATTCATGGTCGTGGTTGTTATAATCTGACTCGTTTTCGTTATAATCATGGTCGTGGTTATGAACATAGTCGTGGTTGTTATCATCATAGTCGTGGTTGTTATGATCATAGTGGTGGGTGTTATAATCATAGTCGTGGTTGTTATAACCATTGTCGTGGTTGTTATAATCATGGTCGTGATTGTTATAATCATGGTCGTGGTTGTTATAATCATGATCGTGGTTGTTATAATCATGGTCGTGATTGTTATAGTCATGGTCGTGGTTGTTATGCTCATAGTAGTGGGTGTTATAATCATAGTCGTGGTTGTTATAATCATGGCCGTGGTTCTTATAATCATGGTCGTGGTTGTTATAATCAGACTCGCGGTCGTTAGGATCATGGTCGTGGTTTTATAATCTGACTCGTGGTTGTTATAATCATGGTCGTGGTTGTTATAATAAGACTCGTGGTTGTTATTATCAAGGTCGTGATCGTTATGATCATGGCCGTGGTTGTTATAATCATGGTCGTGGTTGTTATAATTATGGTCGTGGTTGTTATAATCATGGTTGTGATCGTTATAATCATGGTCGTGGTTGTCATAATCATAGTCGTGTTTGTTATAATCATGGTCGTGTTTGATATAATCATGGTCGTGGTTGTTATAATCATAGTCGTGGTTGTTAAAATTATAGTTCTTATTTGTTATAATCATAGAAGTGGTTGTGATAATCATAGTCGTTGTTGTTATAATCATGGTCGTGGTTATTATAATCATAGTCGTGGTTGTTATAATAATAGTAGTGGTTGATAAAATCTTGGTCGTGGTTGTTATTATCATGGTCGTGGTTGTTATAATCATGGTTGTGATCGTTATAATCATAGTCGTGTTGTTATAATCATGGTCGTGGTTGTTCTAATCATGGTCGTGGTTGTTTTAGTCGTGGTCGTGGTTGTTATGATCATAGTTGTGGGTGTTATAATCATAGTCGAGGTTGTTATAATCAGACTCGTGGTCGTTATAATCATGGTCGTGGTTGTTATAATCTAACTCGTGGTTGTTATAATCATGGTCGTTGTAGTTATAATTATGGTCGAGGTTGTTATTATTATGGTCGTGGTTGTTATAATCAGACTCATGGTTGTGATCGTTTTAATCATGGTCGTGGTTGATATAATCATGGTCGTGGTTGTTATAATTAGACTCGTGGTTATTATAATCATGGTCGTGGTAGTTATAATTATGGTCATTGTTGTTATTATCATGGTCGTGGTTGTTATAGTCAGACTCGTGGTTGTTGTAATCATGGTGTGATCGTTATAATCATGGTCGACGTTGTTATAATCATTATAGTGGTTGTTATAATCATAGCTGTGGTTCTTATAATCAGACTCGTGGTTGCTATAATCATGGTCGTGATTGTTATAATCATGGTCGTGGTTGCTATGATCATGGTCGTGTTTGTTATAATCATGGCCGTGGTTGTTCTAATCATGGTCGTGGTTGATATAATCATGGTCGTGGTTGTTATAATCAGACTCGTGGTTGTTATCATCATGGTCGTGGTAGTTATAATTATGGTCGTGGTTGTTATAATCATGGTCGTGGTTGTTATAATCATTATCGTGGTTGTTATAATCATGGTCGTGGTTGTTATAATCATAGTCGTGGTTCTTATAATGAGACTCGTGGTTGCTATAATCATGGTCGTGATTGTTATAATCATGGTCGTGGTTGCTATGATCATGGTCGTGTTTGTTATAATCATGGCCGTGGTTGTTCTAATCATGGTCGTGGTTGTTATAATTAGACTCGTGGTCTTTATAATCACGGTCGTGATCGCTATAATCATGGTCGTGGTTGTTATAATCATGGTCGTGGTTCTTATAATCTTGGTCGTGGTTGTTATAATCATAGTCGTGTTGTTATAATCATGGTCGTGGTTGTTATAATCATTGTCGTGGTTGTTATAATCATGGTCGTGGTTGTTATAATTATGGTCGTGGTTGTTATAATCATGGTCGTGGTTGTTATAATTAGACTCGTGGTCTTTATAATCACGGTCGTGATCGCTATAATGATGGTCGTGGTTGTTATAATCAGACTCGTGGTTGTTATAATCATGGTCGTGGTAGTTATAATTATGGTCGTGGTTGTTATAATCATAGTCGTGGTTGTTATAATTATGGTCGTGGTTGTTATAATCATGGTCGTGGTTGTTATAATTAGACTCGTGGTCTTTATAATCACGGTCGTGATCGCTATAATCATGGTCGTGGTTGTTATAATCATGGTCGTGGTTGTTATAATCTTGGTCGTGGTTGTTATAATCATAGTCGTGTTGTTATAATCATGGTCGTGGTTGTTATAATCATAGTCGTGTTGTTGTAATCATAGTCGTGTTGTTATAATCATTGTCGTGGTTGTTATAATCATGGTCGTGGTTGTTATAATCATAGTCGTGTTGTTATAATCTTGGTCGTGGTTGTTATAATCATAGTCGTGTTGTTATAATCATTGTCGTGGTTGTTATAATCATTGTCGTGGCTGTTATAATCATGGTCGTGGTTGTTATAATCTTGGTCGTGGTTGTTATAATCATAGTCGTGTTGTTATAATCATGGTCGTGGTTGTTATAATCATGGTCTTGGTTGTTATAATCATAGTCGTGGTTCTTATAATCATGGTCGTGGTTGTTATAATCATGGTCGTGGTTGTTATAATCAGACTCGATTTTGTTATAATCATGGTCGTGGTTGTTATAATCAGAATCTTGGTTGTTATAATGATGGTCGCGGTTGTTATAATCATGGTCGTGGTTTGTTATAATCATGGTCGTGGTTGCTATAATCATGGTCGTGGTTGTTATAATCAGGCTTGTGGTTGTTCTAATCATGGTCATGATCGTTATAATCATGGTCGTGATTGTTTTAATCATGGTCGTGGTTGTTATAATCATGGTCGTGGTTGTTATAATCATGGTCGAGGTTGTTATAATCATTATCGTGGATGTTATAATTATGGTCGTGGTTGTTATAATCATAGTGTGGTTCTTATAATCAGATTTGTGGTTGCTATAATCATGCTCGTGAGCGTTATAATCATGGTCGTGGTTGTTATAATCATGGTCGTGGTTGTTACAATCATGGTCGTGGTTGTTATAACCATGGTCGTGATAGTTATAATCATGGTTGTGGTTGTTATAATCAGATTTGTGGATGCTATAATCATGGTCGTGAGCGTTATAATCATGGTTGTGGTTGTTATAATCATGGTCGTGGTTATTATAATCATGGTCCTGGTTGTTATAATCATGGTCGAGGTTGTTATAATCATTGTCGTGGTTGTTATAATTATGGTCGTGGTTGTTATAATCATAGTGTGGTTCTTATAATCAGATTTGTGGTTGCTATAATCATGGTCGTGAGCGTTATAATCATGGTTGTGGTTGTTATAATCAGATTTGTGGTTGCTATAATCTTGGTCTGGTGAGCGTTATAATCATGGTTGTGGTTGTTATAATCATGATCGTGGTTGTTATAATAAATGTCTCTTTCTTCTTTTTGTTTTCTCTCATTATTCTTACTCTTTTTACCTACATTTAACCGACTAATTTCTACATGTTATCATCCTAATACTTGTTCTGATTTTTGTTTTACTAATCGCTGTCCTTCCTTTGTCTCCTTCTCTAGTCTCCTTCTCTACTATCCTTCTATACCATTCTTATTCTGTCCTTCCATCCCTCCATTCATACCTCCACCTCTCACTATCCCTCTCTCCCATCTCCTTTTCTCTCTCGCCTCTTAAGGATAATAATGCTTCAGTCTCTCTTCTTCTCCTTCTCTTCTCCCTTTCTATCTTCTCCATGCATTAGTGTTATTTTCTTTTTATCTCTTCTCCTTTTCCTTGTACAGTCAGCCACAGGAATAAGTATACTGTACACACTATAGCTGTAAGGTCCGAAAATGGTCTGGTAACGTTGAAACTGCGCATCCAGACGCAAGATGAAACTCAGCTCCCTCCCACCTGTTATCTCTAACTATTTTCTGTTTCCCCTTCTATATTCTTCTATTTACTCATCTTCCTTCCTTTACTAATCCAAACAACATTAAAAAAAAAATAGGCTAAGAGAAAAAGTGGGGGGAGGAAGAGGGAGCCGTACGATAACTGCAATCGTAGGCTGACAGAGTACAGCGAATGAGGGTGCGCCAAGTCCTTAGACTTGCATCGTTTTCCTGCGTAAATAAAATGGTTAATTAATGCCTTCCTAAAGAAAGCTTCAACATGGGACCAGTTTGTTCCACTCTACAAAATTTTTGCGATATTTCCACCAAGTTTGATGAAAAACGATCGTGCCGTTTCGGCTGCCCAGAACAGACAGACAGACAGACTGACAGACACACACATGACTATTCCTATAGTGTATTAGATGTCCACGAGGTGAATGAGTGACAGCCACCATAGTGGAATAGCATGTCGATGGAAAATACGGACATATGGGTTAAAGAAACTTACTCAGAAATTGTCGGGATACTCGCCAGCTAACCTGTTTGATCCACAGAAGTGTGCGCCACCTCATTCCCCTGGATAAGAATCAAGGATGTAGGCCTATAAGGGTGGGGGAAGTGCTGAGGCGGATCATCGGAAAATGCATAATGGAGGTGGTAAAGGATGATGTCAGGGCAGCAGCAGGGAACCTGCAAGTTTTTGCTGGCCACCAGGCTGGAGGGGAAGCTGCCATTCACGCCATGAGAAAGATATTTGAGCAGCGTGAATGTGAGGCCGTTCTCCTGGTTGACGCTTCCTATGGAAGGCCGCACTGCACAACATCAAGATTAAGTGTCCAAGCTTTGCAATGTATGTTGAAAACACCTATTGGAATCCATCAGACCTCTATATAGTAAACACCAAGGCTCTAAGAAGTAATACCATCATATAGTCAAATAAGGGAACAAAGCAGAGGGACCCTGTTACAATGGCAGTGTACGCAATAGGCCTATACGTGCTCCAACACATAATAAAATTTAAAACAACCGAGGTCAAGCACGTGGCGCATGCTGATGACCTTACAGGAGCAGGAAAAGTGGAGGACATCAAAAAGTGGTGGGACCTGGTAACATCACGAGGTCCACAAACAGGGTACCTCCCAAACGCCAGCAAGTTTTTCCTCATTATGAAGCCAGAACATTATGAACGGGCAATAGAGGTGTTCTGTGGAAGCGAGGTCAAAATAGCAATGGATGGCCAAAGACACCTAGGTGCAGTAATCGTCACGACGGACTTCAAGACTGAGTACGTAACGGGAAAGGTGAATGAGTGGGTTAGGGAAATCCAAGCTCTGTCTGATATTGCTAACACAGAGCCACATGCTCCTTTTGTGGCATTCACCCATGGAGTCAAGCATCGCTGGAACTACCTGATGCACACTATCCCTGATATCGGACCCTTCCTCCACCCTCTGGAAGAAGCTATCAGCGTCAATTTCATTCCCAAATTAGTGAAACATCTTCACTTAACCATAGCAGAAAGATCACTCCTTGCACTACCACCGAGACTAGGAGAAATGGGATTTTCCAATCCAGAGGAGATTGCTGCTATCGAACATCAAAACTCACTTAAGCTCACGGTAGCCCTCACCAACCACATAAAGGCTCAGAACGCAGCAGGCGTGGTGGATACCAGCGAAGTAAACAAGATTCGACGTTCCATTATGACAGAACGACAGCATGGCCAAAGTGATAAGTTGCAGCAACTGATGCTGCAAGTACCAGATAATTAAAAAAAATAAGTAGCTATAGCGCAGGAGGTGGGCGCCTCGAACTGGTTAACTATGTTACCGATAAGGGCAAATGGTTTCAATCTCAATAAACAAGAATTTACAGATGCCATTGCTCTAAAGTATGGTACGCGAGTAGAAGGTCTGCCCTCCCAATGCGTGTGTGGCTCTTCCTTTGATGTCGATCATGGTATGGTGTGCAAGAAAGGGGGCTTCATATGGATGAGGCATGACGAAGTAAGGGATCTCACAGCATATATGTTGAAGGAAATCTGTCTTGATGTCACGGTAGAATCGACCCTCCTTTCATTGGACAGTGAGAATTTCCAACAGAGGACTTAAAACACACCCAATGAAGCCCGTGTTGATGTCAGTGCTCTAGGATTCTGGACGTGGGGACAACGAGCCTTCTTCGACATCAGAATTTTTTATCCCATGGTAGCATGTCACCGTAACTTTGGTCTCAATGCTGCACACAGGAGAAACGAGAACGACAAGATAAGGGCATATGGGGAGAGAATTCAGAACGTTGATCAAGGCAGCTTCACTCCTCTGGTGTTCACAGCCTCTGGTGAGATGAGACTAAGTGCAAGATGCTTCTACCCAGACTCGTGGAGGTGCTATCCGAACAGAAGCAGGAGCCCAGAAGCTATGTTACAGCCTGGATAAGATGTCTACTGTCCTTCTCTCTCCTTAGGTCTGCTTTGCCCTGCCGCAGAGGAACGAGAGCATCGGCCCCAAAGCTGACAACAGTTGCAGATATTGACTACGAGGCAACAGTCACTGAATGCCTCATAGGTCTGCTGCTCAACTAACTCAACACTTATGTATTAGGATATTTAATTTTAAGGAAATAACATGGCGGCGAAGGTGTGGCTATTGGGGGAGGCTGGAGGCCAAGTTAAAAAAGAAAAAAGAAAAAAAATAGTAGTAGTAGTAGTAGTGTGCATAGTGTGTGTGTGTGTGTGTGTGTGTGTTCTCCATTATTTAGCTGGGGAGAAAAGTTTCCTTACCGCCTGGGAATAGCCTGCCAGTTGAAAGGTATCCTGTCTGGTGAGGGTGTAGAAGAGTAACTACAGGTCAAGGCCGAAAGACTCGTTGAGGGTGACTTACCTGCCTGAGGATGACCCCCCATGCTGATAATGACCTACCTGCCGAGAATGATCTACCTGACGTGGATGACCTACCTGCCAAGGACGACCTACCTGCCGAGAATGACCTCTCTACTGAGGATGACCTCCAGCCGAGGATGACCTCCTTGCCGAGGATGACTTCCCTGCTGAGGATGATCTCCCTCCCTGCTGAAGATGACCTCCTGGATGACCTCCTTGTCGATAATGACCTCCCTGCCGAGGATGACCTACCTGCCGAAGATGACCTACCTGCCGAGGATGTCCTACCTGCCGAGGATAACCTACCTACCGAGAATGACCTCTTTACTGAGGATGACCTCCCGCCGAGGATGACCTCCTTGCCGAGGAGGACCTCTATATTGAGGATGACCTACCTGCCTAGGATAATGTCCCTTCTCATAATGACCTACCTGCCGAAGATGACCTACCTGCCGAGGATGACCTACCTTTCGAGTATGACCTACCTGACATGGATGACCGACCTGCCAAGTGAATCGGCTGTGTTGTACAATAAACCAGGCCATTTACATATATTTATTATTTGGGTTTAAGTAACGAAATCCAAACGTAGTTCCTTGTTTTATTATAAAAGGATTGTATCTATAATTCCTGAGTGTAGATCGACCGTAAGTTCCACTGTATATGAGTGAATGAGAAAGGACAGAGTTTATGTATTATAAAGGTTAGGTCACGTCCTTACGATATAACTTTCTGTGAGCGACTACTGTCTTACCCATAGACAGTGGAAAGTTACAGGGTGGTGAATCTGAATATAATATCAGATGAATTGAACCATTTATATAATATGTTCTGTTGATGAGACAGGGGCCCATTATATCGCTCGGTCACCTACCAGCCGAGCTCCGTAAGGCCTAAATAACTCACAGAGTACAGTACATCCAAGACAACCCTAACCATGTTATAAACAGATATGTAGACACTAAGCTGGGGATTCTATTACTGTAGTGGTATTAGCTACTACAGGGGACCTATACTTTAGTGTCGTATGGGTTAGTATGTTATGAACAATGTTGAATTTGGATGACACTGCCCTGTAATAACAGAACAGGAACATAATTGCCTGAATTAACAAAATAGAGGGAATTGTAAGACTTGGTAGTACAAATTCCCGTGATAGGTAAAATGGCAAGTTATTTTTCAAATCAGCAAAATGTGTCTCGTTCAAGAAAGCTAAAACTTTTAATTTCTCTGATACTATTTGAATATCCTTAATAGTGAAATTCATTACAGGAAGTTGAATTAAAGCAGACTTGAGTTTTGTATTTAAAGCAAAATGCTGATGAGTAGGCAAGGTCCGTAATGCACTACAAGTGATTTCACAGTAATCAGGAGCCACGTAATGCCCTTTCACAACTAGCTGCTTAACACCATCATGGCATTTTAAAATGACAGTAGTGAGATTTGGAAAGAACAAATACTGCACAATGTGAAGATGAGCGTGGAACACAGTCTTTAGGCTAACTGGCCTATAACTGCATTGGGCTATCGCTGTGCGTACATTTGGTTGTATGACTGCCAATTCACATATTCCCTCTGCAGCAGGAATAAACGCGAACATGTAGGCTGGACATATGTGTAGGTGCAGATAAGACGACTTACACCGTGACAGTACCTCAGAATCCTCTATTGATAACAAAGAATACTCTTCATCTACTAAGAAAAGTTCTTTAGGCCTATCTAGGGCATACAGTGTGTCGTTTACAAACCAGGGGAAGGGTTCTAAATGCCATGCATTAAACTCATGTTGCCCTCGCATAGGAATGTGGATCAGAATTGCATTGTGCGTGAGGGTTGACTCCAACAGTGAACCTCATTGTCATCAAAAATAGGAGTTAAATGATACTGAAATTTAGCTTTTTTTTAAAGCTTCAAGAAGCGTCTGCCCAGGCACAAGCTTCGCGTCCACACGTCCTATCCCGGCATCTACAATGCTGTCTATTAGTTCATTTTTAGAGGTTACAATTTTATGAACTGAAATTTCCGCAGCATGCAAATATTCTGTGAAATAAAGGAGCCATTCTAATGTCGGGATTGCTTTCTGTAACCTAGTAACAATCCTCGAAACTTGGTTAGACTCCACTATGATAGCATTAACCTTTGATTCTAGAGCAGTAATCGCATGAAAGGTTTGAGAAATAACACGATTTTGTTGAGCTACAGCCTGAACGACAATGTTCATTCGGTCCCCCAATTTAGCTACATCATCGGCCGTTGCCGTGCCAAACAAGGCGCTTTGGATGAGACCCACAAAATTAAAGAGACCCCCTTTTCGTCGTGCCTGAGAATGCACTTCTTTAGCAAGATCCGCTTGAGACGCCGGTAGATTTTTCCCAACATCGACGAGAAGCTCGCGAAGGTTCTGGAGACGAAAGTGTAGAAGTCTATAGTTTGTGAAACTATTGTCGAATTCTTAGAAGCTGTGCTGAGACCATGAAGGATGTCCAATGCTGATTGTAGTTGGCCGTCGACGTTTTCCATCTGGCGCGGAAGTTGGAGTAGTGGATGTAGTTCATACTTGATGTTCACCACGTCCTCAACTATGAGAACGCGTCCGAGAGGTGCCACTGATGTGGACGTGTCTGTCAACACAACGGTGCCACAACAGAGTAAAAGCAACACACTGAGGATCCAAGCCATTCTGTAAGGAATTACAAACGATTTAACGTCTACTTACAGAACGAAGTTTCATACAATAGTCATTTGGGACACTCTGCTTCTGGACAATCTGTAAGGATGTATCAATCACATCATCATCAACTGGAGGTAATACATTTATCTGGGTCTTCTTCAGACGATCCGCGTGCACGACATCTGCAATCTGTGCATTAGGCTTCCAAATTTTGAATTTGTTGCCTGAGTCTTTTGAGAGAATGCGGAATGGACCAGAAAATTCTGCCGAAAGTTTGGAGTTCCTTTCAGGTTCTCTTAACATAACAGCGTCCCCAACGTTTAATACGACAGGTTTAGCATGATTATGTTGCTTGATGATCATTTCGGCGCGTGACGCCGCTAGATGTGATCGTACTTGGGCATGAATATCTGTAAACACATGAATTTGTTTTGCCGCGAAATCATCCGTATTATAAACCGGGTATGGCACATCTGTAAGGATGTCGTAAGGTAGACGTTTATCTGTACCATATACAATGTAGTAGGGTGTTTTGCCCGTAGAGCTATTAACTGACCCATTTATAGACGCTGCAACCTGCGGTAACCAATCCTCCCATGCGTATTGAAAACCACTGACAATTGGACGCAGTATTTCTAGGATTTTACGATTGGTTTTCTCAACAAGGCCTGTGGATGATAAGCTGTCACAAAAGTTTGTTTAATGCCATATTGTGCACATATATGCGCTACTAGCTGATTCTTGAACTCTGTGCCATTGTCAGAGAGCAGAACTTTAGGCGTAGTATATGGACATATAAGATTCATCACTAATACTTTGGCTCCTGCTTCGGCCGTTTTGTTTTTTAGTGGGACCAAGACCACGAACCTTGAAAAATGATCCACACACACTAAGACGTAGGCTGATCCCTGATGACTCATTGGGAGTTGTAACAAGTTAATAGCGACTGTGTCAAACGGATGGCCTGGTGTAAGATATTGTAGAATCGGGGCTGGTGATCCTGTTGAACCTTTATGTTAAGCACACGCCAAACAATTAGTTATGTGTAATTCTATGTCTTTCTTCATAGTGTTCCAGAAATACTTCTTTCGTAAATCCGCTAAGCATTTATCACGACCTTGGTGACCTGCCTGTGGGACATCATGGAACAATGTCATTACTGCTTTGCACAACGTGTCAGGTACGACTATTTGAGACACATTACCCTCAGGTGATTTTCTCGTCCTATGGAGTATGTTATGTCGTAATTCAAACTGACTTAAGGGAAGAATTATCTTGGGGAGTTTAACATCCTCACCGATTCGAGAGCAAAAATAACTGGTGACCAATATGGGTCGCGTTGTTGCTCATCTTCCAGTTGCGAAAGAGTGAATGTTGATACAGGCATGACTGGTGCTATATTTCTTGACAGAGCGTCGGCGACAACATTCGCCCTCCCAGGTAAATACCTAAATTCGGGGTCAAACTCTTGAATTGTCAGGTACCAGCGTGCTAATCTGCCTGATAAGTTTCTGCCATGGAAGAGCTCAGTAAAAACAGTTATCTTGTAGCCAAAGATAATGTCTTTGAAATTCTTAAGTGCCCACACAACGGCTAACGTTTCTAAATGCGTTACCGAATAACGTGTTTCAGCATCAATTAGTTTGCGACTTGCAAATGCTATCACTCTAAACTTCCCACGCGTATCCTCTTGCATGAGCACTGCTCCGACTCCAATTCCGGAAGCGTCAGTACAGAGAGTGAAAGGTTGAGTGTAGTCTGGGAATGCTAGAACCGGGCATTGGTAAGCGCTGTCTTCAATGCCGTAAAACTATCTTCGTGTTCAGCGTCCCATATAAACATTGCATCTTTTTTGAGCAACCTTTTAGGGGCGATGCTAATGTTGCATAGTTCTTGATAAAGGAATGATAATATCCAGATAAGCCAAGAAAGCTACGCACATGATCACTTGAGGTAGGACGCGGGAACTGAGATACAGCTTTGACTTTGTCATTAACTGTATGTATGCCTTCACCGTCAACTACATGACCAAGAAAATGGATTTTGGATTTTAATAACTCGCACTTCGAGAGTTTTATTTTGAGGCCTGCTGTGGAAAGTTTGTCCAACACTTCACGTAGTTTAATCAGATGGGAATCGACGTCCTTACTGACAACTATTAGATCATCCAAATAAGCGCAGACTGTGGTACCAATCAATCCGGCAAACAGGGTGTTGATCATTCTTTGAAATGTTAGTGGGGTATTTCTGAGACCAAATGGCATTCGTAGAAACTCAAAGTGGCCTAGAGGCGTGCTAAATGCCGTGATTTCTCGTGATTTCTCATCGAGTGGTATTTGCCAATACCCACTAAGCAAATCTAAGTTGCTAAATACCGCATTATGCTTGCCTAGGATTGCAATATGTCGCTCAAGATAGGCATAGGGTACCTGTCAGGGATCGTTTGATCATTGACGCGCCTGAAATCTATAACAGGGCGCCATCCACCATCCTTTTTCTGGACGAGGAATAATGGGCCATTAAAGGGGGATTTTGAGTGTCTAATAATATTCTCATCTAGCATACCCTGTACCATATCTTGTACTACAGCGCGCTGGCTATGAGGTAGTCTATAAGCTGGTACGTAAATAGGGTTGGTTCCCTCCTTTAAGGCTATATGATGGGAAGTTGAATCTGTCTGACCAAGCGTTTCCCCTGGCAAGGCTACTATATTTCTATAGTCGGCAAGCAGCTCTGAAAGGCGTGTCTTGCCCTGGGGATGATCGATCACCTTAACATGTGGTGCTATTTGATCTAGCCTGGCCTGTCGAGTCTGTTGACATTTCGCAACAATACCTCGAATTGGGAATTTAGTAGGCTGTACTTCGACATTGTTGTGATATACTAGAAAATCACACAAATAACATCCTTTCTTTACGATTCGTTGAACGCCTGTTCGATTTAGAATCAGTACGTCGGTCAAACCACCAGGTCGTATAGTGCTCAGGGTAGATTCACATAACAGCCCTTTTTACCTTGCATGTTTCCGGGAGACACACAACATCTGGGCCCGTGTACACGTTGGGTAGTTCGACAGTTGCTTTGGTGATTTCCTCATTTTGGTGATGGAGAGTACTCTTCAACACTGCTGGTACGATCGTCCAACTCTTGCTGCTGTAATCACGCTGGGAAAGTGTGTGGTTGAGGTCAAGGGGTATCTCTGACGCACGATCCGCCTTCCTCTTAATAGGATTGGTTGACAACACTTTCGTCCTAGCTGTGAGCATAGGTTCAGAATGACTCATTGCTTTGTAGGAAAGACCTTTAAACGTAACACTATTATTACGTGGAAGAACATCTATCATGTTCTTTCGAAGAGTTGGTAGACCAAGTAACCCGTCGGCTGGCAAATTAAACTGCTGGACTATATAGAAGTCCGCATAGAAGGGCGAACCACGTCTTGAGAATCTGAGTGGTAACGTCAACATTCCTTTGATGCTCAGCTGAGTACCTGAAACTAATTCGAGCTCAGTGTTACTAGGCCTCCAATTGAAGTTGCGGTGAGGGAATTTACGTTGTAACTCGTGATATGATGTCAAGGCCAATACATTAGCGCAAGCACCTGTGTCTATATCAAGAGCCAATCTGGTATTATCCACTCTCACCCGCACTAACAACACTTCAACTTTGCTTAGCTCCGCTACTAACGACGCCGCTATAAAAGTGCCGTGAGGAGGGGTGGGAATTACCCTATCTATCCCTCTCCTTGGTGTGGTATGCGTTTGTCGTCCCCCGACGACTTGTCCTGGGAACGTTTCTGCTTGCGCCGATACGTCACCTCTGTTTCACTAAGGTCCACACCCCTAGCCTTTATTAGCACATCCCACTCATGTGAACTATGAGATGTCGATTTGTGAAGGGCGCACCATTTGCGCGCTTTCAGGTTAAGAGGAGGTGCTGGTCTGGCTGTCTCACTGTATGACCTTGAGAATGGCTTTGCACTGGGTGTGTCCTTAAATTTTGCACTTTTACCTCGGAGCTGAAAACAATCTTCCATTACGTGGCCACGTTTATTACAGTGTGCGCATCGTAAAGATGTTTTTTGTTTATAAGTCAGGCGGGGAGGTGCAATCGGAGCTAAGTGTGTCGCGTAAGGAGTCTGGAATGGAGTCATGTGCGCCATCTGAGGCATCTGGAGTTGCACTATAGACGTCAAGGGTTGCGGTGCCATCACTGAGGGCTGTGCCATTAAGGAATTTGCCATTAAGGGGCCCGTAGCCTGGGGACAGAGCTTATTTGAGTACTCCACCATATCCAGGGGTGGTTCATACTGTACTTCTTGTGCCCGGCTATATAGAGAACGACTTATTAGCTCTATCAACGTTTCCACATTGTCCGCTGACATATTACCCCGATCGTCGTACCAATCTGAGGTCCAGAATGTCGCTTGCATGTCCTGGCGAACCTCGCCTGCGATGTCGACAGCGTCGACAGGCGTTTCATTGCGTATCCCTGGCGTACAACGATCCATCCATCTGAAGATCCATTGAAGCTGTCAAAGCTGTGACCTACCCCCAAAGATCCCAATTAACGTTCGCTTATATTTTTCATAATCAGGGCTCTGCAAACCAAACGCATTTAAACGACTTCCGGCATAAGAACCCTGCGTAATGTGGGAACGTACATATGCCTTTTTGTCTTCGTCAGTCGTTATTTGACCAGTGCGCAGTTATCTTCACATGCACGAATGAAATATGCGACCCTATAATCATCTTGACCCGTAAAATTTCGAACATAGTCGCCACCCTGCATGATATTAATAATATTATCAGGTTTAGGTGTGGTAGTAGTACTGGCGTGAGGGTTAGAAGGAGTCATTGTAGTGTTAGTATTAAGCAAGTTAGTATTCTTACTCCTAACAGAAGGCTGGGTTAATAAGGTTGTTACTGATTTAGCAACAGACACACTATCACCTGTAACAGGGGTAACTGTTTTTGTATACTTAGGTGAAGTACTTTATTGATTACCAGATCGTAAGGTACGACGGTTTAAGTCTTCAAATGATTCCTCAATTACTTTCTCACTACTTCCTACCGAATCGTCTAACTGTGTTCCCGACTCAAAGTCAATGTCAGTCTGTGCTTGTTAATTATCGACGAGTTGGTTATAAGCAAACAGTTGCGCTAGGTGTGCAATGTCATCAACACTATACATGGGAAACTTAGAAAATCATCTATTAGTCTCTCGTGGGTCAATGAACAATTAACAGTAAAAGCAGATTACTTGCCTCCCATTTACAAGATAAATAAATATGAATTGTAGTTAATAATTAAATTATCAATAAGGAAACAGACACTTATAAACCACTGTAAATTATTGAATTTCAATACATTAATTTTACATTCGACACTTAATCATTGAAATAATCCTATCCGACGAACCTATCTGTGTGAAGACATCTCTCGAACGTGTTCATGTGTGTATAATTATGTAATTTAAATACCTATTTATACAGGGTGTTACGTCTGTATAGAAAACGTGATCCTTCAAGCCGAGTTCCGAGTAGAGTCTTGTGTGGAGAGTGGGCGGGGCCTCTTCCTGGTGATGCCACGCTGCTCTTGGTTTCCTTGGCATCGAAGAGACACTTCTATCTTGGTGAGAGACGAGTCCACTTCAAACTAGGGGAGGTTCTCCACAGTCGATCAGAAACTGCAGATGATTGGTTATCACTCTGTTCATTGCTAGGTCGCTAGCGAGACTGCCGTGTGCCAAGTCTTCATAGTCTACGTATATATGGAGATCTGTATGATGACACCGGAACTTCGTAATCAACGCTGGCGACACAACAAAACTGTTAAGCTACTTGTGAAATATCAATTGTTCGTCCAAGTTATGAAACCTTTCTTCAACACTGCAACACTGTACCAGGAAAATGCTAAGTGGGGTCTACTTCAACGGGCACAAACTGGATATTCACCAACAGGCTGTAATATATGTATATTACGAATTCTGCACGTTTTTGTATGTGACACAGACAAGGAGCACTCACTAAATATCGTCTCGATACGGGATATAGTTTTAAACACTCGGATTATGTAACGCGTCACTGTTGTGTGTTTTCTGTTTTCCAAAAAACACAGACAGTTTGATACGACTACCAGTTTAAGAATCCGTACACACCGCTTGCCACCTATATGAATCGGCTGTGTTGTACAATTAACCAGGACGTTCACATATATTTATTATTTGGGTTTAAGTAACGAAACCCAAACTGTAGTTCCTTGTTTTAATATAAAAGGATTGTTTCTATAATTCCTGAGTGTAGATCGACCGTAAGTCCACTGTATATGAGTGAATGAGAAAGGATGGCGTTTATGTATTATAAACGTTAGGTCACGTCCTTACGATATAACTTTCTGTGAGCGACTACTGGAGTAAGGGCCTCGCTGTGCGGGCTTACAGATATGCTGACGAAGGGTCTCTACCCTCTTGGGAGAGTTGCCCTCTCACGTCTATAACTCATGTCTTACTCATAGACAGTGAAAAGTTACAGGGTGGTGAATCTGAATATAACATCAGATGTATTGAACCATATATATAATATGTTCTGTTGATGAGACAGGGGCCCATTACACGAGGATGACCTCCATACTGAGAATGATCTACTCGCCGAGGACGACCTCCCGCCGAGGATAACTTCCCCGCTGAAGATGATCTCCCTCCCTGCTGAAGATGACCTCCTGGATGACTTCCTTGCCGAGGATGACCTCTATATTGAGGATGACCTACCTGCCGAGGATGCCCTCCCTGCCGAGAATGACCTCCGTGCTGAGGATGACCTACTTATCGAGGATAACCTCCCTCCGAGGATGACCTACTTGTCGAGGATGTCCTACCTTCCAAAGACTTACATGTTAAATAAGTGGGTGATGGTCAAGGGAGAATATCTGGGAAGGTGCTTATAATTTCCGCACCCCAGATGAGGGAGATCGTCCTTTCGTCACCCCAGCTGGAGACACACAGTTCTGGAGGTGAGATGCGTATTCTCTTTCACGGGTTTATTTATCTATTTATTTATTTTTCCGGTTTGCTGGTCTTCCGGTGTATGACTGGGTGACCGAGAATTTGTCGTTGTCCATTCACCCCTACTGTTGTGTAACTTCCTTCTGAATTCTTTTATATAGTTAATACACTTCCGTAATTGTATGATTCATATTACAATCATTGATTATGAAAACCAGCAGAACTAAAATTAACTTATAAAATATATAACTCCTGCCGATGGAAACTGTGCGCCTTGCTTGGTGCTTATAATGCACCAACTATCACCTTGCATAACTAATGGGATTTTCTGCGGTGGGGTTTTGTCAACTTTTTAAGTAGAGTTTGTTTCGGTCTTGCATCAATCTCTCTCGCTCTCTCTCTCTCTCTCAACTAATTCCGTGTTGTGTGAGATGCTTTTTTACCCCTTGATGGAACCCACGAAGTAAAATAATAGAGAGACAGGAATTCGTTCAGCGAAAATTTGTTTGGTAGGTTGTTGATCTCGTGGGATTTTGTCAGCGTACCACCGAAGCTCACTTTCTCCCACCGATGTCAATAAATACTTTTCATTCTTTCAGTTCTCGCCCGGGAGTTCTTCGACGTCGCCTTCCAAACTGGATTTTCCCTACTTGGTAAAGACCTCAGCAGGCAGCACCATGTGAATAGAGAAAACGTTTCTGATTCAGATTAGCGAATTATGTAAGAAGCTGCCTCAGTGGGTGATGCAGTAGGACCCAAGAAGACGGGTCTAACACTCACCTGGAAAAGAATCTCTCTGTGTCAAGGGAAAAAACACTAGTATGTGTGTGCGTGTGTGTGTGTGTGTGTGTGTGTGTGTGGGAGGGGGGGGGGTGTATGGGTTGGTGGGTGGGTGGGTAGGTGGGTGTGCTTGCGTTAGGTGTGTGTATGTAATAATAATAATAATTAAAGGTTTAATGAAAAATTTCTGCAGCCCGAAGGCTGAAAATATGCATTAAACAAAATGACTTATTACATACAAAGGCATAGGGTAGGTGGGTCGTTTAACAAAAGCTTTCATTACTGAAAGAAGATGGAACATGAATTGAACATACAAATTATTACAGTTTACTGTTGATAGCCCGGGCCTGGGCTGGTCATTGAGACATCAGGTGGTGTGGTGTACACGTGGTGTAGTAACTCGTCCTCGGGTGTTGATATAAACTACCTCACGTGGTCATTGAGACACCGGGTGATGTGTGTGTGTGTGTGTGTGTGTGTGTGTGTGTACAGTACTTGAAGAAGACGTGGTCTGTATAATTTTTCTGCAAATGAGTACTGTTTTGAAAATAGATTCTGATTAAAAAGCCTCCTCGCTAAAATTCTTGTACTAGTTTAGGACAACTCAGAGTTAGGATTATATTCAGATAAAAGAAAAGAAATAGCAGAAAAACAAATCAGTCATCCTCCACTTTAAACACAAACTAATGCAGGAGAGAAGTGCGTCATTTCATCCATTCGTGAATGCGGCACGTTCGCACAATACGAAAGAAAATAAAGGATAAATTGAGAAACATTTCGCCCATTCTTGAATTCTGGCGGCCATTACTCGGCCAGGCGAAGAATAGGGTCTACTTACCTGAGAATATATTTCATACCTGCTCACATTTAAACCCCATTCACTACCACCTCCCACACTCCCCCATCACTCCCAACACTCATACTCCCGTACACACACTCCCCCACCACTACCACCGACCAAACCCCCCCACCACCACCACCGCCCACACTCCCGTACACCTCCCACAATCCCCCACCACCACCACCGCCCACACTCCCGTACACCTCCCACTCTCCCCTACCACCGCCACCGGTCACAGTCCCCCACCACCGCCCACACTCTCCCACCACCGCCCACACACCCCCACCAACGCCCACACTTCCGGACACCTCCCACACTCCCTCACCACTACCAGCGCCCACACTCCCGCACACGCCACACAGTCCCACACATCTCCCACACTCCCGCACACCTACCACACTCCCCCACACCTCCCACACTCCCCCACACCTCCCACACTCCCCACACCTCCCACACTCCCCCACCATTACCACTGCCCACACTCCCACACACCTCCCACTCTTACGCACACCTCCCATACTTCCCTACACCTCCCACACTTCCCCACTAATACCTCCGCCCACACTCCCGCACATCACCCACTCTCCCACTCTCCCCCACCACCACCACCGGCCGCACTCCCCTACCACCCCCCACACCCCCCCATCACCACCCACACTCCCCCACCACCGCCCACACTTCTGCATACCTCTCACACTTCCCCACACCTTCCACACTCCCTCATCACTACCAGCGCCCACACTCCCCCACACCTCCCACACTCCTCCACATCTCCCACACTCCCGCACTCATCCCACACTCCCCCCACACCTCTCACACTCCCCCACACCTCCCACACTCCCTCATCACTACCAGCGCCTACACTCCCCCACACCTCCCACACTCCCCCACACCTCCCACACTCCCCGACACCTCCCACACCTCCCGCACACCTCCCACACTCCCCCACACCTCCCACACTCCCCCACACCTCCCACACTCCCCCACACCTCCCACACCTCCCACAATCCCTCACCACTACCACCGCCCACACTCCCACACACCTCCCACATTCCCCCACCACTACCACCGCCCACACTCCCACACCACTACCACCACTGACACTCCCACACACCTCCCACACTCCCCTACTACAACCACTGCCAACGCTCAGCCACCATTACCACCTCCCACACTCCCCCACCACTACCACCAACTTGACTCCCGCACACCTCCCACACTGCCGCTCACTTCTCACACGGCCGCACCCCTCCCACAATCCCCCACCACGACCTCCACCCACACTCCCGCACACCTTCCACAATTCGTCAACACTACAGCCTCCCACACTCCTGCACACCTCCCAGCCTCCCACACACTTCCCTCACTCCCCAACCACTACCATCACCCGCCTACTACTTTGCTGTCACTCGGAATCGAATATGACGATCATCCATAGGAATTATTAAAGATGTCTCCTTCGTTGGTGAGCTTTTTGGTGACTCGAGAGGCCGACACAAGATCGACAGGGCCATCCACTGATGCCGCACGTGTGGAGGGCTACATTCAATGCGGGAGGGGCGACGGCAGCGTCTTTCCGGCGCTGGTGCCTATCTGTCTAGGTATGCAGCCGGGCTATCTCGAAAGTATTGGCACTTTCTCGTGTAGTCCTCCTCCAAGCGTTACGGTGTGTAGTGATCGTCCTTCATGTGAGGGGATCGATTTGGCATTTTTTCAGGTTTGTTCCTGCCTGGAATCGTCTTATGTTGAAAAGTCCCTTCATCCGGTACTGAATATCTATCCCGCTGGCTAAATTGGCACGGACACGAGTAAGGAAGGCAGCCAAGAAAATGGTAAAGAGAGTTGGTCCCAGTGCACATCCTTGTTTTACCCCCATTTGGATGGGGAAGAACTCAGACTGGGCGTCATTGTGTCAGAGTGGCAATGAATTTTGGTGGGCAGCCAAAACGGCTGTTGACCGAGTCGAAGGCCCTAGTAAGGTCAATAATGGCCATGTACAAGTAATGATGCTAGTCTCTGCACTTTCCCTGCATCTGGCGTGCAGGAAAGATCATGTCAGTGGTGCCACGTGATGTTCTAAGGCCACATTGCGATTCTGGGAGGAAGTTTTCTGCCTTCGGAAGAAGTCTGTTAAGGAGAACTCAGGCAATAGTCTTGCCAGCTACTGACAGCAGCGAGATCCCAGGGTAGTTGCCACAGTCTGATCGGTCTCCTTTATTCTTATAAATATTGACGATCGAAGCGTCTTTATGATCTTGGGGGGATTTCCTCCTTTTCCCATTTATTCTCCAGGAGTGCGTGGAGACGGCTGGTTAGCAGAGATCCTCCTGCTTTATACACCTCGGCTGGGATCCCATCAGGCCCTGTGGCTTTGTTACTTTCCTCTGCTTGATGGTAGGAGCTACCTCATCCAGAGATGAAGGATAACTGAGGTGGGTCAGCTCTGGGTGCTGAGGAACCTGCTGGGTAGTCAGGACATTCACATCGGTATTTCGGCTGAGCAGCGCTGACAGAGATACGTTCTTGGTCTATAATTAGGGAGTCACCATTAGATGAGCAGAGGGGAACCACGCCATATTGTTCTAGCGGAATTTGAAATGCTTTATTTTTCCACCAATTGTTCAGTAATTTGTGAAGTTCGTGCGAGACCATTGTTTTCTTCTCAGGTCGTTTTCATTAAACCAATCCTGGTGTTTTCTTTTGGTCAGGCCGAGGGTCTCGTTGCAGGTTTTTGTGATGACAGCTTTGATGGGACCCCATTCGGCACTGAGATTTCGGTTGTTTGTTGTTGGGTTGTCTATCAGCCCATTATTGAGCTGCTCTCTGAAAGAATGTGGTACCGCTGGATCCTCCAGCTGTTTTTTGTTAAAGCCTCTTTTGGAGGTTTGTTACCTTCATCGTTTTGGGGCGACGTGAAGGGAGAGTTTGGCTCTGACGAACCGATGATCTGTATTAGAGTGGTCTGAGCCACGCATGGCTCGGGTGAAGAGGCCATCTCGGCAATCACTTTCTGTGACAACGATGTAGTCAATTAGATGTCACTGTTTGGATCGTGGGTGGAGCCAAGAACCCTTGCTGAGGAGGAGTTGGCCATATGGATTGCACTTGCCTACTCCATATCTCCCTATGATCCCCTGCCATATGTCAGCAGCTATGCCACTGTAATCATCTTGGAGAACAACCTTATCTTCTCTGGGGATAGAGGTTAGCACTTTGTCAAGGTCGGCGTAAAAGGCCTCATGAAATCATCTTCTGCATCCAGTGTTGGGGCTTATGCACCGATGAAGAAGGCATAACGTGAGTGATTCTGTGGGACTCCGAGCGTCATGAGGCGCTCGTTGATCCCAAGAGGCATTCCAATTAGCCTATGTAAATGCGGTTTCACTCTGCAGCAGGCTTATCCTTCCAGAAGAAGGTATAGCCGGAACCCGTTCTGTGAGTCGAGTCTCGTTTGGGAGCAGGAACTCACTAATGGCTGCTATGTCGATGTTATACCCAGACAGCTCTTTTGCCACAAGGAGGATCTTCTTTCAGGAAACTCATTTGTGAGAGTATCCAGAATGGTCCTGACATTTCATGCAGTAATCATAAGAGATTATTTAGTTTCTTTTTGCTTTGATCTGTTATTGTTATTATGTTTTCACCTGCAAAATGATGATCTTACTGGGTGCGGTTGCTCAGTCAGGTTGGTTTTTAGGCAGGCTATGTTTAGGGCACCTTTTCTAGCCCCCTCCCCGTGTGGGGTGAGCAGAGTGGCTCTCGGTGAGGACTGCCCAGTCGTATAGACAGGACCGGATTGCACTGATGCCTAGATCCTGGTGCATAAACAACCATCTTATCCGTGCCGCCCATATGTAGAGTTGTTACTAGAGAATCCCGGCAGCCATCTTCGCCTGCCCCTGTCGCCACTCGTCCGTCGCCATAGGACTTTCGGGAGGATAGGGGTTTCATGATGATGAGAGGTATGATGAGTTGGATGATGGCTGCGGATGAGTTGATTCATGTGGTTTGGCAGGAGCGCAGGTTGCAACCACATATCTTGGCTCTCCGTTTTCCTGATCCAGTGGTGCAAGTGTTGCAACGACTGGGGAGAGGGAGAGTTGCAATGGACTGCCCAGTTTGTTGGGTTTCGCCTTAGTACCCTGTCCATCAGGCATTGCCTTCGTCCGACAATGTAATCGTTGCATTTAAGGTTCCCATGTTGGTCTCCTCTTCCGCCTTTACCGTCGTTGGGGTATTATTGATATTGATAATGAACCAGCATATTTAGCCAGAAAAAAATACAGAAAAAGAGTGGATAATAATAACAATATTGGAATGACTGAGCCAGACGGGAGCCTGAGCTCTCTTGAAGGCACCTAATATAACTGTAAATTTGCCTCAAGGAAGTATTATGTAACATTTAGTATCATCAGGAATAGTAGATGTAACATGGTGGTAATAAGAATACATCAGAATGTTACCACGGTTATTACTTCGTTTTTCATTTATGTATTTATTTTAATTATTTTTAACATTCATATTATAAGCAGATACATATTGCAGTGCATTTGATAAACAATAATAGGATGAGGGAGGGAAGCAATACAATCTGGGTTGTATTAAGGTGAAACAAGAGTAAGAAGCTGTCAGTATCATGTTCTGTCGGCAAATATGCTAATTGCAATGGTAATTTCTATCTATCTTCATGACAATTTCTGATATAATGGTTTTGGTGGTAAAATAAATGTAGGAATATAAAGAAAGCATTACACAAATTTTAATACTTAGACAATAGATATATTTTTAGAGATTATTTAAAGGAAGGAAGCGTAGACTTTGCTCGGATGGGTGGAGGTAAGTTGTTCCACACCTGGGACTGAGAGGAGCGCGTGGGGGTGGTTTTAGTAGCTTTGAGTGTCCTAAGTTTTATCTCTAATTATTCCGGAACTAGAAACAATTATTGGCACTCAAGTGATTGACTGATTGTGTAGTGTGTGTTTTTTTTTTAGGTTTAAGGACAGTTTATTACGTGTTATCCAGGTCCTGACTTTAGTCAGTTTATTATTATTTATAGTTCTCATCAAGGAATGCAGATCTGAGCTGCTGGCTTAGAGATTACTAGCGTCTGCAAATAAGGTGTATTTGACGTGTGTACTGGAGTAGACTATATCGCTTATGTACAACGAGAACATTACAGGACCAAGAATGGAACCTTGAGGGATGCCATACAAAATTGGTGGTGGAGTCAGATTGATGATTATGATAGCAGACATACTGTTTCCTGTTAGACAGATATGAGGTAAACCATTTGTGGGATATGCCCCTAACGTCGTAATATTCAAGCTTTGCCCGGAGGCTGTGAACTGGCTGTCATCAAAGGAGTTTAAGATGTCATTAGTAACGGATAGTAGAGCACTCAGTTGACCTTCTACTTGTAAATCCCTACTGAAAGTCTGTCAGGATTTTATTGACACTGCAGAAGGAATTTAATCTACTACATGCTAGTTTCTCCAGTATCTTACTCAAGGCTGGGAGGACTGATATGGGGCGGTAATTCTTGAAAAGACCTTTATCTCCAGATTTTTTGTATGCTGGGTGAAGTTTGGTAATTTTCAGTTTATCCGGAAAGACACCACTAGTGAAGGAGGAGTTACATATGTGTAAGAGAACAGATAAGAGGGCTACTCTCTTAACGATGCTCATGGTTTATTGTCGTCGCCTGCTGCTGCGTCTTTGTATATATATATATATATTTTTTTTTTTTTTGATAGTCAGTAATTCATTTGTCGTGACAGGGGATAAGAACAGCTCATTTTGCTGTCTGTTTGCAGGTAGGCTCTAAATTCCTCGTGATGATGAGGGAAGCTCACTGCAAGATTTTTGCCAACATGGATAAAATAATCATTGAGGTAGTTGGTAATGAGGGAGAGTTCCGTTATCTATCTATGTATATATTAAACAAAGAAGTATGTCTGTGTGTTTGTTTGTGTGTTTGTGTGTGTGTGTGTCCGCACGAGAATCTCGGAACTACTTTACCGATCTGTAGTGATGATGGATGGTGTTATATGTAGTGATGATGGATAGTGTTTGTATAGTGATGATGGATGATGATGTTATATGTAGTGATGATGAATGATGTTATACTGTATGTAGTGATGATGGATGATGTTATACTGTATGTAGTGATGATAGATGATGTTATATGTAGTGATGATGGATGGTGTTATATGTAGTGATGATGGATGATGTTATACTGTATGTAGTGATGATGGATGATGTTATACTGTATGTAGTGATGATGGATGATGTTATACCTGTATGTAGTGATGATGGATGATGTTATATGTAGTGATGATGGATGTTGTTATATGTAGTGATGATGGATGATGTTTTATGTAGTGATGATGGATGTTGTTATATGTACTGATGATGGGTGGTGTTATATGTAGTGATGATAACGAGGTATACCAAACGTACTGAATAAAATGCCGCCAAATAAACGACCAAGGCTGTCAATTCTTGAAAGAAGACAGAGAGATGCTTGAGAAAGCAGCAATCAAGATCAAGTGACTCGAGGCAACAACGTGCTGCACGTTTACAAGCTAACAGAGAGCGAACAACGGCAAGTCGGTCACAGGAAATAGATCAGGAAAGGGAATCCCGTCTTAATGGTAACAGAGAGCGAACAGCGGACAGTCGGTCTCAGGAAACAGATCAGGAAAGAGAATCCCGTCTTTATGCTCAGAGAGAGCGAACAGCGGCAAGTCGGTCACAGGAAACGGAATTCCCTTTCCTGATCTGTCTTAATGGTAACAGAAAGCGAACAGCGGACAGTCGGTCTCAGGAAACAGATCAGGAAAGAGAATCCCGTCTTTATGCTCAGAGAGAGCGAACAGCGGCAAGTCGGTCACAGGAAACAGATCAGGAAAGGGAAATCCGTCTTAATGCTGACAGATAGCAAACAGCAGAAAGGCGTTCTCTTGAAAATGATCAAGCGCGTGAAATTCGTTTGAATGCTAATAGACAGAGAGCTGCGGGATCCAGAATTCAAAGAAAGAATACACAGTGGCTTCCACTTGCAAGAGCAGCATTTAATTATGACAATGAGATAGAATATGAAAAATATCCCTCTGTTGTCATTGGCAACATGGATAAGAAATGTGAACACTGCGGAGCAAAGAAGTACAAAGGAGAATCTGCTGGACTGTGCTGCTTTGATGGGAAAGTACGACTACCAAATTTGGAAAAACCACCACAACCATTGAAGACTCTCATGCTGGGAACAACACCAGAGTCAAAACACTTCTTGGAAAATATTCTGAAGTACAATTCATGCTTCCAGATGACATCCTTTGGAGCTACCAGAGTAGTTCGTGAGCACGGATACATGCCCACATTAAAAGTCCAGGGTCAAGTCTATCACAATGCAGGATCCCTCTTACCACTGGAAGATGAGCAGGCAAAGTTCATCAAAATATACTTCATGGGAGATCATGAAAAGCAGGCTACTACCAGGTGTAGCAACATTCAAGGTGTCACACATGACATTGTCTTATCTATCCAAGAAATGCTGCATGAGCGCAGCACGTATGTACAGTCATTTAAAAATGCCCTAGAAAATATGCCTTCTGACGAGTACAAAGTCAGGATCAAAGCAGACACGACCCCTAAGGGAGAATATGACAGAAGATTCAATGCTCCTGTAGTTGATGAAGTAGCCATCCTGATTGTCGGTCAAGAGTTTGTGAAACGAGACATCATACTCAAAATGAGAGACGAGTCGCTCACAAGAATATCAGAGACACATCGATCCTATGATGGACGGCAGTATCCTCTCATCTTCTGGAAAGGTGAAGACGGATATCACTTCAACATTCCTCACAAGATCCAGCGACTGGTGCGGCAAGAGTAGATAAGAAAGTCTCATCCAATGACTTTTATTCATACAGATTCATGATCAGAGAAGACAGTTTCAACCAGATACTAAGATCAAGGAACCTCTTCCACCGGTTTGTAGTGGACATGTACGCCAAAATTGAAACAGAAAGACTCACCTTCATACGACTCAACCAAAAGAAGCTCAGGGTTGATGACTACATTCATCTGAGAGATGCAGTATCAAGGTATGGACATGTGGGTAAGCCCTTTTGCTCTACGCCAGGTTTCTGTCCACGCTGAGCTGGCCTTAGGATACCTGCGTTATCATTTGACAGATATACCGCCCCAGTCAAACTCCCCACCTGATAATGTCCTCGGAGCGGATCGCGGCGGGCGCGAGCGCCCGGCCTTCTCGTAGACGCGGGCTCGGCGCGGCTTCTCTGTTAGCTTACCCGGCCGGAACCACACGTCCACTCGTCGGCCCTTCCGCCGCTTAGGGCTAGAAAGAGGAGACGCTCCCGCGCGGGGAGACTCCCATTCCGTCTCACCGAGTAAGTAAAGAAACGATCAGAGTAGTGGTATTTCACTGGCGGCCGCCCACACGGAGGCGGAACGACCTCCCACTTATGCTACACCTCTGATGTCTCTCTACAAAATCAGACTAGAGTCAAGCTCAACAGGGTCTTCTTTCCCCGCTGTTTAGTGCAGGCCCGTTCCCCTGCCTGTGGGTTCGCTAGATAGTAGATAGGGACAGTGGGAATCTCGTTAATCCATTCATGCGCGTCACTAATTAGATGGCGAGGCATTTGGCTAGTAATACTCATTAGTCTAACAATTTTGACACTGCGGAGCCGCGTCCGGCATGCCCGGACGCTCTTAGTTTTCTCTGGTTGTTTTTTAAAAATTAAAACTCAAATGCACAACTGTGCCCCTAAAAGCTGACTATCTTGCAGGGATTACCAGGTTCCCTGCACAACTACTCTCCTGACATATGTACTCTTCAGCAGGATCCATCCTGGTAAGGAGCTCTACACAGTGCTTGGATGTTAGTCACCGAAGGTCTTGGATGTAATTGGCAACTGGCACCCCATCCCATCCCATAATTATATTTTAAGGGCCTTATTTATTAACCGCCGGCCCTGCTGGCGGCTGCTGATTTGGCAGGGATGCCAGTTGCTAGTGGTGACACACTTGTAGAGCTCATGGATATGGCTGATGTCCGTGCTTGTGTTGCGGAAGGGATCGGAGCGATGGTCATCTCCGTTCTGTCCGCGATACATGCATGGAAAGACACAGGATGCCATGACCTACGTCAGAAACTATGGACAACCAGATATTGTCATTACTTTTACATGCAACCCTGTATGGACTGATATAACAGAAGCTCTAATGGAAGGCCAGAAAGGACAAGATCGGCATGACATTAGCGAGAGTATTTCGTCAGAAAGTGATCAAACTCATGGACTTGCTTACAAAAGCATCAATCTTTGGCCCAACACGGTGCTACATGTACACCATTGAGTGGCAGAAACGAGGTCTACCACATGCGCATGTCTTGATTTGGCTAAAAGAGAAACTTCGACCGAACATGATTGACAACTCCATACGAGCAGAGTTTCCTGATCCAGAAGAAGATCCAGTTCTCTATGAGATTATCAAGAAGCAAATGATTCATGGGCCATGTGGACCATTCAACAGACACTCTCCATGCATGAAAAATGGACGTTGCACCAATTACTTTCCAAAAGACCTGAGAAAGGATACTCAGAGTGGAGAAGATAGCCATCCTCAGTACAGGAGAAGAGCGCCAGGCGATGGAGGTTTTACAGCAGTGTTGCGACCTGGAACAGACAGTGAAATAACAGTAGACAACAAATGGGTGGTCCCCTACAATCCTCTTTTGACTAAAGCATTCAATGCGCACATCAATGTGGAGTTCTGCAATTCAGTCAAGTCCATCAAGTATGTCTGCAAGTACGTTAACAAAGGCTCTGACCAAGCGATCTTTGCATTGGAAAAGGAGGAAATCATAATGAGGTGACACAGTTTCTGCAGGGCCGTTATATATGCAGCAATGAAGCCCTATGGAGAATTTATAATTTTCCCATACACGAACGATGTCCAACTGGAAAATGGACGAAGAGTATACTTCACAGAAGAATCCCTCCAAAATCAAATGGCAAATCCTGCTAATACGACCCTCACTGCATTCTTCAAGCTTTCACAGGAAGATGAGTTTACTCAAAAACTTCTGTATGTTGACGTACCCAAGTTCTACATATGGCAGACTTCAATGAAAAAGTTCCAGAGACGAGCTTAAGGATCTGATGTTGAAGGATATCCAGGGATAAAGTCAGGCAATGCTTTGGGACGTGTTTGCACGGTTCACCCCAACAACTTTGAATGCTATTGGTTGAGACTACTTTTGCACCACATCCGTGGCCCAACATCATATACAGCACTCAAGACAGTGAATGGACAAGTCTGCAAAACCTATCAGGAAGCGTGCAATCTCCTTGGCCTACTGGAAGATGATGGTCACTGGAATGACACATTAGAAGAGGCAGCAGCTACTCAATCGCCAATAAGAATGAGGAACCTGTTTGTCATCATGATTGCTACATGTGGACTTTCCAACCCAAGCCAGGTCTGGAAAAACCACCAAGAAAGTCTTTCAGAGGATCTGCTTCATCAAGCAAAAAGAGAACATCCTGGTCAAGAGATTGAATTCATGGATGACATGTTCAACAGAGCTCTGATCATGCTGGAAGACAAAGTGATGGAGCTATGCGGAAAAAAATCTGATTGATTTTGGATTGCCTTCCCCAAACCGAGAAGAACCAGTAGCTGAAAGAGGGTGTTGCTCAGAGAGACAGCCTACTCAGTTGAAGTTCTGGTGAATTTTCTTAAAGAAAATGAGCCTCACCTGGTGCCTGATCAAGTAAATGCTTATGAACAGATTTTGCAAGCGATACAAGCGGAGCAGGGAGGTATGATCTTTCTTGATGCACCAGGCGGGACAGGAAAAACATTCCTGATCAACCTTCTGTTGGCTAAAGTACGTTATCAGGGGAAAATTGCTCTTGCTGTGGCATCCTCAGGCATTGCTGCAACACTACTAGAAGGAGGACGTACTGCACATTCAACTTTTAAACTGCCTCTCAACCTCGCTCACAATAAGAATCCAGTGTGCAACATCAAAAAAGGATCGGCAAAGGCAAAACTCTTAGAAAAATGCAGCCTCATAGTCTGGGATGAATGCACTATGTCTCACAAGTTAGCATTTGAAGCATTGGATAGGACCTTGTAAGACATACGAGAAAATGACCAGATCATGCGTGGCATTAAAATGGTCATTGCTGGAGACTTTCGCCATACCCTACCTGTCATTCCTCGAAGCACTCCAGCTGATGAACTGAATGCGTGCCTCATGGCATCATACCTTTGGAGAAGTGTTCAGACACTCACCCTATCCACAAACATGAGAGTACATCTATCTACAAGGAGATCAGGATGCTGAATGATTTGCAAGCCTTCTACTTAAGATAGGGAATGGAACTTCCCTGTTGATTCAGAAGGATAAATAATCATTCCTCAAGGATGTGGAAATGTTATAAAGTCCTCGACTGAGCTCACTAACATGGTCTACCCAAACATTATCCATCACTACAAGGATCACAAGTGGCTGCGTGAACGCGCAATTCTGGCACCAAAGAATGAAAAAGTGGCTGAAATCAACATGACTCTACTCAGACAGCTTCCAGGCAGTGAGACCTCATTCAAGTATGTTGATACAGTAATCGACCAAAACCAAGCAGTCCAGTACCCTGCAGAATTCCTTAATTCTTTGGAGCCAGCTGGAATGCCTCCTCACCACCTCACTCTCAAGATTGGAACTCCTATAATGCTCTTAAGAAATCTTGAACCACCAAGGCTCTGCAATGGCACAAGACTGGTGGTGAAGAACATGATGCCACATGTACTGGAAGCTACAATACTGACAGGAAAGGCTAAAGGAGAGGACGCTTTTATACCAAGGATACCTCTCATCACCACTGACCTGCCATTTGAGTTCAAGTTAAAGTAAGCTTTGCCATGACCATCTACAAAAGCTAGGGACAGTCCCTAAAGATGGTTGGCCTAAACCTGGAGTTTCCTTGCTTCTCTCATGGATAGTTCTATGTTGGATGCTCCAGAGTGGGAACTGCCAAAAATCTGTACATACTTGCTGCTAATTGCAAAATCAAAAATGTGGTCTACCCTAATACACTGCAGTGAGACAATGTGGAGCCTTCCGGAGGGTGGTGTTCTACCATGGTCTAGCAAAAGAGCCGCCCGGAGGGCGGCGTTTCTGCTAGTTTATCATAAAAGCTGAGTGGGGGCCGTGGGTTGAGTATTCCTATTATTAATAGAATTGAAGATTGTCATGTGCCCGTACCCCATAGCAACAAGCATGTCTGGTGGTATCTGATTATGCCTCCACTCCACACAAGCTATTAATAACTTGTTACTTTTACTATTATCTTATTGTTGTTCTTAGTTACTTGGGTTAATTGTTTATCTATGTATGTCATTAATATGCATCATTTGTGTTCCTCTGTTAAGTCAAACCAAGAGTAGTATTTATTAGTTATAAGACTACTTGGCAACTGTCCTGAGTCACGTGATCTAAGACCCTCCTCACTCATATGCTGGGGGGCCAGAGACTCTCTCTCCAGTAACCTTTGGTATAGGCTGTAGGTAGGACGTGTCCACACCGACCCAGTACAGACGTGCTTTGTTCAGTCATCTACAATACCCTAGTGGTATCTGGTAATTAGTGGCACGTTAACTTAGGCCTAGGAAGGGCTCCTGGTGTTAAGGAATCTCCTGTTTGGTAGGAAATAACCAGTTGGTTGTGATTGCTGGGTATATATTGTGATGTCTGTGTTTAATATAGTTAATGTTAAGTAGTATTCATTTGATTTAACTTCTTAACGGTATATTTTCACCCTTCCGGCATCACTCTTATTTTAATATACAATCACTTATTCCCTTAAATTCCATGGTTGCTAGACAGTACTCCTTTAAGAACATAAATTGAATTATTTAATTATCTTCCCATTTGTGACTCACTTACTCCAACTTATTCTTATTTATTCAAGTACATTCAGTTGAGTCGGTTTTTGTGGGGATAATTATTGCCGTGTTCCCTGTTTGTTCCTTTATTTGATGATAACTTGGGGTAGGTTTCACTCCCCAGGTATAAAGGATATTGGGATCACGACAATGATACTCCAGGTTTTCTTACTGTTGCCCGAAGCTGACTGGAGCTTATTTGTTCAATAGCTACTGCGTCTGGCACTTCTAACTGCTTGAGTTACTCTATTTCTCGTGCCCTGATTTCACTTGTAATATAAGGTTTGGAGATAGATACAGTTTTTACTAACTTACTCTTGAGGGGGAAGCATTTATCAAAGCAAGCATTGATGATGCAAGCAAGATTGTTATGAGCGTTGTTAGTCCTGATATGATCTATCACAGGTGGCAGTTACTCTGGTGGGTTTGGTTATTGTGTCGAAGACGAGCTTAGAATGACAGGTAGCTAGAAGGCGTATTACTGATGTGTCCATCTCGGATTTTAGTAGATCAAGGGTGAAATCTCCTGTAATGTGACAAAGTTACCACTCTGAGCTTATGATAGAGATAAGCTCCGCTAATTTATCAAGAAAGTTCCTTACATTAATGTGGGGTCTTCTGTAGATTATTTGTGTGTCGTTACGTAATTCAGAGAAAACACTTTCCATGAACTCCTCCTCAACCTTTAAATTATCTCTTACAGAAGTGTTATACTGAATATCAACATATAGTGCAACACCACCACTATATCGTAATGTATTGACGCAGTGTCTAGTATTATTAGATGTCATACAAATGTTCAATATCGTTAGTGAGTGTTAACGCCTTGGTTAAGGACGTTCAGGTGACTGGCAAGTCGAAGGGAATGATTGAAACACGCCTTTTGACGCATTCAATATTTATTTATGTGGTCAAAACCTGCAGAGGAGATGTTCATAATATTACATGGTGATTCATCTGATACATAATTAGTTAGTCTCACTCAATTTTATCTTAATTGCAATTTATTAAACATAACTCTATTAATATTTGCTTCCTTTCATTCTGCATTGTCTTATTAATCCAGGTTAGGCAGAAACGAGTAGACGTAAATAGTCAACAATATTTCAGTACTTACAATTCCTGGTCAATGCAGATCAGTATGGTGTTCCAAGAGACAACAGTACTGCGTAAATTGTCTCAGCACAAATTCTTGGACAGGATTGTGAGTCGGCGTTCACCAGTGCGAGCAGAAGGTTGGTCTTCACAGCATCACTAGAGAGGGCGATCTGTCTTATCGCATGGCGGGGCGGGCAGCACTGCGACCAGTCGAAGACAGTCCACTCAGCAGAACCAGGACTTGTCTGTAAACACTTCTACATCTGGCGAGGTCACAGGTCGAAAGATTTATTGGCATCACACGCCAGCTGTGTAGCTGAAGCCAGCGGCGATAACAGTGAGTTTGGTCTCACCGAAGCGAAGTACATCAAATTTGTGGACAATAGAAGATACTCACTGACATAAAAAGGTATCTAAGTGAAGGGGAATACTGCTGATGTTATGACTGCATGTCTGCCTGATGTGAGGCTCCACCGCAGATTTTTCGTTAGGGGTTTACTCCCGTAACCTTATACCTACCAAGGTGAATCTGTAAGGCAGCGGGGCAGTGGTTGGTAGGCGTCAGGACCTGTCCACATGCCAGTGGGCTTATGCACCGTCCCTCTGGGTCCCACTGCTGCTCCGAGATCCCCAACTGATCTAGCCTGGGCCCACGAGGCACCCAGTTACCGTGTGTTGCCACGAGGTAGCACAACAGGAATCTTGATGGTGAAGAGGCTGTGTACTGGCAGCGGCGGTAGCTGCAAGCGACAGGAAGCAAGCACTGTCTGCACCTTAACACTAACATAATGCTACCACATTAGACGCATTAAACCACCATGAGTGCAAATCACATACACACACACACCCACACATCACCACCCACACTCCCACACCAGTACCATCACCAGCATTCCCACACGCCTCCCACACTCCCCGAAACCTCTCACACTCACATCTCCCACACTCTCCCACATTTCCCACATTCTCCCACATCTCCCACACTCCCAAGACCTCTCACACACCCACTACTACCACCACAAACACTCCTCCACCACTACTACCGCCCACACTCCCGCACAACTACCACCTCCCACATTCCCCCACCACTATTATCATCCACACTCCTGTGCACCTCATATACTCCCCCACCATTACCACTACCACCACCTACACTCCCCCACCATTACCACCACCTACACTCCCCACCACTACAACCACCTACACTCCCTAAACTCTCCCACCACTACCACCACCTACACTCCCCACCACTACCACCACTACCACCACCTACATCCCCCACCACTACCACCACCTACACTCCCCCACCATTACCACCACCTACACTCCCCACCACTACAACCACCTACACTCCCCCACCACTACCACCGCCTAAACTCTCCCACCACTACCACCACCTACACTCCCCACCACTACCACCACCTACAATCCCCCATCACTACCACCACCTACATTTCCCCACCACTATCACCACTCACATTCTCGCAAATCTCTCACAATCCCTCATCCGCCACCCACACTCCTGCGCGCCTCCCACTTTCCCCCACCACTAACACCACTCACACTCCCCCACCATTACCACCATATACACTCCCCCACCACTACTACCACCCATATTCCTGCAAATCTTCCATACTCCTTCACCACCACCGACCCTCCCAAACATCTCCCATTCTCCCTCATCCACCACCCATACTCCTGCATGCCTCCCACACTCCCCCACCATTACCACTACCCACACTCCCCACCACTACCACCACCCACACTCCCCACCACTACCACCACCCATATTACTATATATCTTCCATGTTCCCTCACCACCTCCCACACATCTCCCACTTCCACACTCCCACACATCTCCCACTCCCACACTCTCTCATCCACCACCCACACTCCCGCTCTCCTCCCACACTCTCCCACCACTGCTACTATTATTGTGTTGTCGCTTGGAATCGAGTATGACGATCATCCAGCTATGATAAAATGATATGGGTTATTAATAATTAATGCCACCTTCGTTGATGAGCTCTGAGGTTAATCGAGCAGGGGTGTTCACAGATGTTGCACGTGTGGAGGGCTACATCTAGTGCGGAAGGGGCGGCGGCAACATCCTTTCGGCGCTCGTCAACCTCGGTATGCAGTCGGGCTAACGCGAGAGTGTCGACACCTTCTCGTGTGGTGCTCCTCTAAGCGTTACGGTGTGGAGAGATCATCTCCCAGGAGAGGGGTCGATTTGGCACTTTTATCAGGCTTGTCTTAAGAGTGTCCTTATACCTTTTCCGTTGCCCGCCAGCGTAACGTTTACCACTCGTTAGGTGACTGTAGAATAACTGCTTTGGCATTCTATTGTCGTCCATGCAGGTAACATGGCCAGTCCAACGTAGTTGTTCACGGATAATGGTAGCCTCGATGCTCCTACAGTTGGTGTCAGCAAGAATACTGGCATTTGTTCTCTTGTCTTCCCAGCGAACTCGGAGGATGGAACGTAGACTACGTTGGTGAAAGTTTTTAAGTGCCTTGAAGTGCCTCCTGCATGTGACCCATATTTACCTGCCATATAGCAGGGTGGGGAAGACCACTGATCGATATATGGTACGTACAGTTTTGTAGATAATCTCAGCTCTCTACAGCTGAATACAGGGGTACGAAGTCTGCCACAGGCTTCAGACAGACATCTGATCCGATGTTGGATCTCTTTATCGATGTCCACGGTGGTGGACAAGTGGGAGGCGAAGATACTGAAAGTGGGTAACATTAGAGAGGGAAGTACTGTTAACCTGGATAGGTGGTAGTGTGGCTGAACCATGGGTAGGCTGGAAGAGAATCTGAGTCTTACGTATATTCACCTACGCATCTACGTAGGTGTTCAGGATCTCCTGCAGGTTTGCTTTCAGTGTGGGTGACAAGGGTGAGCTCGTCTGCATACTGAAGTTCAGTGATGCAAGTGGCCGACATCTTTTTTCTCCCGCCTGGAGTCGTCGTATGTTGAAAAGTCTTTTCATTCGGTACTGGTATCCAACCCGCCGGCAAAATTGGCACTGGCACGAGTATAATAAGGAAGGCAGCTAAGAAAATGGAAAAGATAATTGGTGCCAGCACACATCCTTCTTTTACTCTCGTTTGGATGGACAACTCAGACTGGGTGTCGAAGGCCGTAGTAAGGTCAAAGAAGGCCATGTGAAAGTCACGATACTGTTCTCTGCACCTTTCCTGTAGCTGGTGGGTAGCAAAGATCATGTCAGTGGTGCCTCAGGAAGAAGTCTGTGACTTTGTTATTTTCCAACTGCTTGATGGCAGTAGCTACCTCATCCCTGGATGGAAGACAGTCGAGGTGGGTCAGCTCCGGGTGTTTCGGTTGAGCTGGGAATGATAGTGTTCTTTCCACCAGCCACACTCACAAAACTCTTTACACTCCACTACCTCCCACATTCCCGCACCACCACCACATCACACCCCACCACGTCACACCCCACCACCCAAATGTCCCCATCACTACCACAAACATTCCCCTATCACCACCACCATTAGCATCACCCACACTCCCCTACCACGATCACCATCCACACTCCCCCACCACCACCATCAACACCACCCACATGCTCACCCAACCACCATCACCCACCCCTCCCTGCCACCACCACCCACACTCCTCCATCATACCACCACCTAAATTCTCCCAACACTACCACCACCGAAATCTCTCACCACCACCCACATTCCCCACCAACAGCCACACTCCCCTACCAACACCCACACTCTTCGCTGCCCTCACCATCCGCACTCCCCTTACCGCCACCACCACCCACGAGTGTGGGTAGTAACTCACACTCCCCACCGCCACCCACAATTCCCACCACTCCAACACCACCATCACCACTTACACTCCCCCATCACTACCACCAACCAAACTCCTTCACCACCACCCACAATTCTCACCACCATCTACACTCCCCCACCAGCACGCACACTCCCCCACCAACACACACACACACTCCCCCACCAACACACACACACACTCCCCCACCGTCACCACCACCACCCACACTCCCCAACACCACCACCCTCACCACCACCACCTTCACCACCACCCACACTCCCCACCACCATCACTACTACCACAACCCATAGCCCCTACCACCACCACCTTCACCACCACCTCACCACCACCACTACACTCACCCATGACCACCACCCTCACCACCACCATCCTCACCACCACCCACACTCCCCACCACCACCACCACCCACACAACCACCCATACCATCACCCACAGTCCCTACCACCACCACCTTCACAACCACCTCACGACCACCACCCACACTCACCCATCACCACCACCCTCACCACCACCACCCTCACCAGCACCCACACTGCCCACCACCACCACCCACACAACCACCCTCACCACCACCACCACCCACACTCCCTACCACCACCACCACCCACACTCCCCACCACCACCACCCACACTCACCCATTACCACCACTCTCACCACCATCACCCTCACCACCACCCACACTTCCCACCACCACCACCACCCACACAACCACCCTCACCAACAACCACAGTCCCTTCCACCACCACCACCCACACTCCCCACCACGACCACCACCCACACAACCGCCATCACCACCACCCACAGTCTCTACCACCACCACCACCACCCACACTCCTCACACCACCACCAAGCAGACTCCCTCACCACCATCCACACTCTCCACTACCACCACCACTCACTCCTGCACCACTGTCGCGATCCCACTACCCTTTATACTTGGGGAATGAATCCTACCCCAAGTTATTAACAAATAAAGGTACAAATAGGGAACACGGCAACAATTATCCCCACCAAATACCTACTCAACTAAATGTACTTGAAAAAGTAAGAACAGTTGAAATAAGTGAATCACAAAAGGGAAGATAATTAATTAATTCAATTTATGTTTTAAAGGGAGTAATGATTAGCAAACATGAATTTAAGGGAATAAGAAATTGTATAATAAAATAAGAGTGATGCCGGAAGGGCGAAAATATACTGTAAGGAGTTAGACCAAACAAATATTACTTAACATTACTATATTACACAAGACATACGAAATATATATATACAACAATCACTACAAAATGATTATCCCTACCAAACAGGAGATTCCTTACCACCAGGATCCCTTCCTAGGCCTAACTAAACGTGTCACTAATACCTGATACCCCTAGGGCATTGCAGAAGACTGGATAAAGCACTAGACAAGGGTCAAGGCTAGAGAACGAATGGACACGTCTAACCTATGCCATGGTTTTTCGCTACTGCCGAAGCGTGCCCACGCGGGGAGGAGAGCGTCTCATATCATGTGATTCAGGACATTTGCTGGATATTTTATATAATTAATAAATATTACTCTTGAGTTGACTTAACAGAGTAAGACAATGATGCATATAAATTACATACATAAATATACAATTAACCTAAGTAACTAAGAACAATAATAATATAATAAGTACAATTAACAATTTATTAATAGCTTGTATGAAATGTAGGCATGAACATATGCCTCACGCTATGCGAGTTCCCCAGCGCTACAGGCACGTGACAACCACCACCCAGAATCCACCACCATCCACATTACCCCATCACCACAACTACTACCCACACTCCCTAGCCACCACCACTACTACTACCACCCACAGTCACCACCGTCACCACCCCCACCACCAGCCACACTCCCTACCACCACCAGCCACACTCCCTACCACCACCACCACCACCAGCCACACTCCCTACCACCACTACCAGCAACACTCCCTACCACCACCACCAGCCACACTCCCTACCACCACCACCAGCCACACTCCCTCCCACCACCATCACCACCAGCCACGCTCCCTACCACCACCACCACCACCACCACCAGCCACACTCCCTGCCACCACCACCAGCCACACTCCCTACCACCACCAGCCACACTCCCTACCACCACCACCAGCCACACTCCCTACCACCACCATCACCACCGGCCACACTCCCTATTACCACCCCCACCAGCCACACTCCCTACCACCACCACCACCAGCCATACTCCCTACCACCACCACCACCACCAGCCACACTCCCTACCACCACCACCACCAGCCACACTCCCTACCACCACCACCACCAGCCATACTCCCTACCACCACCACCACTAGCCACACTCCCTACCACCACCACCAGCCACACTCCCTACTACCACCACCACCAGCCACACTCCCTACCACCACCACCACCAGCCATACTCCCTCCCACCACCACGACCAGCCACACTCCCTACTACCACCACCAGCCACACTCCCAACCACCACCACCACCAGCCACACTCCCTACCACCACCACCACCACCATCAGCCACACTCACTCACCTACACCACCACCACCACCACCCACACACACACACACACTTATCACCATCACGCAAACTTTCCACCACCACGCATATCTCACCACCACCACCACCACCCACATTCCCCTACTACCACCCACACTCACCCTTTCCACCACTTTCACTTCTCCACCACCATAACTACTACCCACACTCCACCATCAACACCACCACCCACACATTCCCCCACTACAAAACCACCACCCACAGTCCCCCACTAGCACCACTACCACCACCTACATTTCCATACCACCACCAACACTCCCCCCTACCACCCACACTCCCCCACCACCACTCCACACTCTCCCACCTCTACCACAACCCAAACTCACTTACCACCACCCATAATTTCCCACCGCCAGCGACACTCCCCAACCACCGCCCACCCTCCCCAACCATCACCTCCAACACTTCCCTACCCACTAGGGTGTGTCATACGGAGGCGAATTTTTTTTTTTTGAGTTTGAAAAATCGGCCCATGGTATTAATGATGTAGTTCTATGTGCAGAATCATGTGATATCTTCAGATTTGAAAAGTTTTCAATTTTTGCTAGGTAAATTTTAACTTGAAATCTTATGAAAATTCAGTATTCCCACCCTTTTACCAACACCACTAAATAGCTTATTTAAAGTAAAGTAAATGTATCAGGTTAATTTATTAGGATGAAAATGATCCAGAATAGTGAAACGAATGATCTTGACACATTTATTAAATTTAATATTCCTTTAGAAAACAAAATCATCAAATACAAAAACCGGTTTTACTACTACGACCCGGTGTTGCTGCACACCATAGAGAACATGTCTTTCTTGCTTCTGTTTCTACTCATCACCTCCCTGCTGACCACCTGAGCTCGGATGTAGCCTTCCCTCCTCTCCTGGCTGTACACGTGACTGCTGGCCTTGCTCACTTGCTGTACACAACGCTCTATACTCTGGGTGTGCGAGGGCCAGGCAGGGACATGCATGGGGTTGTCCAGGAAAGCTCTGACTTGAACATTGGTGAGGCTGGAGGTAAGAGGGGGCTCACTGCCAGCCTGGATGTTATCCAGATCTATGAGATCAGTGAGGTCTTGGCACCTAGATTGACTTCAGGAGTCTTCCTGACCCTGAAGGAATCGTGACCAACTGATTCGTCATGCCCAGATCCTCTCATAAGTCTCATATCCAAGATCTTTTTGACTGCCACTCTTCTCTCCTCCTCATCCTTACTGCAGAGCATTGTCTGCAGAACTGCCTCGGGATGAGCATACCAGGAAGATCTCCTCACAGTCTTCTCCACAATCTGAACAACCTTCCTTGGCTGACTCCTCAGGAGCTCAAGCTGGAAGAGAACATGCCTCGGACCTTCGGAGAACGATGACTTGACCTTGGTGTTGAACCAATTTGGCAAGTAGACACGCACGATGAATTGGACAATAAGTCTCAGGTTGTGAAACTGGTTCCCTTTCAGTTTATGATAAGCGACCCAAATTCTGCAGAACCTGAGAGCCGTTGTGAGCCACCTAGAATGTGAGACTGGACCTATCTGCAGGTAAGCAAGTCTATCAGGCATGACCCCAGTTTTGATGGCACTGCAAATCATGTAACCATAGTACTGGTCAGTGCTCAGGTCGTCAATGACAGTATGTGCAAGCTCAACGAGTGGAGGGCCAACTGTGATTTTTTCAAAGCTCGGATTTATTTCTAACTCAGTAGCAGAGTCCAGCATCTTGCCAAGAGGACCAGACCATCTGTTGTTTGAAAGAGTCTTGCCATCCAGCTCCTGGATCAGATGTCTGAGTGGTAACTCGTTGGTGTGGAGGTCACAAACAATCCAGACCAGCTTCCTCCCAATCTTCCAATCTATCCACCGTATGATCCCCCCTTGCCACCCTGTGTTCGTGTTGGTGCTGTCCCCTCCAATGGCCTGCAGGGTCTGGTCTACGTTCCTCTCTCTGAGCCAGTTCACAATGTTATCTGCCACTATCTCAGCTAGTTTCCTGATGTCATCTTTCTCTGGAGTGAAATGCCACAAATACTTCCCTCCTGGTTCACTGCAGCAGGAGTAGTGTTCCTCCTTCACCATGGCAGGGAACAACTTGTCAGAATCTCCAACTTTCATGAACACTTTAGTGTCATCCCTTCTCCCATCAAAGAACAAACAATTGATTCCATTTTCTCTTATCCCCTTATCAAACTCCTCTTCTAGGTTACTGACAAGTTTCTCCTGAGCTCTCCTTACTTTGTTATGATCTATCACCAGGTGAACATCATCAGGTGTTATCAAACCACCGTCATTCCAGGCAGCTGTTGCTATCTCTGCAGTTTCTCTGAGACCAGTGTGGTGTCGCATGCTGGCCGGAGCTATGCTCGGGATATCTTTCCTATTTCGAATCTTATGCCTGGAAGGTTTGGGATCATTATTTTCTGGGTTAGGGACAAAGTCACCATTCTCCTGGTCAGCACTCGGATCAGCCATGGGGAAGTCATTAAACTCTGAATCAGCTTGACTCCAATCATCGGCCTTTTTTACCTCACCCTGGGCCTTCTCAAGTCTCTTTTCCTCGGCAACTCTTCTCCTCTTCTGTCTCTCTGTGGCAGCCTCCTGTCTCTTGGACTCCGGAATATCTTGGCTAGAAATCATGAGAGCCCCTATACTGCCAGTCTTCTCTCTCTGTGCTTTGACAAATGCCAGTTCGATGACAGGAATCTTCAGTTCACGCTTGCAAATACAGGAGATGTGGGCCTCGGATTTACAGTCACGATTGCATCCAAACTCAGGACAGAGAAGAATTGGGCACTTGCAAGTAATTATGTCAAATAACTGGTCCAGTTGCTTGGCAAAGCTGTCCTTAACTGCAAGTTTTCCTCTCCCAAGAGAGATATCTCTTGCCTTTTCCCAACTGGCTAGCAGTCTCTCACTAATCTTCTTCTGACTTGTTATGACTGGAGGCTTGAACTGAGCGTTAGCCAGAGTGTACTGTGCCAAGACAGCTTTGGTCATATCACTGGCAATGTCTTTGTTTGTGTAAGTTCTTTGGTTCTTTTCACTGATTTGCCTGATTAAAACACCGTATCTCAAAGCATCTCTCAACGTAGGCAACTCCGATTTCAGGAGCTCTCTCCCAGACCCAAGATAGTGACTGAGATGGCTGGATTTTTGGTTCCTCGTCCTGACACAAGCAGCCATCGCAGATATTATCAACTTATAAATGCATCAGAATCTGAAACAGAAAAAATATTGTTAGTTGGGTTGTTAAAGAATGAAGTCAGAAAGCAATGTTCACTATTTAATTGTAATGCACTAATGCAGCTGTACGTTAGATTTTCGATAAATTTCACGCTAAAATTTACCGAGCAAAAGGTTGCAAAATATTGAAACTGAAATTATTTTCTGTTTATATACACTAAAATCTACCAAAAAAGTGATGGGCCATTAGTTTTAGCTGATCGTCCCTCCTATGACACGCCCTACTACCCACTGTCTACCCTCTACACCATCTAGGTCTCACCAAATACCACTTGAAATGTAACACCAACCAAAACTCTACACGTGATAATACCAGAAATCCTACGGAAATATGACCAGTATTTATAGAGAGCGTAATGGAAGAAAATAGGTGGACTTAGAGCTAGATTTAAAGAGAAAGAAAATACTACGTAAGACCTGACGTTAAGGTAATCAAAATATTTATATTGAGGTGAAATAACAGTTCAGAAGGTAAGTAGATAAATATATGAACAGATAAGGTGCCATTTATATTATTAGATCAACAGAGATATTAAGATAAACAACATACATAATAGATACATAATAAAACAATATAGCAAAATACCAATACCCTTCACCAGTACGACACTAACACCACTTAAATCTTGAAATAGACAGCGTGACTCACCTATCTATAACACACTTGCCGTTTACGGTGTTGTACTTGGTGTTGTGGACACATTTCACTCTTAATGTGTCATCAGGAGACGGGTCAAGGCAGGTGTCTCTCTCAAGATAATAATTCGTGTTGATGTTTTTTGGAGTTATTCGATTTATATCTCTTAATTCTGGGGTTAAATAGTCTTGTAATTAATCGCTCAGTTGATGTACTCATGGTGGACTTGATCTATTAGTTCATGTACTCACGGTGGACGATCTATTAGTTGTTGAACGAATGTGGGACTTGATCTATTGGTTGATGTATTCACGAGGACGTAATCAATCAGCAAATTGACGTACTACACTGCCATTCAATTAATGTACTCGACTTACTCATTTACCCCTAATCTATAACTATACTTTTGGAGACATAGTCAGTCAGTCAAGGAACTCTTGAGTGGTTACTTAATCAAACAGTTATAATCAATCTGGTCAGTGTCCTCTTATACAAGAACACAATCAATGTATTCAAACAATCAATCAGTGAAGTCAGTGTCCTCTTATATAAGAACACAATCAGTGTATTCAAGCAATCAATCAGTGAAGTCAGTGTCCTCTTATATAAGAACACAATCAATGTATTCAAGCAATCAATCAGTGAAGTCAGTGTCCTCTTATACAAGAACACAATCAATGTACACAAACAATCAATCAGTGAGGTCAGTGTCCTCTTATCTGTCGCGATCCCACTACCCTTTATACTTGGGGAGTGAATCCTACCCCAGTTATTAACAAATAAAGGTACAAATAGGGAACACGGCAATAATTATCCTCACCAAAAACCTACTCAACTAAATGTACTTGAAAAAGTAAGAACAGTTGAAATAAGTGAATCACAAAAGGGAAGATAATTAATTAATTCAATTTATGTTTTAAAGGGAGTAATGATTAGTAAACATGAATTTAAGGGAATAAGTAATTGTATAATAAAATAAGAGTGATGCCGGAAGGGCGAAAATATACTGTAAGGAGTTAGACCAAACAAATATTACTTAACATTACTATATTACACAAGACATACGAAATATATATATACAACAATCACTACAAAATGATTATCCCTACCAAACAGGAGATACCTTACCACCAGGATCCCTTCCTAGGCCTAACTAAACGTGTCACTAATACCTGATACCCCTAGGGCATTGCAGAAGGCTGGATAAAGCACTAGACAAGGGTCAAGGCTAGAGAACGAATGGACACGTCTAACCTATGCCACGGTTTTTCGCTACTGGGGTGGCGTGGGTACGCCGCCGAGAAGGGCGTCTCATCTCACGTGATCCAGACATTTGCTAGATATTTTATATAATTAATTAATACTCTCTTGATTTGAACTTAACAGAGTAAGACAATGATGCATATTAATAACATACATAAATATACAATTAACCTAAGTAACTAAGAACAATAATAATATAATAAGTACAATTAACAAATTATTAATAGCTTGTGTGAAATGGAGGCGTGAACATATGCCTCATGCTATGAGAGTTCCCGAGCGCTCAGGCACGTGACATATCCAACAACACAAACAATGTACTCAAACAATCATTTAATGAGGTCAGTGTCCTCTTATACAACCAAAACAATATATGTTATCGTTCTAGGAAAATCACGTTCTTAATATATTCTTGTCCATCACCGTGTGTACTGGATGTCTGTCTCCTATTTATGGTGCCCTGACTCTATAAGTAATAGTTAGGACCTATGCTGAGGACGACGTAAAACAGCATTACTTATTCATTGGTAATTCTGCGTAGCGAGTGAGATCCTGTGCTGTTTACACGGTATTTCTACCTGAGTCGGCCATTGCATTTTTACAGCTGGGGTTAGAGGGGACGGAGGAGGTCGGGATGATGGGGAGAGGTACAAGTTAGATTGTGTGGAAGTGATGTGGGTGGAGGGAGGGAGGGGCTAGACAGGGTAGGAGGGAGGTGTGGGTAGAGGAGAAGGAGGAGGGACTGGTCAGGATGGTGAAGGAAGGTGTGGATGGAGGAGGAGAAGGAGAAGGAGGGGGAGCTGGACAGGGTGGTAAAGGAAGGTGTGGGTGGAGGAGGAGGAGGAGGCGGGGCTAGACAAAGTGAAGAAGGAAGGTGTGGGTGGAGAGAAGGAGGAGAAGGGGCTGGACAGGATGGAAGAGGATGGTATGGGTTGAGGGAAGGAGGAGGAAGAGGAGGGGCTGGACAGGATGGAGAAGGAAGGTGTTGGTGGTGGGATGGAGGAGGAGGAGGAGGAGCTGGACAAGATGAAGGTGGTGCGGTTTGTACTTTTTGTTTGTTGATGGATAAGTGATTCCACTCTCCTTCATGGCCACGACCACTCACCTCACGCTCATGACCTACATACAGTAGTACTCGAGTATTGCAATGTACTTATGTGGTGCAGTGCGCTTAAATTTTATTATGTATTCAAGCGTTAAGATAATTCAAGTGCCACGATGTACTCAGATGGTACAATGTAAGGTAGGCTGCTAAAGTATCATGATGTACTCAAGTGTCACGATGTACTCAAGTGCCACGTTGTACTAAATTGTTACAATGTACTCATGTGTTACAATGTACACAATTGTTCCAATATTGCATACATAAATTGGTGTAGTGTAATGTATAGTAAGTGGATCTGAACACGGAACAGTCGTGATATGGTGGTGTTTTCCTACCATGTGTTGAGGACGTGTTGTACTGTGCTGTACATAATCCCAGCCGCCATAGGAAAGGCTTTGAGTTCCTATTAAGAACATAAGAACATAAGAATGGAGGAAACTGCAGCGGGCCTATTGGCCCATACTGGGCAGTCCCGTTTACACCCAACCCCTATTGCTCATATGAGCATCCAACCTATGTTTGAAGCAATTCAGCTTATTCGAGTTAATGATGATATTTGGTAACTTGTTCCATTCATCCACTACTCTGTTTCCAAACCAGTGTTTACCTATTTCACGCCTAAATCTAAATTTGTCTAATTTAAAACCATTGTTACGAGTTCGCTCCTGGTTGGATAGTTTGAGTACCTTTGTAATGTCCCCTTTGTTTAGCCCTGCCTTCCACTTATACACCTCTATTAGGTCGCCCCTCGCTCTACGTCTCTCAAGGGAGTGCAAATTAAGATGCTTTAACCTGTCTCTATACTCAAGGTTCCTAATGCCCGGGATTAGTCTTGTCTTTCTCCTCTGAATTCTTTCCAAGGATTCTATATCCATTCTGTAATACGGTGACCAGAACTGAACTGCGTAATCCAGGTGTGGTCTCACAAGAGCAAGATACAGTTTTAGGATGACCTCGCTAGTCTTGTAACTAACACTCCTTTGTATGAACCCAAGTACTTTATTAGCCTTGTTACGAGCAAAAACACATTGTTTACTTGGCTTAAGGTTCCTACTTATTATTACTCCTAAATCTCTCTCGCAGTCGGATTTCTCTATGGCATCGTTGTTCATCTGGTATCTGGTTTCCCTGTTTACATCTCCTATACTGAGTACTTTACATTTGTCGACGTTGAATTTCATCTGCCATTTTTCAGACCATTCGAAAAATTTGTTTAGATCTTCCTGTAGTTTTGCCGAGTCCTCGTCAGATTTGATAACACGTCCTATTTTAGTGTCATCAGCAAATTTACTTATGTTGCTGTCAATGCCGATATCTATGTCGTTTATGTAGGCTATATAATAAATAATAATGGTCCAAGTACTGAGCCTTGGGGAACTCCGCTTGGCTGTCGTCAGTGTGGAAAGCTGGACTGAGTATAATCATCAAGGTATTACTTTGTCTGTTACACAAGAATTGCATTTATATAAAAAAAGAAGAATTTCCCCAAATTATGGACAATAACAAAAAATATGTACATACTATAATATGATGTATATACAATCTTGTCTATTTAGCATATAATAGACCCCTCTAGGAAGTGGTCACAATGGCGATGACCAGAGGTCTTGAATCTTGAAATACGATCTCAAGAAGATTCTGGGAATCCTACTGTTAGAAACATCAGCGAAAACATACGACCAAATTCCACTGAATTCTTAACACTACCTGTCTTATTATTAGTACCTTAAAGAAGGAGCTAACGGGTTAAAGTGGCGGTGGTACTCCTTACCTACCTACTTACTGTACTGTACTGTATCTGCTTTTCTACCTCTTCAGATGCCTTTCTACCTACTGTACTTATTTATATAAGGATTTGTCTGTCTGCTTACCTATACAGATATACCTGCTTGCTTGCCTGACTACAAACTTTCCTGTATACCTGAGAACTTAAATTCCTACCAGCTTACCTATCAACTAACCTACCTTCCTACCTAACCTAACCTAACCTACCTCAGTATCTTTGTTACCTGGACATGATTTATGGGGTAAGCTAAGTACATTATGCATCCCCTGTGACCTCAGAAGTGAGAGGTTATCAATTTACTGATGTTCCCGCCCTATTTAGCGTCTAGTGTTGTGGTGGCTGTTTTTGGTGTTCTAATAATGATTGCCCCTCGTGTAACGAGGATGGCCGGCCCAAGGGCCACTTAGGTGTGAATTTGTTTAAGGTGTAGAACTTGTCTCCAATACAACAACCACACCCTAAGTTAACGAGTTGCAAGATCCAGTGTCAAGGAATAGTCCGAGAAGACCGGACAACTCGCCAACTGCACTGGCTAACCATTACCCCGGAATACGATCCGCAAATCCATTAACATCCAGGTTACCAATTACTGCTGGGTAGACAGAGGCAAATAGCGTAAAGAAACGTGCCCATAGTTTCACCCTGCCTGGAGATCGAACCCGGGTCTGCTCGTTTGCGAGGCGAGAATGCTGACCAATGCACCACAGGTCGCTGGGTGCTCTAAGACGTGCTTGCTGCTCCCTAAGTATCTCTTTTAGTATTATAATAATAATAATAATAATAATAATTGACGGTTTATTGAAAAAGTTCTGCAGCCCGAAGGCTGAAAATATACATTGGACATAAATGACTTATTACATACATTGGTGGTTTTACAAAAGCCTTCATTAGAGAAAGGTAAAGGAACATACAGTGAACATACAGATTATTGTAGGTGTTGAACAGCAAAAACGTAGTGCAGTAACTCCCTCCCAGATGGTGTTAGGAGGGACCTCACGTGGTGTAGTAGTTCCCTCACAGATGGTGTTAAGAGGGGCCTCACGTGGTGTAGTAATTCCCTCACAGATGGTGTTATGAGGGGCCTCACGTGGTGTAATAAATCCCTCAAAGATGGTGTTATGAGGGGCTTCACGTGGTGTAGTAATTCCCTCACAGATGGTGTTATGAGGGGCCTCACGTGGTGTAGTAATTCCCTCACAGATGGTGTTATGAGGGGGCCTCACGTGGTGTAGTAAATCCCTCACAGATGGTGTTATGAGGGACCTCACGTGGTGTAGTAATTCCCTTACAGATGGTGTTATGAGGGGCCTCACGTGGTGTAGTAATTCCCTCACAGATGGTGTTATGAGGGGCCTCACGTGGTCTAGTAATTCCCCCATAGATGGTGTTATGAGGCGCCTCACGTGGTCTAGTAATTCCCTCACAGATGGTGTTATGAGGGGGCTCACGTGGTGTAGTAAATCCCTCACAGATGGTGTTATGAGGGGCCTCACGTGGTGTAGTAACTCCTTCACATATGGTGTTATGAGGGGCCTGACGTGGTGTAGTAATTCCCTCACAGATGGTGTTATATGAGTGAGGTGTGGTCCCAGGCCTTCCTATCGTAGACGGATTAACACATCGCTGGTTGTTGGGTCTCAAGGGCCGCTATCACTGGGTACCTGGGACCTCACTGTGTGAAGGTCAACCCGGGCACGACTGTTACTGTTGAGTTGTTCTCACTGACTTAAGCACCGTTCACCACTGTTCACCTCTGTTTAACACTGGTTCCATTCCTTTCTTAAATGAAACAGCAACTTCTGGCGAGAACATGTTGATATTCCCGTGGGGAGGAGGGTTCAGGGGAGGGGGCTGGTATGGGCCAACACAACAGTTGACCTGGCTGCTCCGAGAGGAGCGCCAGGCACGTCTCGACAATTATAATTCGTATACTGTAACAATGTAGAGGTAGTGGATGCATGGGGAATAAATAATATATTCGTACTGTCAAGAATTATACTTATGATCATAGATTATTATTGAAATGTAATTGTTATACGGAATACAGCTGCTGTCCGAGATTAGATTGAATGTGGTCAATGAGTTCCTAGCCAGGTGGAGAATTCAGGGCTTCTTTCACTCTCAGGTATCTTTTGATAGAAGTTAAATAATCGTCTTTTCATGCCAATTTGGGAATGTTGAGATCGAAAACTGATGATACCAATAACTCTATTTTGGCCGTTCAGTAACCAAAATGGCGTATGATAGATGGCCACGAGTAACACTATATTTTGAGGTAATAACACAAATATAGTAGCTTGTGTCGGACGCTTATGTGTATTTTAATTCACTTCATTTATATTACAACAGTAATTGGGAACCTGGATGTTAATCGATCTGCGGATCGTGTTCCCGGGTAATGGTTAGCCAGTGCAGTTGGAAAGCTGTCCGGTCTTCTCCGACTATTCATTGGCACTGGGTCACTCAGCTCGTTAATTCAGGGTGTGATTGCTGTGTTGGCGACACCTTCTACACTTTAAACAAATTCACGCCTAGGCGGCCCTAGGGCCGGCCATCATTATACACATTTGGGTCAGATAGGGTTAACGAGAAGAGTTCAAGAAAACATTGTTATCGTGAATAATAAATGCACTTAAGCTACAGCCAACGAGCCTGGTCAATAAGCCACAGTTATCTACATTTGCACCGCTGGCCAACAAAGTTCTGATTTACCTTATCATTTTCGCCCATTGTGATTTAGCAAAGACAGGTTTTTTTTTCGGGGGGTCCTTGATCTCTCATGTTCATGCATGTACCTGCACAGTGCAGGTCTTCGCTATTACTTGTACACTGGCATATCGGGGTACAGAAAATTTTAGATTTCGGTATTTGCATCGCAGCGTCTTGCAACCTCATGTTATGCATTGGTATGTCAGCATTTCCATACAGCTGGCTGTTGTTGTTTGTTAGTGTATTTCCTTGGCAGCCAACTGCGTCGGGTATTACGACCGTAGTCTTGTTAGTTTGACCTCTTTCTCTTGTTTTTCTTATTTTTCTTTGTAATATCCTACACTTTTTGTTCTTAGTGTTCTTGATTTTGTTCTTCTGGTTCTTGCTGTTTTTGTTCTCGTTATTTTTCTTTTTCTGATCTACTTTTTTTTCTGGCTTCTCCTCACTTGGAAGAGAGCATCCCTGTAGTTAAATTACTTTGTGTGTTTTGCCTTGGCGATCCTACACTCCTTCCCCCATTTGGGACATTCTCGGTCGGAGGAGGAGTGCGGACCACCACAGACAGCGCATTTCTCGTCTTCTTCCGTCTTGCAGTCTTTGCTCTGATGTCCAAAGGACACTCACCTGGAGCTCACGTCCTCTGGGGCCTTGCATTTATGAGTGTTCGTACTCCTGACACCTAGGAGTATAAGTTATTTGTGTTTATGTAATGATCTGCCCTATGGTCGTAACATAAATAATAGGGGCCTGACCAGGGAGCCTAAGGGTAATTTGTCAAGTTACAAGTTGGAAACAAACACCATCATCATTATGACATTGCTGTGTAATGTTATGACTGTGACTGATATTAATCTAGTGTTCTGTTGTTTTGCTCCTGTGATTTTTTGTGCGTAACCTAGAGACGTAAGTGTCATTTGATTTAGTCAGTCATCATGTTTTCCCTGGAAAGAATCGTTAATGATCCCTCGCTTAAGACGCTTTGCCCCGATCAGTTAAATAAAACAGACTGGATTAGCATTGCTAGCTATTATGGTATTAACGTCCAAAAGGGTCAGCGTAAATCAGCAATACAAAATGCTGTGCTTACAGAGCTGGTGCGGGAAGAAATTTTTTCGGAAGAAGCCCTTCAGTTACGTGTAGTTGACACTGCAACTAGTGTGGACACTGGGAATAGTTTAGAATTACTTAAGCTGGAGATGCAACATGAGTTAGCCATGAAAGCAAATGAGTTAGCCATCGAGGAGAAAAAGCGTGGACATGAGTTAAGGTTATAGAGGAAAAGAGAGCACGTTAGTTACCCATGGAGGAGGAGGAAAAGCGAAAACCCTTGAGATGCAAGGTAGAGTAGGAGTAGCAAGGCCTAGCAACAATGACAGTGTTTAGGACCGTGATCAGTCAGTGTTTGACATCGCTAAACATTTGCTACTAGCACCTCAGTTTGACGAGGATGACCAAGAAGAATTTTTCCAGCAGTTCGAGAAGGTAGCTAGACCATTCAAGTGCCCTGAAAAATCCTGGGTGGCAATAATTCAGACTGTGTTCAAAGGTCAGTCTTGTTGGTCTTTGTCGGCAGAAAAATTTAAAAGTTATGAAGAGGTTAAAGAGGCCATTTTGAAGGTTTATGAGTTGATTCTGGAACACTGCAGAGTGAAATTTATGAATGAGAGGAAACTAGAGTCACAGTCATATAGTGAATGTATGTACAGTCTGTGTAAGATGTTTGAAAGATGGATACAAAGTAGTGGAGTAAGCTCCTATGAAGAGTTGATTGAGTTGATGATTTTAGAGCAATTTAAGAGAGCCCTCCCACGAGATATTCAGTTATATTTGGAGGAGAGAGATTACAGATCTGCAAAGAGCAGCAGCTCTGGCAGACAGTTACGCGTGGACTCATACGAATGCTAGGTTTCAAAGTCATGTAACTAGGGACAAGGGGGGTAAGCAGGATATGTTTGAAGATGCAAAGGCAGCTGCCTCAAGTAAGGTAAAGGTCCGTAGTGGCTCGGAACAAAAATATCAGAGGTTTGAGAGCACAAGTCAAATGATCTCTTTCTACTGTAAACACATAGGTCACGTTATTGCTAATTGTCCTAAGCTCAAGGAGAAAAGGAAGACTCTGTTCTTTTATTCGTGCAGCTGGAGAAGTTAGACCCTAAGTCAGTTGGTTCTTACTCAAAGGAAGATTTACTTCAGTCATTTATGTTTGGAGGGACTGTCTCAAGTGATGAATCCAGTGATGTTTGGTACCCTGTTCTGATTTTGCGAGACACCGCTGCAAACCAAAGTATTGTGTTTAAAGGTGTTTTTCTTTGTGTGGAAAGTGCTTATACTGGTGAGCATGAGTTAGTGAACGGTGTCGGTGGTGTAATCACTGTTCCTTTATGTAAAAATAGCGGAATCGCCGCCCTCCAGGCGGCTCTTTCGCTAGGCCATGGTAGGACGCCACCCGCCGGGAGGCTCCACACTGTCTTGTTGTAGTGCATTAAGGTACACCATATTTTTGGTTTTGCCATTTGAAGCAAGCTCCCACTCTGGAGCATCCAACATAGAACTGTCCATGAGAGAAGCAAGGAAACACCAGGTTTAGGCCAACCATCTTTAAGGACTGTCCCTGGCATTTGTAGATGGTCATGGCAAAGCTCACTTTAACCGGGAACTGAAGTCGCTTGAACTCAAATACCAGGTCAGTGGTGATGAGAGGTATCCTTGGTATAAAAACATCCTCTCCTTTAGTTTTTCCTGTCAGTATTGTAGCTTCCAGTACATGTGGCATCATGTTCTTCACCACCAGTCTTGTGCCATTGCAGAGGATTGGTGGTTCAATATTTCTTAAGAGCATTAAAGGAGTTCCAATCTTAAGAGTGAGGTGATGAGGAGGCATTCCAGCGGGCTCCAAAGAATTAAGGCATTCTACAGGGTACTGGACTGTTTCGTCCTGGTCGATTACTGTATCAACAGACTTGAATGAGGTCTCACTGCCTGAAAGCTGTCTGAGTAGAGTCATGTTGATTTCAGCCACTGTTTCATTCTTTGGTGCCAGAATTGCGCGTTCACACAGCCACTTGTGATCCTTATAGTGGTGGATAATGTTTGGGTAGACCATGTTAGTGAGCTCAGTTGAGGACTTTACAACATTTCAACATCCTTGAGGAATGATTATTTGTCCTTCTGAATCAATAGGGAAAGTTCCATTCCCAATCTGTAGTAGAAGGTTTGCGAACCGCCCAGAATCCTGATTTCCTTGTAGATGTACTCTCATGTTTGTGGATAGGATGAGTGTCTGAACACTTCTCCAAAGGTATGATGCCTTGAGGCACGCATTCAGTTCATCAGCTGGAGTGCTTCGAGGAATGACAGGTAGGGTCTGGCGAGATTCTCCAGCTGGTCATTTTCTCGTATGTCTTGCAAGGTCCTGTCCAATGCTTCAAATGCTAACTTGTGAGACATAGTGCATTCATCCCAGACTATGAGGCTGCATTTTTCTACGAGTTTTGCCTTTGCCGGTCCTTTTTTGATGTTGCACACTGGATTCTCATTGTGAGCGAGGTTGAGAGGCAGTTTAAAAGTTGAGTGTGCAGTACGTCCTCCTTCTAGAAGTGTTGCAGCAATGCCTGAGGATGCCACAGCAAGAGCAAATTTTCCCTAATGACGTAATTTGGGCAACAAAAGGTTGATCAGGAATGTTTTTCCTGTCCCGCCAGGTGCATCGAGAAAGATCATACCTCCCTGCTCCGCTTGTATCGCTTGCAAGATCTGTTCATAAGCATTTGCATGATCAGGCACCAGGTGAGGCTCATTTTCTTCAAGAAAATTCACTAGAACTTCAACTGTGTAGTCTGTCTCTCTGAGCAACTCCCTGTTTGCAACTACTGGTTCTTCTCAGTTTGGGGAAGACAATCCCAAATCATCAGTTTTTCCGCATAGCTCCATCACTTTGTCTTCCAGCATGATCAGTGCCCTATTGAACATGTCATCCATGAACTCAATCTCTTGACCAGGATGTTGTCTTCTTGCTTGATGAAGCAGATCCTCTGAAAGACTTTCTCAGTGGTTTTTCCAGAGCTGGCTTGGGTTGGAAAGTCCACATGTAGCAATCATGATGGCAAACAGGTTCCTCATTCTCATTGGCGATTGAGTAGCTGCTGCCTCTTGTAATGTGTCATTCCAGTGACCATCATCTTCCAGTAGGCCAAGGAGATTGCACGCATCCTGGTAGGTTCTGCAGACTTGTCCATTCACTGTCTTGAGTGCTGCATATGATGTTGGGCCACGGATGTGGTGCAAAAGTAGTCTCAAACAATAGCATTCAAAGTTGTTTGGGTGAACCATGTAGACACGTCCCAAAGCATTGCCTGACTTTATCCCTGGATATCCTTCAACATCAGATCCTTGAGCTGGAACTTTTTCATTGAAGCCTGCCATATGTAGAACTTGGGTACGTTAACATACAGGACTATTTGAGCAAACTCATCTTCCTGTGAAAGCTTAAAGAACGCAGTGAAGGTCGTATCAGCAGGATTTGCCATTTGATTTTGGAGGGACTCTTCTGTGAAGTATGCTCTTTGTCCATTTTCCTGGTGGACAGCCAGATGAACTACTGTTGGACATCGTTCGTGTATGGGAAAATTATAAATTCTCCATAGGGCTTCATTGCTGCATATATAACGGCCTTGTTGAAACTGTGACACCCCATCATAATTTCCATCCTTTTCCAATGCAAAGATCGCTTGGTCAGAGCCTTTGTTGACGAATTTGCAGACATACTTGATGGACTTGACTGAATTGCAGAACTCCACATTGATGTGCGCATTGAATGCTTTAGTCAAAAGGGGATTGTAGGGGACCACCCATTTGTTGTCTACTGTTATTTCAATGTTTGTTCCAGGTCGCAACACTGCTGTAAAACCTCCATCGCCTGGCGCTCTTCTCCTGTACTGAGGATAGCTTTCTTCTCCACACTGAGTATCCTTTATCAGGTCTTTTGGGAAGTTTTTGTTGCAACGTCCATCTTTAATGCATGGAGAGTGTCTGTTGAATGGTCCACATGGCCCATGAATCATTTGCTTCTTGATAATCTCATAGAGAACTGGATCTTCTTCTGGATCAGGAAACTCTGCTCGCATGCAGTTGTCAATCATGTTCGGTCGAATTTTCTCTTTCAGCCAGATCAAGATATGGGCATGCGGTAGACCTCGTTTCTGCCACTCAATGGAATACATGTAGCACCGTGTAGGGCCAAAGATGAACAGTTCATTAACGGTGTATGTAAGTTCCACCATATTTTTCACTACAACGGTACAGCAAAGTATATTTTTTTAGCATTAAACTGTTATTATTTTATTGTCAAATCATCACTACATATAACATCATCCATCATCACTACATATAACACCATCCATCATCACTACATATAACAACATCCATCATCACTACATACAACACCACCCATCATCACTACATATAACATCATCCACCATCACTACATATAACACCATCCATCATCACTACATATAACATCATCCATCATCACTACATATAACATCATCCATCATCACCACAATTAACATCATCCATCATCACTACATATAACACCACCCATCATCACTACATATAACACCACCCATCATCACTACATATAACACCATCCATCATCACTACATATAATACCATCCATCATCACTACAGATCGATAAAGTAGTTTCCGAGATTCTCGTGCGGACACACACACACACAAGCACACAAACACACAGACATACGTCTTTGTTTTATATATATATATAGATATATATATATATATATATATATATATATATATATATATATATATATATATATATATATATATATATATATATATATATATATACTTCATTTTTAGTCCATTTAACACGCGGACTTTGAACATATAATCAACGACCTCACCAGCAAGGAATCGAACCCTCGACCTACTGGGTGTGACTAGGGAACGCGTAAGCGTTCCCTAGTCACACCCAGTAGGTCGAGGGTTCGATTCCTTGCTGGTGAGGTCGTTGATTATATATATATATATATGTTCTTGAGGAGTGACATGGTTTCCCATTTCCCAGTGGGTGACTGTTGGTGTCCAAGACTCTCCCTGCATCTGATATAACCTTCTTGCTCGCTAATGACATTGCTGGTACTCGTGTTGTCCCGGATCCTGTAGTGACCATGACTCCTACTGTGGAAAATTACACTAAATTGCTTGAAGATCAGTATCCTGTTTTATTCCCTGCCTGTGCTGTTACCAGAAGTATGTCGCTTAGAGAAGAGCAGAATACTCGTGTTGACCCTGTTCCTAATGTAGCTGACACAAGTGGTGAAGTTTGTGATGTAAATGACTCTGCAATTAAGGACCTATATGTGTTGCAAGATAATTCTGTTAATGACAGTGAGTCGTATTTGACGGAAACCAGTGGCGCCAGCGGCAATAATCCCCCCTGCAGTCACTGGTGACAACTCGCTCTCATCTAGTGTTGATTTAACTGATGTAAACCCGATAGAAAAAGTATCCATAAATAGGGAAACATTAATTTCTGACCAGGAGAGTGGTCCAGAGTTGCTAGAGTTAGGTAACAGTGTTGTAAGCAAGGAGGAAGCTGATGACTTGCCTGTTTGTTACGATTCGGACTCTGGCCTCCTGATTAGAAATCGTAGACCACCCTCGGTGCCTGCTGGGGAAGACTAGCATGTGAATAGGCGGAAGCTTTATTACTCCAGGGAAGCGATTGTGTACGTTATGGAGAGTCAGGAGCCAGAGGAACAAGAACAAGATTTCCTGGTGGAGGTTCCAGTTGCTGTATACAATTCACAGATTTTAGATGATCCCTCTTCTAAGGTTTTACATCTTTCACAGCTACAGGTTGAAGGTGTCAAGAGGATGATTCTGAGGAAGGAAGTGAACCAGTTGCTTCAAAACGAACTCGTCTTACCAAGCGACAGTGACTGGGCGTCACCATGCGTGCTGGTGCCAAAATCCGACGGCTCCTACCTCATGTGTACAGACTACAGACGGGTAAATAATGTGACCATGGCTGACTCCTACCCTCTCCCTCGTATAGACGGCATCCTTGACAGTATCGGGCAGGCAAAGTTCGTCATGAAGCTAGACCTAATGAAGGGGTACTATCAAGTGACGCTGAAGAAGGAATCCAAGAAAATTACTGCCTTCGTTACTACTAAGGGGCTTTGGCAATGCAAAGTCCTCCCCTTTGGGCTTTGCAGCTCCCCTGGGACATTCCAGAGGGCTATGAATGTGGTGAAGTTTGGGCTTCCTGGTGTTTGTGCCTACTTGGATGACCTGCTCGTGACAACAGCTACTTGGGAGGAACACACGGAGCTACTTCGTGCTCTTTTCGCCCGCCTATCGGAGTACAACTTCACTGTCAACCTGGCTAAAAGTGAGTTTGGCCATGCAACCCTCACCTACCTTGGCCATGCGGTGGGGCAAGGGAGGATGGCTCCAGTCAACGCAAAGATGGAGGCTCTACAGCGACTCCCGCCACCTGCAGACCGGAGGGCTCTGCGTAGGTTCCTCGGTATAGCAAGATTCTACCGAAGGTTTTGCAAGAACTTTGCACAAATCTAGGCTCCTTTGACAGACTTAGTCAGCCCAAAAGGGAGGCATTTGTGGACAAAAGCATGTCAGGTTGCATTCGAAAGCCTAAGGCATCTTTTAACCTCAAGTCCAGTGTTAAAAGTGCCAGATTTTGACAAGCATTTTGTGATTCAAGATGATGCCTGTGATATGGGTGTGGGTGCTGTGTTGCTACAGTTTGAAAAAGGTATACTACACCCAGTTTGCTTCCACAGTATGAAAATAATACCGATAAAAAAGGAGGCTTTAGGGCTTTTGTTGGGCTTAGAAAAGTTTGCAGTTATGTTGAGGGTTCACCATATACCATAGAGATGTACACAGATCAAAATCCTATACAATTTGTACAGAGGATGAGAAATAAAAATCCAAGGTTACTTAGGTGGGCTTTAGCACTGCAGCCCTTCAATATTGAAGTGAAACATATTAAAGGAAAAGACAATATCTTGACAGACACCCTGTCCCAGTGTGTTGGTCACACAATATATATATATATATATATATATATATATATATATATATATATATATATATATATATATAATATATATATATATATATTAGTTCTTGATTTGATAAGTGGCAGGGCTAAAGTGAACACTTTGTTGGTTTTGCTTTATTGTAGAAAAATATAGTTTCACAGGTACTGAGTTCAGTTGAGAGTATATTGTACCTTCTCTGCTCAGGGAAAGGTCTTAGTGCACTTGTATAGCAGAGGACTTAAGTGACATGTTCACTGGGTAACAGGTGATATGATAGTCTCTCTCTCACACCAGGGAGAGGGAGTTGTCAGGCGGGCCTTAAAGGAAACGCGTCAGGTGTTGTTGTTGAACTGCGCTGACAAAGCTTGACCTCGCCTGCTCCCCAGAGGAAATGTCAACTCACCAATTGATTCATACTCATGGGTGAATGACTTGGTGAATATATGGGTAATATACATTTGGGTAAATATTTATATAATACAAATGTTGATGTTACACCGTGATGTATAAAAGTTGTATATTTTTGTTCATAAACTTTTGAGATAAGGAGTGGATGTTACGAGTGTCCGCCATTAGTTTATGTTCTTTAAAACTCGTTGTTTCGGTGATGTGTGGGTGGCTTGGACAGCTTCATTCACTACTCCCAAACACCAACTGAGCTGGTATTTAAGTATTAACTTTGTCTGTTACATTATTTTATGTTTTATTGTATTATGTTTTATTATATTAGATTTGTATATAGGTTAGATAAGTGGAACTGATGTCAATAGGTAATTTAGATCAGGTTTACGTTTCTGCCAATCAGGATATAGTACGTCAGTATTTGGCGGTAGAGAGGTGACCTCGGTGACCTACTGGTACACTCTAGTCAGTCTAGGCACAGCTGTTTTAAGCTAAGTAGTATACCCTCTCTCTTTCTGGTGTTTTGGGAATTGGCATTTGACTATTGATATTTGTTTTGCTTGATATTGATTTTGTGTGATCCTGTTGGACCTTCAGTTCTTTCTCAGCCACTTCCAAAGATCTTGTCGTATTATTATTGTTATTTATTTTATTTTCTGTACATATGTGGAAGTGGGAATAAGTTAATAAATTTTCATAATTTTTATTGACTTGCTTAGGTTTTGACCTGCTAACTTGACCTTTATTGGGAGAACTTTGGATTAAAAATATAATAATAAATACTGAGGCTAGAATTTTGCTCCCTGATTCTTCTGCTAGGACACAGTGTCTGTTCCAGACTTCTGGCATTTCGAAAACATGGCCTTTATCAGATGTATATCTCATCTCCTTGCAAAACCAACTTAAGGCAATGTCCACATGTTTAATTTCCCTCTGAGCTTTGCCAATTGATCGGTTGAATGTCACTAGGCAGGGCAGGTGGTATCTACCATCAGCAGTTATTAGATCAGCTTCACTAGCAAATCTTGTCCTCAGTCTTATTGCTCAACTTAAATGGTCTTTTTTGGCTGTATCTTTTGGCAAAAGAGGCATAAATTCCAGTCAACAACCTGCCCCATGCTCGTACGGATTCATCTGTTCTGCCACTTAGAGACTCTCTACTTTTAGTGGAAGTTGATGGTGCTTGTGATAGCTTTTCCATATTTGCCTTTAACCTTTTAATTTTTCCACTGTGAACTGATCATAGTAGTTCCTATGCCATACAATTTGGGCAGATCCACAGAATCCAGAACCTTTTCGAGACGATCAAATGTTTCTATACGTTTGAGATCCGGGAATTTTCTTCTGCTGGTGGCTGCTTTTTGAACTCTTTCCAAACAATTTTCAGTTCCTGGACGAAGCTCCACATTATTTGAAACTTGAGAAATGGATCATAGATTGGAAACCACTACGTGCGTCAGTCTTAAAATTCTTCCACCATCTTGTGTAGCTTTCAAAGTCAAACCGAATAGAAAATATACAGCATAGAAATTTACAGTAGTAACACACACACACAAAGCATGTTTTAAATATAAACGCATTTGTGATTGTGTGGGGAGGGAGTGGGCGGTGAGTGGTGTTGCCTCAATCTAGTTTTTGTTTACTGTATCTTCAGATAAGACAGAATGAGCCAGATCTTGCTCTTCAATGCGATCGCCAATGTAAAGCTGTGAATATATTGTTACATTTAGCCTATTTTAAGGTCTTAATTTACTATTTTAAGCGTTTTAGCATGAGGTATTTGCTGGTAACAAGAAGACTCGGATTCAGCATCCTCGACTTAGCTTAAAAAAAGCTACGAACAAAAAATACCTCGAAAACATTCTCTAGAGGTCTTGTATAAATATTTCACCTGTCTATTTTATGTCTTGCTCAACAGACAAACCCACGTACTCGAGAAATCAAGTTGACTCACAAGGCCTCACCCACGTCACCGGTGATGCCCAAGACTCATTTATATGTACAGAGGACGCACGAACCGTCAACAGCATCTCATCCTTATTGTCATATGGGAAATAGAGAAGCGTCTTGTCTTAGCCATATTTCACCAGGGAATTTGAGTTCTCTTCCCATTTGGAGTTGACGTGTAAGTAACCAGAGCTACAAGAAAGGGAGTTTTCGTAATACAGTACTGTACTAACGAGGGAGTGTCGTCCTTGGTCACCGTATCCAGTAGGGAACAACGTATTATGAAGGTGTGGGTGTAGATAGGAGTGCGTGAGTGCGTGTAGGTATTAATTTCGTTATTTTGTCACTTACAGCGGCTAGTTTATTGTGCAGCCCATACTCATCCTGTGAGCGGTAGCGCAAAACGATTACAGAGTAAAGGTTACAAAGGGTGTGTATAACAAACCCCAATGGTCAGGATATTAAGGCATTAAATGTTGCAGAGTAATTCAAATACACTCTTTGTTTATTTTTGTATTATACATAGACGGTAACTTATTCGCAACTGCATGAGTACATCAGTATGAGACAATGTGCCTGGCCACACACACATTGTTATTCATATTTGCGTGAGAGGCATTCAAGCTCATTGTGTGTTTGGTTCTATGCATGGTAAATGATACAGCTACTGAATGTAAAAATGTGGATACAATGTTAATATCAGCTATCTTGCCATTAGAAATAAAGTGTTGTGCCATTTCACACACATTGTGTTTAGAGCTGCCCCTAAAAGGTTCTATTTTCACACAGTCAAGGACGTATAGAATTCGAATGTGTGGCCATACGTTTGACCACACATTTTACATTTAGTTTTGTTCACATCTATTTGAGGTATATACTGCCAGAAGTACTTCTTTCCTAATCTTAGTCTAGCGGTTACAACATATTTTTATTTGCTCCATAAACATGTTTCACTTGATACATCTTATAGTAAACAATGGAATAACTAGTACCTTTTTTTTTTAATTGGATTAGCCAACCAGGGCACATGTCAATGATCCTGTGGATGAAAATATTATAATAATAATAATAATAATAATAATAATAATAATAATAATAATAATAATAATAATAATAATAATAATAATAATAATAATAATAATAATAATAATAATAATAATAATAATAATAATAATAATAATAATAATAATAATAATAATAATAATAATAATAATAATAATAATAATAATAATAAAGGACCATAAATAAATAAATAAATAAAAGATCAATGTGAGAAACGGAATATGTATGTTGTATTTTCAAAGTAAGAGAAAAAATTTAGACCCCCTGACTTTCTTCCTCCTTTACACATGTAAATGAGGCAGAAAGTCAGCTCAGAAACCTTGGACTTGGTCAAAATTTTTATGATGCCAAATGACAGCAGGGTCTACCATTAAACAATAAATTATGCTTCCAATATATTCCCTGGCGGTAGTACCTCCCTGTTCGATAGCTGTCACTAACCGGCGCGAACTTTGCAATCTAAAGAACGAATGGTTGAAAAATAAAGCACGTGAAGAGCAAAAACTTGCAAATCAACACGAGATGACCGATATTTTTATTTCAATAAAACATTTTATGGCCCAATTACCCATGGCTCGGGCCCCCTCCTCTTATCGGATGGTAACTCCCTAATTAAAGACGAAGAAGGCATCCTTCAGTGCTCAAGAGAGCACTGCCATTCGCTGTTCAACCAAAGCACTGCTGTGGATGTCCTGACTACCCAGCAGATCCCTCCACACCCAGAGCTGACCCACCTCAGCCGTCCTCCATCCCTGGATCAGATTGCTACTACCATCATACACATGAAAAATAACAAAGCCTCAGGGCCTGATGGAATCCTAACCGAGATATATAAAGCAGGAGGACCTCTGCTTACCAACCGTCTTCACTCTCTCCTGGAGAATATATGAGAGAAGAGGGAAATTCCCTATGCTCTTAAAGATGCCTCCACCCTCTTTTTATATAAGAACAAAGGGAGACCTGTCAGACTGCAGCAACTACCGCGGGATCTCGCTGCTGTCCATAGCTGGCTAGATTATCGCCCGAGTCCTCCTAAACAGACATCTCCCTGAGGCGGAAAACTTTCACCCAGAATCTCAGTGTGGCTTTAGATCATTACTAGGCACCACTGACATGATCTTTACTTCCCGCCAGAAACAGGAAATGTACAGAGAATAGCGTCGTGACTTGTACATGGCCTTTATTAAACTTACCATCGCCTTCGACTCGGTCAACAGGGAGGCCCTTTGGGGAACTCTCAGCCGTTTATGTTCCCCACTAAAATTCATCGCCATTGTGCAGTGTCCTGAATAATGGCACTCAAATGGGGGTTAAACAAGGGTGTGTGCTGGCACCAAGTCTCTTTTCAATTTTCTTGGCTGCCTTCCTTACCCATGCCAGTGCCAATTTAGCCAGCGGGGTGGACATCCAGTACCGGATGAAGGGACTTTTCAACATAAGACGACTCCAGGCAGGAAAAGCGGTGTTGGTCGCTTCCATTACTAAACTTTAGTATGCAGATGACCTCACCCTCGTCACTCACACTGAACGCGACTTACAGGAGATCCTGAACACCTACATAGATGCATATGTACACTTCGGCCTTGAGGTGAATAAACGTATGACTCAGATTCTCTTTCAGCCTGCCCCTGGTTCAGCCACACTTCCACCGTCTATCTAGGTTAACTGCACTACCATTGCCAATGTTACCCATTTTCAGTTCCTTGGTTTCCATCTGTCCACCATTGCGCACACTGATGAAGAAGTTCAACATCAGATAAGATGTGAATCCCAAGCCTTTGGCAGGCTCCGTACCCATATCTTCAGTTGCAGGGAGCTAAAGTTAACTACAAAGTTACATGTATATCTACACAGTAGTCCTCCCACCCTGCTGTATGGCAGAGAGACATGGATTACATACAGGAGGCACCTCAAGGCACTTCAAATATTTCACATGTACAGTCTATTCTATTCTCCGAGTTCGCTGGGAAGACAAGAGAACAAATGCCGGTATTCTCACTGACACCAAATGTAGGAGCATCGAGGTTACCATTATCCATGAACAATTACGTTGGACTGGCCATATTACCCACATGGACGACTGTAGACTGCCAAGGCAGCTACTTTACAGTCACCTAACGAATGGTAAATGTAACGCTGGCTGGCAACGGAAAAGGTATAAGGATAGTCTGAAGATAAACCTGGTGTCTATAATTTCGAATTAGCTCAACTAAATACCGAGGCAGACAAGCGCCAGCGCCGGGAAGACGCTTCCGCCTCCCCTTCCGCACTAGTTGTAGCCCTCCACACATACAGCTTCTGTGGACGACTCTGCCGGTCCGGTATCGGCCTCTCGAGCCACTTCAGAGCTCAGCAACGAAGGTGACATTCTTTATACCTCATATCATTGTATCATAGCTGAATAATCATCATTCTCGATTGCGAGTGATAGCAAAGTACTAGATTAGTAGGAGTAGTAGTAGTACAGCAAGCGATCTCTGCACTGCCATTGCTGCCTTTGCAAGAAAGCTTGCATCCTCTTGCTGCCATCACCTCCAGGCCCTGGCGGCCTGCCGCCTTATTCCTCTGGAAAAGAAACCAGGATGTAGGCCTATAGGGGTGGGGGAAGTGCTAAGGCGGATCATCGGAAAATGCATAATGGAGGTGGTAAAGGATGATGTCAGGGCAGCAGCAGGGAACCTACAAGTGTGTGCTGGCCACCAGGCTGGCGGAGAGGCCGCCACTCACGCCATGAGATTGATATTAGAGCAGCGTGATTGTGAGGCAGTTCTCCTGGTGGATGCTTCAAATGCTTTCAACATACTTAACCGCAAGGCTGCACTGCACAACATCAAGATCAAGTGTCCAAGCTTTGCAATGTATGTTGAAAATTCGTATAGGAATCCATCAGACCTCTATATAGTAAACAACAAGGCTCTAAGAGGTGATACCATCTTACAGTCAACCGAGGGAACAACACAGGGGGACCCTGTTGCAATGGCAATGTATGCAATTGGCCTATCAGTGCTCCAACGAAAAATAAAATTTGAAACAACTGGGGTCAAACAAGTGGCATTTGCTGATGACCTTACAGGAGCAGGAAAAGTGGAGGGCATCAAAAAGTGGTGGGACTTGGTAACATCGCGAGGTCCACAAATAGGGTACCACCCAAACGCCACCAAGTCCTTCCTCATCGTGAAGCCAGAACATTACGAACAGGCATTGGAGGTTTTTGGCGGAAGTTAGGTCAAAATAACTAAGGACGGCCAAAGACATCTAGGCACAGTAATTGGCACTACGGACTTCAAGACCAAGTACGTAGCAGGAAAGGTGAATGAGTGGGTTAGTGAAATCCAAGCTCTGTCTGAGATTGCTAACACAAAGCCACATGTAGCCTTTGCTGCATTCACCCATGGAATCAAGCATCGTTGGAACTAACTGATGCGTACTATCCCTGATATCGGACCCCTCCTCCACCCTCTGGAAGAAGTTATCAGTGTCAATTTCATTCCTAAATTAGTGAAACACCCTGATGTAACCCCAGCAGAAAGAGCACTTCTTGCACTTCCATCAAGACTGGGAGGAATTTGACTAATAAATCCAGAGGAGATTGCTGCCACTGAACATCAAAATTCACTTAAGCTCACGGTAGCCCTCACGGACCACATAATAGCCCAGAATGCAACAGGTGAAGTGGATACCAGTGAAGTAAATAAGATTCGTAGGTCCATTATGACAGATCGACAGCACTGCCAAAATGATAAGTTGCAGCAACTGTTGCTGCAGGTACCAGAAATTTTGAAAAAAAAAGTAGCTATAGCGCAGGATGTGGGCGCCTCGAACTGGTTAACTACGTTAGTGATAAGGGCAAATGGTTTCAGTCTTAATAAACAAGAATTTACAGATGCCATTGCTCTAAGGTACGGTCGGCCAGTAGAAGGTTTGCCCTCCCAATGCGTGTGTGGCTCTTCCTATGATGGCGATCACGCCCTGGTGTGCAAGAAAGGGGGCTTCATATGCATGAGGCATGACGAGGTAAGGGACCTCACAGCAAATTTGTTGAAGGAAATCTGCCGGGATGTCATGGTAGAACCGACCCTCCTTCCATTGGATGGTGAGATCTTCCAATACAAGACTCCAAACACATCTAACGAAGCCCGTGTGGACGTCAGTGCTCGAGGATTCTGGACGCGGAGACAGCGAGCTTTCTTCGACATCAGGATTTTTTATCCCATGGCCGCATGTCACCGTAACCTAGCTCTCGATGCTGCACATAAGAGGAACGAGAACGACAAGAGAAGGGCATATGGGGAGAGAATTCAAAACGTTGATCAAGGCAGCTTCACTCCTCTAGTATTCACAACCTCTGGTGGGATGGGATCAAGTGCAAGATGTTTCTACGCCAGACTCGTGGAGGTGATCACCGAACAGAAGCAGCAGCCCAGAAGTTATGTTACAGCCTGGATGAGATGTCGACTGTCTTTCTCTCTCCTTCGGTCGGCTTTGCTCTGCCTCAGGGGAACGAGAGCTTCTGCCCCAACTCCGACAACTGCTGCAGATATTGACTGTGAGGCTACTGTCACTGAATGCCACATAGATCTGCGGCTCAACTAATTTAACACAGATAGGATAGCGACTTATGTATTAGGATATTTAATATTAAGGGAATTAAATGGTGGCGAAGGTGTGGCTATTGGGGGAGGCTGGAGGCCACGTTGAAAAAAAAAAAAAGTAGTAGTAGTAGTAGTAGTAGTAGCAATAGTGAAAGATGTTTCTGTGCCAGACTCACGGAGGTTATCTGAACGGAAGCAGCAGCCTAGAAGCTACGTTAGGGGCTGGTTGCGATGTCGACTGTCCTTCTCTCTGCTTCGGTATGCATTGCTCTGCCTCAGGGGAACGAGATCTTCTGCCCCAAAGCCGACAACGATCCAGATATTGACTCTGAGGCGACAGTCACTGAATGCCGCATAGATCTGCCGCTCAACTAATTCAACTCAGCTAGGGTAGCTACTTTTGTATTAGGATATTAAATTTTAAGGTAATTAAATGGCAGCAAAGGTATGGCTATTGAGGGAGGCTGGAGACCACATAGTAGTAGTAGTAGTAGTAGTCCCTTCAGGCTTGGATGCAGACGGTTTGAGAGTCATCCTCAGCACTAACAAGTCTGGTGACACATCAAGTGCATTGCTACCGCCGCCCTTGCAAAAAAACTTGCTATCTCTTGCTTCCATCACTTCCATGCCCTGACTGCCTGCCGCCTCACACCCCTAGATAAAAGTTCTGGATGTAGTCCTTTACGGGTGAAAGAAGTGCTGAGACAGATCATAGGAAAATGCTTAATGGAGGTGGTAAATAATGATGACAGGGCTGCTGCAGGGAACCTGCAAGTATGTGCTGGCCACCAGGTTGGGGGATGGGGGAGGTACTGCCATTCACGCCATGAGAAAGATATTTGAGCAGCGTGATTGTGAGGCAGTACCCCTGAATGACGCTTCAAACGCATTCAACATAATCAACCACAAGGCTACACAAAACAACATCAAGATCAAGTGTTCAAGCTTTGCAATGTTTGTTGAAAACTCTTATATGAACCAATCAGACCTCTATATATACCAAGCTTCAAGGCTCTAAGAGGAGATACCATCATACAGTCAACTGAGGAATGGCGTGGGTGCGTGCGACGTGTGTGTGTGGGAGCTCCGTGTTTTTCGTCGAAAAACAGGGTCATATCAGGACTAGCCAGCCTCATTTCTAGAAAAACTGATTCGTGAGTGACTAGTGAGTGACGTGACCAGTACAATATCTATCTGTGATCCCCCTAAGTAGATATATTTGTCAATTTACTGGTGAATCTGTGACTTTGTGACTGTGATTTCCCTCAGTGCCACGTCTTGTAATCCGAGCCCAAGTCCACCCCTGCAGACCACACAGCTTGACCGATTCTCTAATTCCAGCCTACACTCCCCCGATATGTCTAAGATGGCTGCTACTGTCAAAAATTAAAATTTAGAGAAACAACAGCTGGCTGATGTGATAATGGAAGTCCAAAGGACTCTCAAACAGGACATCATACAACAAATGAATAAGGAGATCATAAGGAAACTAGAGGAAGCTGACCGGCGTCTCACTGACCAGCTAAGGGGAAATAAATGAATTTCAAGCAAAATCGAACGTTGAAGCTAAAGAGAACCGAACACTCAAGACCCAAGTTCAACAACTGAGCGAAGAGAATTCCAAGCTTAAAACGGAACTAACGACAACAGTAAACCGGGTGGATTATGTAGATGACATAGCGCGGCGAAACAACCTCAGGTTTGCCGGAGTCACCGAAGATGCCCACGAGAACTGGGAGTCATCCCAGCGCAAAATTTTACGCCTGCTGAATGAACGTTTTTAACTTCCTGAAGTCAAGTTTGACCTTGTTCAACGCGTCGAGAAAACCAACCCCTCCTGCCCTCGTGACATCATAACAAAATTCATATTCCGCTCTGACCGTGACAAAGTGTTTTATCAACCCAGTAAGCTGAAAGGCACCATTATCTTCGTCAACGAGGACCTCTGCCCAGGTACGACTAAAGCCCTCCTACAGCAAATAGACCAGTTTAAAGAAGCCAGGAAACAAGGGAAACACGTGACGTTCAGTCATAAGATCCTTGTTGTGAGGGACTTTCGGGCAAGTGGACACCCGCCCACTCTTCCACCCGCTGTAACAGCCCCTCCCCCCCCCCCCCCCCAAGCCCCTCGAGAACCCACTCCCCATTGAGGGGGAACCAGCCACTGCCGCTATCACCTGAGGAGTTTTCCCCCCTGCCGGCCAACTCCGGTACTACACATCCACCCTTTGTGGTGAAAACCAGCAACCCTCAAAACCAAGTGGAAGGCGAGCCTCCCACTCCATCTGGGAACCACCCTCAACAGTACCAGTCATCTTAATTCTGTTGGTTGTAGCACTTGTGATTACGTTACCCCCCCCCCCCACTATTATAACTTTATTTGACCTTCCCTTTCACACCTCAGTGATCCTGAGTTTTTGCTGTTCTTTAATTAGTATCAATGTTCCTACAATGATGATGCTTGTGTCATTCCCTTAGATGTGCGAGATCGTATGTGTCGACACAATCCTCCCTGCCTTTTTACATAACTCACTGGGTTACACCAACGAAAATTGTACCTTATACTTTCCTGACTGTCCCGAGTTTAGCTCTAGTCTTCTTCTACCTCATTCCTTCTCCTTCATTATTCATAACAACAGCAGTATTCACCCTTCATTTAGATAACTTTTAGATCAGTGTATATCTTCCATTGACCACAAATTTGATGTACTTGGGTTCCTAATTATAATAGACACTGCGTCATCACGTCACGACACAGTGGTGGTGACGCCCTATATGTTGATATCAAGTATAAAATTCCTGTAAGGGATGATTTAAAGGTTCAGGAGGAGTTCATTGAAAGTGTTTTCACTGAATTACGTAACGACACACGAAATATCCTAGTAGGAGTAATCTACAGAAGACCCCACACTAATGTGAGAGACGTTCTTGATAAATTTTCGGAGCTTATCTCTATCATATGACAGAGAGGAAACTTTGCTACATTACAGGAGATTTCAACCTTGATCTATTAAAATCAGAAACCGACACCTTCTTGCTACCTATCATTCTAAGTTCTTTTTCAACACTATAACCAAACCCACTAGAGTAGCTGCCATCTCTGCCACTGTGATAGATTATATCTGTACTAACAACACTCCTAACAATCTAGCAAGTGGAATTATTTATAGCAATATCTCAGATCACATCCTAGTTTTTGCCATGTATAAAACAGCCACAAGACCAGAAAAGTTTATTACAGCCTCAATAGAATACAGAGACTACTGCACCGACAATATGCTTCTTTTTGAAAACAATTTCATGAATTCTAAGTGGGATCTTGTCTACGCCTCCGACAACCCTAACGTGAACAGCTGCAACTTCTCTTGCATCTTCAATGCCTGCTTTGATAAATGCTTCCCCCTCAAGACTAAGTCAGTGAAAACTGTATCCATTTCCAAACCCTATATCACAAGCGAAATTAAGATAATGATAAAAGAAAAATACAAACTCCAAAGGAAATTTGAAAAAAAAAACCATAACTTTTGGTGAGTCTTACCGAAGTATCAGAAATAGAGTAACGCAAGCAATTAGAAATACCAGACGTAGCTATTATACAAATAAGCTCCAGTCAGCTTCATGCGACTGTAAAAAAACATGGATATCATAAATTCTATTCAGAACAGGAACGCTCAGCCTTCGGTCCCCACTCAGCTTTTATGATAAATGATTCAGTTGTAACAGAACCCTCCCTCATTGCCAACCACTTCAATGAATATTTTATTAATGTTGGCAAAAATCTTGTAGTGAGCATCCCTGATCACCATGAGGAATTTAGAGCCTACCTGCAAAACAGACAGCAAAATGAGCTGTTTTTATCCCCTGTCACAGCAGATGAATTGTTGGCCATCATAAAAATGTCCAAAGATGCAGCAGCAGGCAAAAACAATATACAAATAAGAATCACTAGGAAAGTAGCCCACTTATTGTTACTTTTTCTCCTACACATTTGTAACTCCTCCTTCACTAGTGGTGTCTTTTCGGATAAACTGAAAATTCCTAAAGTTCACCCAGCATATAAAAAATCTGGGGTCAAAGGTCTTTTAGGGAATTACCGCCCCATATCAGTCCTCCCAGCCTTGAGTAAGATACTGGAGAAGCTAGCCTGTAGTAGACTATATTCCTTCTGCAATGCCAATAACATCTTTACACACTCTCAGTTTGGATTTAGAGCTAGAAGGTCGACTGAGAGTGCTCTGTTATCCTTTACTAATGCCATCTAAAACTCCTTTGATAGCAGTCAGCTCACAATCGGTATATTCTTAGACCTCTCTAAAACCTTCGATACTGTTGACCATACCATCCTCCTTTCAAAGTTTGAACATACGGCGTTAGGGGCCTATCCCACAATTGGTTTACCCCAATACCTCATATCTGTCCAACAGGAGGCAGTTTGTCTGTTATAATAATCACCAATCTGACACCCCGCCAATCTTGGATGGCGTTTCGCAAGGTTCCATTCTTGGTCCAATACTGTTTTTGTTGTACATAAACGACATAGTCCACGCCAGCACACTCATAAAATACAACTTATTTGCAGACGATAGTAATCTCTATGCCAGCAACTCAGACCTCCATTCCATGATGAGGACTATGAACACTGAATTGACTAAAGTCAGGACCTGGGTAATACGTAATAAACTGACCTTCAACCTCGACAAAACCCACTACACGATCTTTCACAGAAGGAAAAACTTTCCCCCAGACTTGGAGCCCCTGTACCTTGGTAATACAGTCTTCAAACGCGAACCAAATACTAAATTCCTCTTAGTTATTGTTGATGATAAGCTTAACTGGAAAACCACATAAAAGCTATTCATAGTAAAGTCAATATACAGTGCGGTATCACATATCACACTCGACAGTCACTCACTCTCCCAGCAATGAGAGAAATCTATCATGATCTTGTTTACCAACATCTCATTCACTGTCACACACTCTGGGGCCTCTGGGTCTTCAAAAACACAATCTCTGGTTACTGCACAAAAGAGAGTTGTGCGGACAATAGCCTACTTGAAAAAAACAGATCATACAAATAACAATTTTCGAAATTGTAAATGTTAAAATTCGAGGTTAATAACACCTGCTGTGCCTTCTTTGTTTACAAATCTGTCAATTACTTGCTTGACGACAATTATTTCCAGTTTCGGAATAATCAGAGATACAACTTAGACACCAAGAACTACTAAGCTCCCCCCCCCCCCACCCCCATGCGCTCCTCACAGTCCCAGACCTCCATAAAGTATTATGGTCTGAAGGTGAGGAACAACTTACCCCCACCCATCCGAGCAAAGACGACGCTCCCTTCCTTTAAATCATCTCTTAAAAAATATCTATTGTCTGAGTATTAAATTTTTTTGTCAAACCTAAATTTATATACCTGATTTTATTGTACCATCAAATCCCGTTTTATCAGAAATTATCATGTAAAAATATAAGAAATTACCTTTGCAATAAATATAATTGCCAACTAGGCATAATCCTGACAGCTCTGTCCTCTTGTTCAATCTTAATACTGTACAACCCATGTTGTACTGCTTCCCCATTATATTTATGTTTTTCAATTTCACTGTAACTTATATATATACTTATAATATTAAACGAAAAAATAAAAAATAAAAAAAAAATAAATAAATAAATGTTCATATTACCACCATGCTATTGTACTATTCCAGATGATACTTAAAGTTACATAATACTTCCTTGAGATAATGTACAGTATATATCTGGTGCCTACAAGAGAGCTCAGGCTCTCAACTGGCTCAGCCATGTTAATATTGTTATTATTATCCACTCAAACTATCCGTCCGGTACTCAAACTATCCAACAGGTACTTAAACTATCCAACCAGAGCGAACTCGTAACAATGGTTTTAAATTAGACAAATTTAGATTTAGGCGTGAAATAGGTAAACATTAGTTTGGAAATAGAGTAGTGGATGAATGGAACAAGTACCAAACATCATTATTGACTCGAATACGATGGATAGCTTCAAACGTAGGTTAGATGGATATATGAGCAATAGGGGTTGGATGTAATTGGGATCGCCCAGTATGGGCTAATAAGACCGCTGCAGTTTCCTCCATTCATATGTTCTTATGTTCTCTATATCTGTGTTTTTCTGGCTAAATAATCTGTTTCAATTCAATTCATTTTAATTCAACGCAGACGGACCCTGTCGCTATGAAATGTACGCACCAGGCCTATCCTTGCTCCAACACACAATAAAATTTGAAACAACCGAAGTCAAGCAAGCGGCTTATGCTGATGACCTTACAAGGCCAGGAAAAGTGGAGGACATCAAAAAGTGATGAGACCTGATAATATCATTGGTCTACAAATACGGTACCACGCAAATGCCAGCAAGTCCTTCTTCATTCTGAAGCCAGAACACTATGAACAGGCAATGGGAGTGTTCAGCGGAAGTGAGGCCAAAATAACAAAAGAGGGCCAAAGACAACTAGGTGCGGTAATCGGCATGAAGGACTTCAAGACCGAGTACGTACCCTCTGGAAGAAGCCATCAGCGTCAATTTTATTCCCAAATTAGTGAAACCCCTTCACTTGACCCAAGCAGGGACTTGGGAAGAATCGGAATGCTCCCACCGAACATCAGAACTCAGTTAAGCTCACGGCAGCCCTCACTGAACACACAATAGCTCAGAATACAACAAGTCAGGTGGATACCAGTGAATTAAACATGATTCGACGGTCCATTGCGACAGAACGCCAGCACACACAAAATGATGAACTGCAACAACTGTTGAAGCAATTGCCAGCGAACTTGAAAAAAGTAGCTACAGCGCAGGAGGTGGGCGCCTCGAACTAGCTAACAACGTTACCAATAAGGGCAAAAGGCTTCATCCTTAATAAACAAGAATTCATAGATGCCATTGCCCTAAGGGACGGTAGGACGGTAGAAGGTTTGCCCTCCCAGTGCATTTACCACGCTATGGTGTGTAAGAAAGGGGGCTTCGTATGCATGAGGCATGACGAAGTAAGGGATGTCACAGCAAATTTACTGAAGGAAATCTGCCACTACGTCACGGTGGATCATTCCCTTTCTTCCATTAGAGGGTGAGAACCTCCGTCACAGGACTTCAAACACATCCAACGAGGCCCGTGTGGACGTCAATGATCAAGGATTCTGGATGCAGGGATAGCGAACCTTCTTTGACATAAGAATATTTGATCCCATGGCCTCATGTCACCGTAACATTGCTCTCGATGCTGCACACAGGATGAACGAGAATGACAAGATCAGGGCATATGGGGAGAGAATTCTGAATGTTGTTCAGGGCAGCTTCACTCCTCTGGTGTTCACAACTTCTGGTGGGATGGGACCAAGTGCAAAATGTTTCTATGCCAGACTCACGGAGGTGTTATCTGAACGGAAGCAGCAGCCCAGAAACTACTTTACAGCCTGGTTGGGATGTCGACCTGGCCTACTCTATGCTTAGGTCTGCATTGCTCAGCGTCAGGGGAACGAGCTCTTTGCCCCAAAGCCTACAACGGTCGCAGATATTGACTATGAGGCAACATACACTGAATGCCGCATAGATCTGCGGCTCAAGTAACTTAACATAGCTAGGGTAGATACTTTTGTATTAGGATATTGAATTACAAGGAAATTAAATTACGGAGAAGGTGTGGTTATTGCGTGAGAGTGTGGGGGTGGGAGCTGGAGGCAACGTTTAAAAAATATTGCCAAATTAGTGAAACATTTTCACTTAACCCCAGCAGAAAGATCACTCCTTGCACTACCACCGAGACTGGGAGGAATGGGATATTGCTGCCACCAAACATCAAAACTCAGTTAAGCTCACGGCAGCCCTCACTGACCACAAAATAGCTCAGAACGCAACAGGCGAGGTGGATACCAGCGAAGTAAACAAGATTCGACGGTCCATTAAGACAGAACGACAGCACGGCCAAAGTGATAAGATGCAGCAACTGATGTTGCACGTACCAGAGAATTTGAAAAAAAAAGTAGCTGTGGCGCAGGAGGTGGGCTCCTCGAACTGGTTAACTATGTTACCGATAAGGGCAAATGGTTTCAGTCTCAATAAACAAGAATTTACAGATGCCATTGCTCTAAGGTACGGTAGGCCAGTAGAAGGTTTGTCCTCCCAATGCGTGTGTAGCTCTTCCCATGATGCCGATCACACCATGGTGTGCAAAAAAGGGGGCTTCATATGCAAGAGGCATGACGAAGTAAGGGATCTCATAGCAAATATGTTGAAGGAAATCTGTCGTGATGTCTGGGTAAAACTGACCCTCCTTTCATTGGACTGTGAGAATTTTCAACATAGGACTTCAAACACATCCAACGACGCCTGTGTTGACGTCAGTGCTCAAGGGTTTTGGACACGGGGACATCGAGCTTTCTTCGACATTATGATTTTTTATCCCATGGTCGCATGTCACCGTAACTTAGGTCTTGATGCTGCACGCAGGAGGAACGAGAACGTCAAGATAAGGGCATATTGGGAAAGAATTCAGAACGTTGATCAAGGCAGCTTCACTCCTCTGGTGTTCACAACCTCTGGTGGGATGGGACCAAGTCCAAGATGCTTCTACGCCAGATTCACGGAGGTGCTATCCGAACAGAAGCAGCAGCCCAGATGTTATGTTACAACCTGGTTGAGATGTCGACTGTCCTTCTCTCTCATTAGGTTTGCTTTGCTCTGCCTCAGGGGAACGAGAGCATCGGCCCCAAAGCCGACAACAGTTGCAGATATTGACTATGAGGCAACAGTCACTGAATGCCGCATAGATCTGCGGCTCAACTAACTCAACAGAACTAGGATGGTTACTTATGTATTAAGGTAACAAAAAGGCGGCGAAGGTGTGGCTATTGTGGAGGCTGGAGGCCAAGATTCAAAAAATAGTAATAGTAGTAGTAGTGTGCGAGAGAGAGAGAGAGATTCAACAGCAGCAGCAGCAGCAGCAGCAGCAGCAGCAGCAGCAGTAGTAGTCAAAATGGCGGCGAAGATGTGGCAAATGGTCGTAATACTAATAGTAGCCTTAGTGCGCGAGAGAGAGAGAAGAGCAGCAGCAGCAACAGTAGTATTAGTAGTCGTAATAGTAGTAGTAGTGTGCGAGAGAGAAGAGCAGCAGCAGCAGCAGCAGCAGCAGCAGCAGTAGTTAGCAGAAGTAGTAGTAGTGTGCGAGAGAGAGAGAGAGATGTTTGTTTCAGAGGGAAATATAGTCGTAGAAATTCTAGTTAATATGTGACAGTAGAAGGGAGCGGAGGCTCTTTTTATGTGGTAGAGGATTATATGAGCGTAGTATTTAGTTTATGTGTGTGAAATCGGTTTTTAGGACTGCAGTGTGTAGTTTGTGTATCAGAGGATGGGAGGGCAGGCTTTGTGTGTAAGGTGAGTCTGTGTGTGTGTGTATGAGCTGGTTTATGTGTGCGAGGGAATGGAAAGCGGAACAGTATACTGTATGTACGTTGGAAGGGGAACAATACATGTAGAGCAAGGGGAGATTTATACATATGAGGGACTGTAGTGCGTGTGTTAGATGATAAACTGTATAATAGTTTAAGCACCGTCCAGCTTCTACGGGCATTAGTAATACTGTTCCTCCAATGTATAGAAGGAGCTAGAAGATTGGTCACATCCTCACTTTGTGTACTGGAATCGAGCATATATGATAAAATTTACTATATATATATATACTTCATTTTTAGTCCATTTAACACGCGGACTTTGAACATACAATCAACGACCTCACCAGCAAGGAATCGAACCCTCGACCTACTGGGTGTGACTAGGGAGCGCTTACCGGCTAGACCACAAGGACACTAAAAGCAGTTCTAGACTCTGTTATATTTCACACAAAGCCTGTTCAACGAGCTTATGGCGCCGTGAACCCCTAGATGGGGACCACCCGTACCACGTAGGTGGTCAGAGTCCGCGTGCTTTATTGGGCTAATGAAATATATATGGATCCTCGTGTTTCGAAGCCGGATTTGGTAAAACGCTACTCTGACCACCTACGTGGTACGGGTGGTCCCCATCTAGAGGTTCACGGCGCCATAAGCTCGTTGAACAGGCTTTGTGTGAAATATAACAAAGTCTAGGACTGCTTTTGTATCCTGGTGGTCCAGCGGTTAGCGTTCCCCGGTCACAGTCATAGGCTTGTGGGCCGTGGGTTCGAATCCTGGCGGGTTGAGGTGTTGATTGTATGTAGAAGTCCGCGTGCTTTATTGGGCTAATGAAATATATATATATATATATATATATTTATATTTATATATTTATAACTATATATATATTTATTTATATAAATATATCGTGAATTATGAGATGAGAAATATAGAAATATATTTTAATTTAACTTAGGCTTTGTTGAATTCAGCAAATACTCGCCTTTCCTGATCGATTACTATCTTTGTGCAAGAGAGGTGGTGTTGCCCATGGGCAGCTAACTGTAGCCTAGTCCTTGTTTCACCACACCTTCAGTATATAAACAATAAAAAATAAACGTAAATTTGATTAGGATACGTTTCAAAGGTGTAATAAGCTGTACTTAAATTTATTCAAGTTATGTATTACTGTTATTTTCATTGACTGTTAGTGTGTACAAGTTGCTTTTGTTGTTGGCGACGCCATAGTGACCAGTAACCTCTTTACATAAATATAAAGCATTCTATCTGTGTCCTTGTGTTCGTTCCTTATGGATTTCCATAATTTTGAAGATAGGTAACTAAAATATGATAGGGAGGTGCGAGTCTCAACGAGGTGTGGACCCACCCGCTGGCGGGATTTTATTAATCCGGCAGTGTGTATATTTGTGTGTGTGTGTGTGTGTGTGTGTGTGTGTGTGTGTGTATTTCTACATACTTATATGATATATATACTTCCTCCTTCAAAATGTTGACAGTAGTGGGGAGGTTGGCCCGGCGGCTGTCACTGGATTAACACGATCCCTCCCACCTGTGTTTCCACCTGTCTGCCTCCTGAAGCCCGGGGACACGGAGGGTGGGGACACGGAGGATGGTGACACGAAGGGTGGGGACACAGAGGGGGACACAGAGGGTGGGGACAGGGAGGGTTGGGGCAGGGAGGGTGGGGGCAGGGAGAACATGGACACAGAGAGTGGTGACACGGAGGGTGGGGACACGGAGGGTGGGGACGGGGAGGGTTGGGGCAGGGAGGGTGGGGGCAGGGAGAACATGGACACAGAGAGTGGTGACACGGAGGGTGGGGACACGGAGGGTGGGGACGGGGAGAACAGGGACACAGAGAGTGGTGACACGGAGGGTGGGGACACGAAGGGTGGGGACACGGAGGGTGGGGACAGGGAGGGTTGGGGCAGGGAGGGTGGGGGCAGGGAGAACATGGACACAGAGAGTGGTGACACGGAGGGTGGGGAAACGGAGGATGGTGACACGAAGGGTGGAGACACAGAGGGTGGGGGCAGGAAGAACAGGGACACAGAGAGTGGTGACACGGAGGATGGGGACACGGAGGATGGTGACACGAAGGGTGGGGACACGGAGGGTGGGGACAGGGAGAACATGAACACAGAGAGTGGTGACACGGAGGATGGGGACACGGAGGATGGTGACACAAAGGGTGGGGACACGGAGGGTGGGGGCAGGAAGAACATGGACACAGAGAGTGGTGACACGGAGGGTGGGGACACGGAGGATGGTGACACGAAGGGTGGGGACACGGAGGGTGGGGGCAGGAAGAACATGGACACAGAGAGTGGTGACACGGAGGGTGGGGACACGGAGGATGGTGACACGAAGGGTGGGGACAGGGAGAACATGGACACAGAGAGTGGTGACACGGAGGGTGGGGACACGGAGGATGGTGACACGAAGGGCGGGGACACGGAGTGTGGGGGCAGGAAGAACGTGGACACAGAGAGTGGTGACACGGAGGGTGGGGACACGGAGGATGGTGACACGAAGGGCGGGGACAGAGAAAACATGGACACAGAGAGTGGTGACACGGAGGGTGGGGACACGGAGGATGGTGACACGAAGGGTGGGGACACGGAGGGTGGGGGCAGGAAGAACATAGACACAGAGAGTGGTGACACGGAGGGTGGGGACACGGAGGATGGTGACACGAAGGGTGGGGACACGGAGGGTGGGGCCAGGAAGAACATGGACACAGAGAGTGGTGACACGGAGGATGGGGACACGGAGGATGGTGACACGAAGGGTGGGGACACGGAGGGTGGGGGCAGGAAGAACATGGACACAGAGAGTGGTGCCACGGAGGGTGGGGACACGGAGGATGGTGACACGAAGGGTGGGGACACGGAGGGTGGGGGCAGGAAGAACATGGACACAGAGAGTGGTGACACGGAGGGTGGGGACACGAAGGATGGTGACACGAAGGGCGGGGACACGGAGGGTGGGGGCAGGAAGAACATGGACACAGAGAGTGGTGACACGGAGGGTGGGGACACGGAGGATGGTGACACGAAGGGTGGGGACACGGAGGGTGGGGGCAGGAAGAACATGGACACAGAGAGTGGTGACACGGAGGGTGGGGACACGGAGGATGGTGACACGAAGGGTGGGGACAGGGAGAACATGGACACAGAGAGTGGTGACACGGAGGGTGGGGACACGGAGGATGGTGACACGAAGGGCGGGGACAGGGAGAACATGGACACAGAAAGTGGTGACACGGAGGGTGGGGACACGGAGGATGGTGACACGAAGGGTGGGGACACGGAGGGTGGGGGCAGGAAGAACATGGACACAGAGAGTGGTGCCACGGAGGGTGGGGACACGGGGAATGGTGACACGAAGGGTGGGGACACGGAGGGTTGGGGCAGGAAGGGTGGGGACACGGAGGGTGGGGACAGGGAGAACATGGACACAGAGAGTGGTGACACGGAGGGTGGGGACACGGAGGGTGGGGGCAGGGAGAACATGGACACAGAGAGTGGTGACACGGAGGGTGGGGACACAGAGGATGGTGACACGAAGGGTGGGGACACGGAGGGTGGGGGCAGGAAGGGTGGGGACACGGAGGGTGGGGACAGGGAGAACATGGACACAGAGAGTGGTGACACGGAGGGTGGGGACACGGAGGATGGTGACACGAAGGGTGGGGACACGGAGGGTGGGGACAGGGAGGGTTGGGGCAGGAAGGGTGGGGGCAGGGAGAACATGGACACAGAGAGTGGTGACACGGAGGGTGGGGAAACGGAGGATGGTGACACGAAGGGTGGGGACACGGAGGGTGGGGGCAGGGAGAACATGGACACAGAGAGTGGTGACACGGAGGATGGGGACACGGAGGATGGGGACACGAAGGGTGGGGACACGGAGGGTGGGGGCAGGGAGAACATGGACACAGAGAGTGGTGACACGGAGGGTAAGGACACGGAGGATGGTGACACGAAGGGTGGGGACACGGAGGGTGGGGGCAGGAAGGGTGGGGACACGGAGGGTGGGGACAGGGAGAACATGGACACAGAGAGTGGTGACACGGAGGGTGGGGACACGGAGGGTGGGGGCAGGGAGAACATGGACACAGAGAGTGGTGACACGGAGGGTGGGGACACAGAGGATGGTGACACGAAGGGTGGGGACACGGAGGGTGGGGGCAGGAAGGGTGGGGACACGGAGGGTGGGGACAGGGAGAACATGGACACAGAGAGTGGTGACACGGAGGGTGGGGACACGGAGGATGGTGACACGAAGGGTGGGGACACGGAGGGTGGGGACAGGGAGGGTTGGGGCAGGAAGGGTGGGGGCAGGGAGAACATGGACACAGAGAGTGGTGACACGGAGGGTGGGGAAACGGAGGATGGTGACACGAACGGTGGGGACACGGAGGGTGGGGGCAGGGAGAACATGGACACAGAGAGTGGTGACACGGAGGATGGGGACACGGAGGATGGGGACACGAAGGGTGGGGACACGGAGGGTGGGGGCAGGGAGAACATGGACACAGAGAGTGGTGACACGGAGGGTAAGGACACGGAGGATGGTGACACGAAGGGTGGGGACACGGAGGGTGGGGGCAGGAAGGGTGGGGACACGGAGGGTGGGGACAGGGAGAACATGGACACAGAGAGTTTTGACACGGAGGGTGGTGACACGGAGGATGGTGACACGAAGGTCGGGGACAAGGAGGGTTGGGGCAGGGAGGGTGGGGCCACGGAGAACAGGGACACAGAGAGTGGTAACACGGAGGGTGGGGACACGGAGGGTGGGGACACGAAGGGTGGGGACACGGAGGGTTGGGGCAGGGAGGGTGGGGGCAGGGAGAACAGGGACACAGAGAGTGGGGACACGGAGGGTGGGGACACGGAGGGTGGGGACACGAAGGGTGGAGACACGGAGGGTTGGGACACGAAGGGTGGGGACACGGAGGGTTGGGGCAGGGAGGGTGGGGGCAGGGAGAACAGGGACACAGAGAGTGGGGACACGGAGGGTGGGGACACGAAGGGTGGGGACACGGAGGGTGGGGACACGGAGGATGGGGACACGGAGGATGGAGACACGGAGGGTGGCGGCAGGAAGAACAGGGACACAGAGAGTGGTAACACGGAGGGTGGGGACACGGAGGATGGGGACACGGAGGGTGGGGACACGAAGGGTGGGGTCACGGAGGGTGGGGGCAGGAAGAACAGGGACACAGAAAGTGGTAACACGGAGGGTGGGGACACGGAGGGTGGGGACACGGAGGGTGGGGACACGGAGGGTGGGGACACGGAGGGTGGGGACACGAAGGGTGGGGACACGAAGGGTGGGGACACGGAGGGTGGGGGCAGGGAGGGTGGGGACACGGAGGGTGGGAACACGGAGGGTGGGGACACGGAGGGTGGGGACACGAAGGGTGGGGACACGGAGGATGGGGACACGGAGGATGGGGACACGGAGGGTGGGGGCAGGAAGAACAGGGACACAGAGAGTGGTGACACGGAGGGTGGGGACACGGAGGATGGGGACACGGAGGGTGGGGACACGGCGGGTGGGTGCAGGGAGGGTGGGGACACGGAGGGTGGAGACACGAAGGGTGGGGACACGGAGGGTGGGGGCAGGGAGGGTGGGGACACGGAGGGTGGGGACACGAAGGGTGGGGACAAGGAGGGTGGGGGCAGGGAGGGTGGGGACACGGAGGGTGGGGACGCGGAGGATGGGGACACGAAGGGTGGGGTCACGGGGGGTGGTGACACGTACGGAGGTGACACGGAGAGTGCGGACATGGATTGTGGGGACACGGGGCGTGAGGACACAGAGGGTGGGGATGCGGAGAGAGGGGACACAGGGGTGGGGACACGGGGTGTGGGGACTCTGGGGGTGGAAACACGGAGGGTGAGGACACGGGGCGTGGGGACACAGAGGGTGGGGACACGCGGGGTGGGGACACGTAGGGTGGTGACACGGAGGGTGGGGACACGAAGGGTGATGACACGGAGGATGGGGGCAGGGAGGGTGGGGACACGGAGGGTGGGGACACGGAGGCTGGGGACACGGAGGGTGGGGGCAGGGAGAACATGGACACAGAGAGTGGTGACACGGAGGGTGGGGAAACGGAGGATGGTGACACGAAGGGTGGAGACACAGAGGGTGTGGGCAGGAAGAACAGGGACACAGAGAGTGGTGACACGGAGGATGGGGACACGGAGGATGGTGACACGAAGGGTGGGGACACGGAGGGTGGGGACAGGGAGAACATGAACACAGAGAGTGGTGACACGGAGGATGGGGACACGGAGGATGGTGACACGAAGGGTGGGGACACGGAGGGTGGGGGCAGGAAGAACATGGACACAGAGAGTGGTGACACGGAGGGTGGGGACACGGAGGATGGTGACACGAAGGGTGGAGACAGGGAGAACATGGACACAGAGAGTGGTGACACGGAGGGTGGGGACACGGAGGATGGTGACACTAAGGGCGGGGACACGGAGTGTGGGGGCAGGAAGAACATGGACACAGAGAGTGGTGACACGGAGGGTGGGGACACGGAGGATGGTGACACGAAGGGCGGGGACACGGAGTGTGGGGGCAGGAAGAACGTGGACACAGAGAGTGGTGACACGGAGGGTGGGGACACGGAGGATGGTGACACGAAGGGCGGGGACAGAAAGAACATGGACACAGAGAGTGGTGACACGGAGGGTGGGGACACGGAGGATGGTGACACGAAGGGTGGGGACAGTGAGAACATGGACACAGAGAGTGGTGACACGGAGGGTGGGGACACGGAGGATGGTGACACGAAGAGCGGGGACACGGAGTGTGGGGGCAGGAAGAACATGGACACAGAGTGGTGACACGGAGGGTGGGGACACGGAGGATGGTGACTCGAAGGGCGGGGACAGGGAAAACATGGACACAGAGAGTGGTGACACGGAGGGTGGGGACACGGAGGATGGTGACACGAAGGGTGGGGACACGGAGGGTGGGGGCAGGAAGAACATGGACACAGAGAGTGGTGACACGGAGGGTAGGGACACGGAGGATGGTGACACGAAGGGTGGGGACACGGAGGGTGGGGGCAGGAAGAACATGGACACAGAGAGTGGTGACACGGAGGGTGGGGACACGGAGGATGGTGACACGAAGGGTGGGGACACGGAGGGTTGGGGCAGGAAGGGTGGGGACACGGAGGGTGGGGACAGGGAGAACATGGACACAGAGAGTGGTGACACGGAGGGTGGGGACACGGAGGGTGGGGGCAGGGAGAACATGGACACAGAGAGTGGTGACACGGAGGGTGGGGACACGGAGGATGGTGACACGAAGGGTGGGGACACGGAGGGTGGGGGCAGGAAGGGTGGGGACACGGAGGGTGGGGACAGGGAGAACATGGACACAGAGAGTGGTAGCACGGAGGGTGGGGACACGGAGGATGGGGACACGGAGGGTGGGGACACGAAGGGTGGGGACACGGAGGGTGGGGGCAGGAAGAACAGGGACACAGAGAGTGGTAACACGGAGGGTGGGGACACGGAGGGTGGGGACACGAAGGGTGGGGACACGGAGGGTGGGGACACGGAGGATGGGGACACGGAGGATGGGGACACGGAGGGTGGGGGCAGGAAGAACAGGGACACAGAGAGTGGTAACACGGAGGGTGAGGACACGGAGGATGGGGACACGGAGGGTGGGGACACGAAGGGTGGGGACACGGAGGGTGGGGGCAGGAAGAACAGGGACACAGAGAGTGGTAACACGGAGGGTGGTGACACGGAGGGTGGGGACACGGAGGGTGGGGACACGGAGGGTGGGGGCAGGGAGGGTGGGGACACGGAGGGTGGGGACACGGAGGGTGGGGGCAGGGAAAACATGGACACAGAGAGTGGTGACACGGAGGGTGGGGACACGGAGGATGGTGACACGAAGGGTGGGGATACGGAGGGTGGGGACAGGAAGGGTGGGGACACGGAGGGTGGGGACAGGGAGAACATGGACACAGAGATGTGGTGACACGAAGGGTGGGGACACGAAGGATGGTGACACGAAGGGTGGGGACACGGAGGTTTGGGGCAGGGAGGGTGGGTTACACGGAGAACAGGGACACAGAGAGTGGTAACACGGAGGGTGGGGACACGGAGGGTGGGGACACGAAGGGTGGAGACACGGAGGGTGGGGACACGAAGGGTGGGGACACGGAGGGTTGGGGCAGGGAGGGTGGGGACACGGAGGGTGGGGACACGAAGGGTGGGGACACGGAGGGTGGGGACACGGAGGGTGGGGACACGAAGGGTGGGGACACGGAGGGTGGGGGCAGGGAGGGTGGGGACACGGAGGGTGGGGACACGGAGGATGGGGACACGAAGGGTGGGGTCACGGGGGGTGGTGACATGCACGGAGGTGACACGGAGAGTGCGGACATGGATTGTGGGGACACGGGGCGTGAGGACACAGAGGGTGGGGATGCGGAGAGAGGGGACACAGGGGTGGGGACACAGAGGGTGGGGACACGGGGGACGGGGACACAGAAGGTGGGGACACGAAGGGTGGTGACACAGAGGGTGGTGACACGGAGGGTGGGGACACAGAAGGTGGGGACACAGAGGGTGGTGACACGGAGGGTGGAGACACACAGGGTGGGGACACGGACAACAGGGACACGGAGAGTGGTGACACGGCGAGTGGGGACACTGGGGGTGGGGTTGCAGTGGGGATACAGAGAGCAGGGACACGGGGGGTGGGGACACAGAGGGTGGGGACACGGAGAACAGGGACATGGGGGGTGGGGACACAGAGTGTGGGGACACGGAGAACAGGGACACGGAGAGTGGTGACATGGAGGGTGGGGACACGGGGGTGGGGACACAGAGAGTGGGGATACGGAGGGTGGGGACACAGAGGGTGGAGACACAGGGGGGTGGGTACACGGAGTGCGGGGACACGGAGGGTTGGGACACGGCGGGGCGTTGATACGGATGATGGGGACACGGGGGGTGGGGGCACAGAAAGTGGGGACACTAGGCGTGGGGACACGGAGAGTGGGGACACGGTGGGTGGGGACACGGAGGCTGGTGACATGGAGGTTGGTGACACGGAGTGTCGGGACACAGAAGGTGGGGACACTGAGGGTGGTGACACGGAGGGTGAAACACAGAGGGTGGGGACACAGAGGGTGTGGATACGGGGGTTGGTGACACAGAGGGTGCGAACTCGGAGAACAGGGACACGGAGAGTGGTGACACGGACGGTGGGGACAAGGAGGGTGGTGACACGGAGGGTGGTGACACGGAGGGTGGGGACAGGGAGAACAGGGACACAGAGTGTGGTGACACGGAGGCTGCGGACACGGGGGGGTGGTGACACGGAGGATGGGGACACAGTGGGTGGGAACACGGAGAACATGGATACGGAGAATAGTGACACGGAGGGTGGGGACACGGGGGGTGGGGACACAGAGGGTGGAGACACAGGGGATGGGTACACGGAGTGCGGAGACTTGGAGGTTTGGTACACGGCGGGGCGTTGATACGGAGAATGGTGACACGGAGGGTGGGGACACGGAGGGTGGGGACACGGGGGGTGGTGACACAGAGGGTGGGGACACGGTGGGTGGGGACACAGAGGGTGGGGAAACCATAAAAAATGGATACGGGTGAGTGGTGACACGGAGCATGGGGACACGAGGGGTGGGGACACAGAGGGTGGGGATACGGAGGGTGGTGACACGGAGGGTAGGAACAGGGAGAACAGGGACACAGAGGGTGGTGACACGGAGGGTTGGGACACGGGGGCTGGGGACACAGAGGGTGGGGATACGGAGGGTGGGGACACGGAGGGTGGGTACACGGAGTGCGGAGACACGGAGGGTGTGGACACGGTAGGGCGTTGACACGGAGGGTGGAGACACGGAGGGTAGGGACACAGGTTGGGGACACAGAGAACGAGGACACGGAGGGTGAAGACACAGAGATCGGGGACACGTAGGGTGGGGACGCGGAGAGTGGGGGCACAGGTTGTGGGGACACGGAGAGTGGGGACACGGAGAGTGGGGACACGGAGGGTGGGGACACGAAGGGTGGGGACACGGAGGATGGGGACACGGAGGATGGGGACACGGAGGGTGGGGGCAGGAAGAACAGGGACACAGAGAGTGGTGACACGGAGGGTGGGGACAAGGAGGATGGGGACACGGAGGGTGGGGACACGGCGGGTGGGGGCAGGGAGGGTGGGGACACGGAGGGTGGGGACACGAAGGGTGGGGACACGGAGGGTGGGGGCAGGGAGGGTGGGGACACGGAGGGTGGGGACACGAAGGGTGGGGACACGGAGGATGGGGACACGAAGGGTGGGGTCACGGGGGGTGGTGACACGTACGGAGGTGACACGGAGAGTGCGGACATGGATTGTGGGGACACGGGGCGTGAGGACACAGAGGGTGGGGATGCGGAGAGAGGGGACACAGGGGTGGGGACACAGAGAGTGGGGACACGGGGTGTGGGGACTCTGGGGGTGGTAACACGGAGGGTGAGGACACGGGGCGTGGGGACACAGAGGGTGGGGACACGCGGGGTGGGGACACGTAGGGTGGTGACACGGAGTGTGGGGACACGAAGGGTGGGGACACGGAGGGTGGGGGCAGGGAGGGTGGGGACACGGAGGGTGGGGACACGGAGGGTGGGGGCAGGGAGGGTGGGGACACGGAGGGTGGGGACACGGAGGGTGGGGACACGGAGGGTGGGGACACGGAGGATGGGGACACGGAGGATGGGGGCAGGAAGAACAGGGACACAGAGAGTGGTGACACGGAGGGTGGGGACACGGAGGATGGGGACACGGAGGGTGGGGACACGGCGGGTGGTGGCAGGGAGGGTGGGGACACGGAGGGTGGGGACACGAAGGGTGGGGACACGGAGGGTGGGGGCAGGGAGGGTGGGGACACGGAGGGTGGGGACACGAAGGGTGGGGACACGGAGGGTGGGGGCAGGGAGGGTGGGGACACGGAGGGTGGGGACACGGAGGATGGGGACACGAAGGGTGGGGTCACGGGGGGTGGTGACACGTACGGAGGTGACACGGAGAGTGCGGACATGGATTGTGGGGACACGGGGCGTGAGGACACAGAGGGTGGGGATGCGGAGAGAGGGGACACAGGGGTGGGGACACAGAGAGTGGGGACACGGGGTGTGGGGACTCTGGGGGTGATAACACGGAGGGTGAGGACACGGGGCGTGGGGACACAGTGGGTGGGGACACGCGGGGTGGGGACACGTAGGGTGGTGACACGGAGGGTGGTCATACAAAGGGCGGGGACAGGGAGATCAGGGACACAGAGAGTGGTGACACGGAGGATGGTGACACGAAGGGTATGGACACGGAGGGTGGGGACACAGAGAGTGGTGACACGGAGGGTGGGGACACAGAGGGTGAGGACACGAAGGGGCGATGACAGAGAGGTTGGGGACACGGGGAGTGGGGACACAGAGGGTGGGGACACGGGGGACGGGGACACAGAAGGTGGGGACACGAAGGGTGGTGACACAGAGGGTGGTGACGCGGAGGGTGGGGACACAGAAGGTGGGGACACAGAGGGTGGTGACACGGAGGGTGGAGACACACAGGGTGGGGACACGGACAACAGGGACACGGAGAGTGGTGACACGGCGAGTGGGGACACTGGGGGGTGGTGTTGCAGTGGGGATACAGAGAGCAGGGACACGGGGGGTGGGGACACAGAGGGTGGGGACACGGAGAACAGGGACATGGGGGGTGGGGACACAGAGTGTGGGGACACGGAGAACAGGGACACGGAGAGTGGTGACACGGAGGGTGAAGACACAGAGATCGGGGACACGTAGGGTGGGGACGCGGAGTGTGGGGGCACAGGTTGTGGGGACACGGAGAGTGGTGACACGGAGGGTGGGAACACGGAGGGTGGAGACAGAGGGTGAGGACATGGAGAGTGGGGACACGGAGGGTAGGGACACGGAGAGTGGGGGCACAGGTTGTGGGGACACGGAGAGTGGTGACACGGAGGGTGGGAACACTGAGGGTGGGGACACAGAGGTTGGGGGCACAGGGGGTGGGGGACACCGAGAGCTGGAACACGGAGACCAGGGACACGGTGGCTGGGGACATGGAGAGCGGGGACACGGAGGGTGAGAACATGGAGAGTGGGGACAAGGAGAGTGGGGACAGGGACGGTGGTATTTTACATTTAGTAATGTAATGTCCTCCTACTGTACACCCTCACCCAGTAGGCACGACTCTCTTTATGAGCATACATGTGCAGTACTGCGTCCAACAACTGTTCCTTCTTCCACACATACAGTCACTCCCCTGTCACTTGTTTGTCATATCGATTAACTCAATAGTTCAAACAACAAAGTCTAAAAATATACATTTGAAGTACAATAAAACTTCCACCGGTGTATGTGAGTGTAATATGTCCGTCTTGTCCGTTTAATTTGTTTAGGTTTGCGAATTTTGTCGGGAACATGATGGTGAGGCAACGTGCTGGTGTTTCCCAGTACCTGTTTGTCTGTTTGATCACTGTCAAGAGTGCAGTACTGCAATACCCTCTTGTACGCATTCCATTGTACCCAGTGAATGAGTGCCTCTATGGGGTGTGCCTGCTGATAATGAGACCAACTCTTGGTGGACAATCAACCAAGCAGACTGGTGGAACAAACATTAGCTCGGTGGAATAACATCCTGTCAAAGGAACGGTGTATCTTGCAAAATTCTGAATACTGAAAATTTGATCAGCATCAGCCTTGCATCATAACAGGATCAAGTTTGTATAGTCATGCTAAATAGGGATAATCGTTCTACCAAAGACACGACACATTAATACTTAAAATTACTCTTCAAACCCAGACTACTGTATGTTAGAGCTCGTTTAAACGATCAGTTACCATGTATGGTGGTTGAGCACGCTTCGGATCAGTGGCGAAGCATGGGGTCGGAGCAGGGTACTGACCACTGTTTAGTGGACTGTGTGTTTACACGGAACTGCCACACCGTCGTCACCGGTCAGTGTGTGGTAGACTGTCTTTATCCACTCAAATGGTGGTCTTGACTCCTTAGGAGGTGTAGGCGACGGCACAACGTCCATCGTTGCTTTTAACTTGCGTGTCTGTGTGGTGTGGCAGGGACCCACGTAGATGGCCACGCAACTGTTGGGGCTCGATGACATGATCAATCTCGGAGCATGTTTTCGAAGCATGATAACGAAGCCGTACTCGGGCAGTGATCATGTAGACGGCAACACTGAACCACCAACCCTTCCTGTGCAGCTATGTGTGGGAGCCTATTAGTTGCGTGGCCACCTACGTGGGTCCCTGCCACTTATACTGTAGAGTCCCTCATATTTGTATCCGCCCTGGAAATATGTGGACGTACTTTATCCAAGAGTGTGTTGTACATTTCAGGGGTCATGCGAATGTATCGCTGCACGTCCTGTGTGTCCTCACGCTGCATTTCAGCAAAGATTTGGTTATAAGTACCACACGATTTGTTCCTGAGCCAGTTTTTCACTCACACAATCCGTTTTCTTGTTTTTTCTTCAGTATCATTCTAGCTGCGAAAACACACAACAGTGCGGCCGTCCGTCTCCGACTCGTCTGTCAGGGAGCCATGAACCTCTTGCCCAGCAGTCTGCCACACACTGACCGGTAACGATGGTGTGCTAGTTCCGTGTAAACACGCCGTCCACTAAAGCAGTGTACCCTGTTCCGACCCCATGCTTCGCCACTGATCCGAGGCGTGCGCGACCACCATACGTGGTAACTGATCGTGTAAACTTCCGAGCCCCCTTGGTACCTAGCAGTAAGTAGGTACCTGTTGTAAATCGAAAAGTTGCGAATTCTTATTCAGGAAAGTTGTTGGATCTTCTAAACTTGGAACTAACACAATCCGGAGGAGTGGTGACCCGAGGATCAAACACCCAACACAGACAAAAACCAAATACGTGCACTTTGCGCTAACCAAATAAACGCAGTCGTGTAAAGCCACGGCTCTATCTCTCCCACTACAGTTCCCTTCCTAACCTCCTGTTCCTTCTTCTGTCATCTTCCCCGCAACGCCTTTCGCTACCAACAACTTTTTTGGAGCTTCTAAACTGCCAAAATGAAAGCTCGTGAACACATACACACTCTACAAACTGATGATAATATCACACAGGCCATCTACACTGATGGATCTCTTAACACCGCCTGTGGGAGGGCTGGAAGTGTTATTGTTGTGACTCAACCTGATGGTAATGCAATTGAGAAAGGACTTAGAATTAACAACTGGGCATCCACTCTACAAACTGAATTCGCTGCAATACCCACATCTATTAAATTCTTTGAAACCACTGTTGCTGACAGTCTCATCATCACTGACTCTCTATCCTCACTAATTGCCCTTGACACCCTCAACTCAAGTTGTCACGCTCTTGTCTCTGAAGTCAAACACAAATATGCATACCTAGTTGACCGGGGTGCCAAGATTAAACTGTTGTGGATCCCCTCTCACATAGGCCTCAAAGAACAAGACAGAGTTGATGCCCTCGCCAAACTCGCGTCTAACACAGACACTGTTGAATGCAATTAGGGTCTGTCAAAAAGAACCCTTAAAACTGTAATTAGGAAAGAACTTATTGATGAATTTGACACAAGTAGACAAGTGGAAACAGGCAGTAGTTGATCCATAGTTTACCATGTTGAGATGTATCAAGTGAAGGATGTATACATGGAGCAAGTAACAAGATCACTAGATTACAAGATGATGTAACCGCTGGAATAAGGTTGGGATATAAGTACCTCTGGCAGTATGTCCCTTAAGCAGATGTGAACAAGACTAAATGTAAAGTGTCTGGCCAGACATTTGGCCACACACTTGAACACTACGTCCTCGACTGTGTGAAGATAGAACCTTTTAGGGACAGGTCCAAGCACACTGTGTGTAAAGTGGTACAACACTTCATATCTAATGGCAAGATAGCCGACATATTAAGAGTGTACCCACTTTTTTGCACTTAGTAGCTATATCAGTTCCCATGTATAGAACCAAACACACAATGTGCTTGAATACTTCTCATGCAAATGTGAATAACAAAGTGTGAGGCCAGACACACTGCCTCACACTCCTGTACTCAAAGAAGTTGCGAATAAGTTACCCTTTATGTACAGAACTAAGCAAATAATTTATTTGAAATACTGTGTAACATTCAGTGCCATAATATTCTGACCACGGGGGTTATTTATTCTGACCCTTTGTAAACCATACTCTGTAATCCTTTTGCGCTACCGCTCACAGAAAGAGTATGGGGTGCACAATATACTAGCCGCTGTAAGCGGCAAAATTCCAAAATTCAAAATTCTCACACACACACACACACACACGCACACACACACACACACACACACACAGTTGTACTCACAGGTTGTTATCGTTGAGTTGTACACAAGTAAATTTTTCCGAGGGTGTTATGTTTAATAGTTTGAAAATTCGAATAAAAAGATCATAAAGCTGGAATAAGGAAGAAGATTTTGTAAATGTCTATCCTGTAATATGTTTCTCAAGTAAAATGCTCAGTATCTCCAATGAATATATGAGCTTTAATGAGATATCCACGTTTTTGGCAGGGTAGGATCCAGTTGGTAATGCATCTGGTCCTTGTTAGTTGCATTGGAGTAGCAAGTACGATGCCATATGGAAAGTTTTTCTTTCGTGCAATCTTGTAGTCGATTTTGTACTTCAACTTTAGTTGCCACCAGGAAAACTGGCTCTTTCTTGAACTGTCTTCAACAGATGCTTATCTCATATACTGAAGGACTAGGCATGTGTGTGTGTCTGTTCTGGGCAGCCGAAACGGCACAATCGTTTTTCATCAAACTTGGTAGAAAAATCGCAAAAAATTCGTAGAGTGGAACAAACCTGGTCCCATGTCGAAGGTTTGTTTCGGAAGGCATTAATTAAGCATTTTATTTATGCTGGAAAACGATGTTGCTCTACGCTGCCAGCCTTCCGGCTGTTGCGCGCTAGCCAAGCACGAGCATTCGAGCTTTCACGCTTTGGTAAACTGTACCACTGGACTCGCCACCGGGCACGAAGTGCCCACGATCACTTGTCTAACATACTATAGGACTAGGCATATGTCTGTTTGTCTGCTTGTGTGTCTGTTCTGGGCAGCCGAAACGGCACAATCGTTTTTCATCAAACTTGGTGGAAAAATCGCAAAAAATTTGTAGAGTGGAAAAAACCTGGTCCCATGTCGATGGTTTCTTTAGGAAGGCATTAGTTAAAAATTTTATTTACGATGGAAAAGATGCAAGTCTACGGACTCGGCGCACCCTAATTAACCATGCAAGTCTACTGACTTGGCACACCCTCATTCGCTGTACGCTGTCACGAGCGTTCAAACTCTCACAAGGGCACGAACGTGCCCACGATCACTTGTATGAGTCTATTCTGAGGTATGGCACATCATCACCTCATGAAATTGACACAAAATACACAACTTGTAGTTCGTGGATTCCTGGGTTTGATGAGCCCCTTGACCAAGTTCAGGCATGTCACTCATGATGCACACCATAAACGCACACACCACCATCACAGTATTGACACAGTTTATGTTTGTATGTGTTGTACACATTAATACCGTAAAAAAAATTTGACAAAAAGAATAATCTCCCCATAATTGGCTGTACCACATTATGCCTGGTACGATTCGATTATCTGCCCCTGATTATGTTAACATGAAGACCCTGGGTGGGTTAGAAGCTGAAATATTGGGAAAGATACTTCACGGGAGGTCATTTTTGAAAATCCAACATAACCACTATACATACTTCCGGGAAAATGGAAACATTGGCTTTCTGGCTTATTATATCCTGTAGTTTCCAAAAATGAATTGGTTTGAAAAAATAAAAATAAGTGATTAACAAACTGGACTATTACTGATTATAACACATTTGTATAGAGTAGGGTGACGTGTGCTGGCCCTCACTGTGTTTAGTCAATAACTGCAGAAATTATATCATTTATCATTAGTTATTGATATTGATATTGAAACAGTATATTTAGCCAGAAAAATACAGATACAGAGTGGATGATAGTAACAATATTAACATGGCTGAGCCGGTAGAGAGACTAAGCTCTCTTGAAGGCACCTGATATATACTGTACATTTATCTCAAGAAAGTACTATTTAATATTTAGTATCATCTGGAATAGTAAACATAACATGGTGGTAATTGTGGTGGGATGCAATCCTAGACAAGGTTCTTCAAACTCCAGAGCACGAGCAGTAGATATATTCAATAAGTGGTACAAGACTTGGCGTGATAGCCGACCGATACAGAAGCGGGAACTAGGGACCCCGGGCCGTGTGTAGGCCGAGGCTGATCTGAGGCAAGTTGTCTAGCTGGGCAAGGAGAGTTGCTAGACATCACTAGGACAATAAATGAGGTCTTCTAATTACTCGACTAGCGCGGTACAGACATAGTATATCGGGACATAGTGAGTGAACATGGGCATTAGACATAAGCATAGATATCAGACATGCTATGATAATATGGTAATACAGACATGTGAATAAATGGTGCAATGAATGGTAACAGAGTCCTGCCGTCAGGCGTGTTCACATATCTTGGTACCCACATATCTATACAGTAATAAGAACATATCACAATGTTACCGCGGTTATCACTTCATTATTTTATTTTTTTTTACATTTATATTGAATATATACATATTTTACAGTGGATTTGTTTTCTGGGTTGTATTAAGGTGGACAGAAGCTGTCAGTATCATGTCTTGTCGGCAAATATGACAATTACAATGGTAATTTCTATCTATCTACATGCCAATTTCTCATATAATGGTTTTGTTGGTACAATAAAGGTAGGAATATAAAGTAGGTATTACAAAAATATTAAAACTTAGACAATTGAGATTTCTTTAGAGATGATTTAAATGAAGGGGGCGTAGTCTTTGCTCGGATGGGTTGGGGGTAAGTTGTTCCACAGTTGGGACAGAGAGGAGCGTGTATCTCTGATTATTCAGGAACTGGAAATAATTATTGGCAATCAAATGATTGACCGATTTGTAAGCAAATAGGGCACAGCAGTAGGTGTTAATATCCTCGAATTTTAATATTTTCAATTTAGCAAATAGTTCGTTAGTGTGATCATTTTTTTCAAGTACGTCATTGTAGAGCCAGAGGCCCCCTTCATAGTGTGTGACAGTGTATGAAGTGTTGGTAAACAAGACATTGATATTTTTTTAATTGCTGCAAGAGTGAGTGACTGACGAATGACTGACACTTTACTGTGCATGTCGTTTCTCTAGCTAATTTTCTCATAAACAATAACTCCAAGGAATTTAATATTTTGTTCATGTTTGAGGACTGTATTACCAAGGTACAGGGGGTCCAAATCTGGGGGTAGGTTTTTCCTTCTGTGAAAGATTGTGTAGTGGGTATTTTCGAGTTTTAAGGTCAGCTTATTACGTGTTACTCAGCTCCTGACTTTAGTCAATTCAGTGTTCATAGTTCTCATCAAGGAATGAAGATCTGATCTGCTGGCATAGAGAATACTATCGTCTGCAAATAAGTTGCATTTGACGAGTGTGCTCGTGTGGACTATATCGTTTATGTACAATAAGAACAGTACAGGACCGAGAATGGAACCTTGAAGGACGCCAGATATACTGTTTCCTGTTAGATAGATATGAGGTAAACCAATTGTGGGAAAAGCCCCTTACGCCGTAATGTTCAAGCTTTGCCAGGAGGATGGTATAGTCGACAGAATCAAAGTCCTTAAAGAGATCCAGTAATATACCGACTGTGAGCTGACAGTCATCAAAGGAGTATAAGTTGTCATTAGTAAAGGATAGCAGAGCACTCTCAGTTGACTTTCTCGCTCTAAATCCAAACTGAGAGTCTGTAAGGATGTTATTGACATTGCAGAAGGAATTTAGTCTACTACAGGCTAGCTTCTCCAGTATCTTACTTGAGGTTGGTAGGGCTGATATGGGACGGTAAATTTTTAAAAGACTTTTATCCCCAGATTTTTAGATGCTGGGTGAACTTTACCAATTTTCAGTTCATCCGGAAAGACACCATAGTGAAGGAGGAGTTACAAATGGGTAAGAGAAAAGGTAGTAATAAGTGGGCTACTTTCTTAATGAAGTTCATTGGTATATTGACTTCGTCTGCTGCTGCATCTTTGGACATTTTTATCATGGTCAATAATTTATCTGCTGTGACAGACCATAAGAACAGCTTATTTTGCTGTCCGTTTTGCAGGTAGGCTCTAAATTCCTTTTGGTGATTCAAGTGGTTGGTAATGAGGGAGGGTTCCATTACAACTATATCATTTATCATAAAAGTGGGGGACCGAAGGTTGAGTGTTCCTGTTCTGAATAGAAATTATGATACTCCAGGTTTTCTTACTGTTGCCCGAAGCTGACTGGAGCTTATTTGTATAATAGCTACGCCTGACATTTCTAACTGTTTGAGTTACTCTATTTCTGATACTTCAGTAAGCCTCACCGAAAGTTATTGGTCTTTTTGCCAATTTTCTTTGGAGTTTGTGTTTTTATTTTTTCATTGCCTTGAATTCACTTGTAATATAAGGTTTGGAGATAGTTACAGTGTTTACTGACTTAGTCTTGAGGGGGAAGCATTTATCAAAGCAAGCATTGAAGATGCAAAAGAAGTTGCAGCAGCTCACGTTAGGGTTGTCAGAGACATAGACAAGATCCCACTTAGCGTTCATTAAGTTGTTTTAAAAGAGGAGCATGTTGTCAGCTCAGTAGCCTACTGTAACTTTATTTTATTGGAATGTTTATCAACAGTGCCCCAAAGTATATAAACAACATACAGGGATCCCAGTCACTGAAAATTCTGAAAAGTCATGACTAAGTTACGGAAAAATTTGAAATTCTTACCAGCAATACCTGACATACAAAGAGTACATCACAGAGACGGTGTAAAAAAAAAAAAGAGTTGGAAACAGCTTAAAAAAATATTTATAAGGAAGCAGATAAACTGGCAATGAAGGCAGAAGAGTATGGTGATGAAGCTGCCTGGGTAGATAAGGAAAAAGTAGAAAATCTTAGATTTTATATTTTTTTTTTTTTTACGGGGATTAGCCCACCCGGGCACGGGTCACTGACCCACATCAGGGCCTGGAGGGGGGGGGGGGGCGAAAATTTAATAATAATAATAATTCATAGTAAATAAAATGTATAATAAAAAGTAAAATAAAATATTCATGGTAATAATAATAATAACAACACTATGATAATAATAAATACAATGAAATGCAAGAATGAAAAAAATTCAACAGTGAGAAACGTTATATATGTATGTTGTTTTGCCATGTAATAGAAACAATTGAGACCCTACAATTGTGTGTAAATGAGGCAGAAAGTCAGATCAGCAACCTGGGACTTGGTCACAATTTTCGTGATACCATATGGCAGCAGGGTCTACCATTATGCTGCCAATATCTTCCCAGGCGGAAGTACCTCCCTGTTCGGTAGCTGCCTACTACCTACTATCTGATGTTTTCTTTTTTCGTTTATCAACTTTTTGTAAACCATTTAAGTTATATTCTTTTTTAGTCGGTGTATCTTCACACTATAGTTTTCAAATTACTTGAGCATAACGAGTGGAGTTAGAACACTGCTAAGGAAAAATATGTAGATTATGTATCATTGATTGATAATTACAGTTGGTCAAAACTATTGATTTATTGTTTGATGTTGTGCACACTGATGTTTTGAATAACCCATATTGTATATTCACATAGTTTAACTAACCATGTACAACCCATGTACAAAATGCATTTTTGAAATGGGTGGATCGAATGTCTGTGAGGGTAGGAAGGTGCCATTTTTCCAGTCACCCTTAAAACAGTTTAGAAACTACATTTTATTATTTTTCCAAAGAATTACGCTTATAGCTGTCACACATCTATGCAATCACGTAGAGCAAGTCACATATGACAGTGATACACCCCCGTACATTAACCCCATCAGTCCAGGGTCTGCCCTCAGCTCTATAAAATCGTCGGGCGTCAGCTACATAAAATCTCTGAGTGTTGTCAAAATACTGAATCGATTAGGGGAGAGAAAACTAAATTGTATTACCCTAACTGTAAACTGTAGAATTTCAAATAGACACAAGATTTTTGGTTACATTGAAGCCTTTTTAAGAGATCTGGTCATGGTGTAAGGGGAAGGAATAAATAATTTTTTGTTATTTATCTTTTTCATTTGGTTATTAATTCATATGTGAAAGAGGATATTTTTCCTTTATATAATTTTCTATTTTCCATTTATCTTTTCTCTGTTAGTATATTATAACCGTTAGTATATTCTATTCAATGGATTAACCTGGGAAAACCATATTATTCTTTAACAACACTTATGAGTATAATTATTATACTTACACTGCCAGAATATAACTGGTATCATTTAAAGTGTTAGGTAGCGTGGTAAACGAGCTATTAGGCACGTGGGTTACAGTGGTTATTTTCTGAGAAGCAATTGTTAAAAGGAAGAGAGCTGTGAAATTCACAATATACAAATTCAATATTTATTAAAATCAAATGTGAATAAGATGACAATTTAAACACACTCAGACAAGAATGGACCACTAGATCTTAATTTTTAAGAACAAAATAGATCTTCAATTATTTGCTATAACATAAAACAACTGTTGTATTATTTTTTTGACAATAAAGATGATCACTTTACACACTTGCTGATAGCACAGTGATATTAACACATTACTTATAGCATCATGTTATTTCTGAATCAACATGGAAACAGATACCAGCCTCTCAGTTGGGAGTACACGTGGATGATTTATTCACAACTCATTTAACAACTTTGGTACTGGTAATAGCAATATTTCATGGTTTCAATACTCAACTAGAGTGCTCATCTTCCTGGGTGTAGCTCCCAGGGTGCGTTACTCTCTGAATTTAATCTCGCTGAAATAGAAACATCCTCCTTTGGACATCTCCCTGGTAGGCAGCTAACGGTCCTCGGTAGCTGCGGGTATTTAGCCACAACACTCTGTGCCTGAGATACGATGAGGCAGCGTCAAAAAGTGTGTCTAAAAGTCTAATCTCGATTGCAAACAATCACACGTCTGGCAAGGGAACGCATGTCATCGACACAGATGATGTTTAGGTTACGTTAATTCTTACTTGGCACATGAGAATTTCACTATATCAAAACATGAACACTGATATTCAACAAATTTCAACTGAGGAACGATGAGGGAGCATCAAAAGGTGACTCTCCCTCTCTTGTACTCATTTATATACGAGGTAACTGGCAACTCTGGCATGTCGAACGGGCAATTCATGCATTGACATACAATTCATATAAATCAGCTGCTGTACATTTGGCTATGAAAATCGGTGTCATGGGTCAGATCAATTTCTTTTGTCTATTGCTTACAATCTACTCAAAGTTTGAGCTTGCCAGGCAATAGTGAAATGGACGTCAAACGCACAAGCTGATAATGTCTTTCTTACTACCTCATCAAAATATAGACAAGGGCCTACTGAGATTTTGCCATTAGATCTCTGAGATAAGAACACTGACATATTCTTTCAGGATATTAATTACTTTCAAGAATAAAAAAAAAGAAAAAAATTCCAATACAAACATTAGAGTCTCTGATGATTGGGAATCAAAATGATCTTGTGGGGTATGGGTTGTTTGTGTCCAAACTCAGGATGGGATGGAGAAAGGAAACTCACAATGTGCTCTCTATATACATGTTGTATTGGATGTACAATGCAGCTTGGTGCTGGGAAGGCAGCATGGTTACAAGAGTGATGTAGAGAGAGCTGGTTGGTGAGGGTGCTCAGAGGAGGACAGCTTGTGGGTCGCCATGCTTGCCGGCGGGAGCGAGGACCGCCAGGAAGGCGGAGGAGGAGGAGGAGGTGTTGCTGGCTGGTTGGTGTAGGTAGAAAGAGGGAGATCACCACGAGGTCAGGTCTTAAATAGCGGGGGTTGGCGTGGCTTAGTAGTTGAACCCCGCTCCGTGGGCGGCGCTGGTTGACCTAGACCACGAGGCACACACTGTGGAATTCGTGGGGTCGGCTATGCAGAGACAAACAGCGTTTGTAGGGGAGAAATCCACTACAATCTAATTTCAGTATCAGCTGGAAACTCAGGGCATCATCAAGGACGATTTCAGGGATTCGTCACTTCTACTGGCAGACTCTACTCTAACTTATTTGATTTTTTTTACTACCAGTAAATACAGTTGAAGCTTTCAACATCACTCACAAAGGATCGTCAATGTTTCATCTGTAATCAGACATATTTAATTTAATGTAACATATACGCATTCAGTTGCAATTTCAAATTTCATAACATGAGATGAGATACTTAGGAATATCAGAGTCACGATACTACTGTACTTGAGAGAAAATGGAGGACTCAGGCGTACTGAAGCGGTGAGAAAACGAACGTCTCTACTGGGGGGACTATTGAGCGTAATATGAATCGCCTGATTTTACGTTAACTAATATGTACGACCGTGGACAGTAAAATGGAATAATCATTGAAAATACAATTCTGATTTGTGAGGGAGTGAACCTTAGCATACCAACATTACACACACCTCGAGTTGTTGAAGCAGAGTTATATAACATTTCAGCCTTTCTCAATCTCTTTAGTTGCCATATAATTGTTGATAGCCAGTGAATATACCAACCTAGACTACCCTCTTATAAACCTTTGCTGTTTAAATTCTGAAATACGTGATGACATCCACATCTCTTTCTCTATACAGTTATCGTCTTTTGACGTTCATGTACAGTAGATCCCGAGTAAATTCAAAACTGTTTTTCATGTGCTCTGCATTTTATTCATTGTAATAAATGCTGTAGTGGAAGACCCAACAAAAGGACACTATTATTATATCTGCAGAACCTTAAGAAAATATTGTACCACCAAAAAACAAACTTTCTGAAGTTCTTACGGATAATAGAATAATTTGTGTTGTCATCCACGAGAAAACAGAGGCGTATAATAAAATGTAAAGTCACTTCCCCTGGTCTAGTGTGTTGTAGACACTGCCCCATGTGTGTTGTGGACACTGCATAAT